>CM077517.1:26342611-26877937 GCA_039654895.1 Mongoloraphidia duomilia
TAAATAAAAGCTTGCCTCTAAAAAGTTTTTTTACTAATATTTAATTTTTACTTTTTAGTCTTCTTTTTATCCCAAAGTGATATATTAAAGATATCTGTCAGAGTATTTTTGAAAAATTCGCATTAAATTATTGATAAAGTTACAAAACAAAGATGACGCTATCAGGTTGCATGGGTATTATTTATATTCAGTAACTACAGAACCTTCCTATTCCCGATCATTTATCTCGTTTTTACTTATTGCTTTATATCGATCACACAGAACACCCTATGCACAGCTTTAATCTGTATAGGTATTATTTTGTATACTCACAGTCCTTGAATTTCTTTGTTTTTAGGGTTCCGTACCTCAGAATGAAAAAATGGAACCCTTATATATAGGATCACTCTTGTGTCTGTCTGTCTGTCTGTCTGTCTGATCTCTCCCCCCGTATCTCCGAAACTACTGGGCCTAACATTTTGAAAAAAAAAGGGAATATAGGGCCTCACGCATAGTTTACTGGAAAACCTAAACAAAAGTCTATTTTGGGAATTAATTTTGGAGGAAAAAGCAGAAAATTAAAAAAAAAAATTTTCAAATGCATCATGTGACATATCAAATGAAATGGCTCGTTATGAGAAAACAATTTATCTAGGTATATTTTTTTTATAATTTTAAAATGCATAGTTTAAAAGATATTAAGGAAAATATACGAAAATCGAGCATTCCCCTCTCCAGTGCCGGATTTATATTTTTTATGAGTGTAGGCCACTTTATTTCCGCCGCCCCATGTACATACCTTTCTAAAATAATAATTTTCCATTTGTAGTAAAGCGGCCTCCTTTACTACAAATGGAAAATTATTATTTAAATAAACGAATGAAAGTTAAATAAACGAATGAATTAGTCATTAAGAAAGAGAGCGTAAAAAAGAAACAAGATATACAATTTTTTACGGGCCTTTTTAATAGCAAAATCATCTATAATATCATCATAGTTTATGGTGTTCATTATCTCTGCTTCTATGTAGAGAAGAGCCAGAGAATTCATTTTTTCTTGAGACAATGAAGACCTTTGATAATTTCTCACGCGTTTTAAACAGGAAAAACTCCTTTCCCCAGAACAATTTGTAGGGATTTATTGAAAGTATAAAAAACCATGAGAAAACCAGTGGACGTGTTTGACTTTTATCCTCTGAAATCAAGTGACCGTCCTCTGAAATCTGCCGCCCCTAGGACGCTGCCGCCCCTAGGCCGCGGCCTATACGGCCTATTTATAAATCCAGGACTGCCCCTCTCCCCTTATCTCCGAAACTACTGAGCCTAAAATTTTGAAAAAATAGGGAATATAGGACCCCACTCGTTTACAGGAAAACCTAAACGAAAATCCGTCTTAATAGTACGGAACACTCTTCACGCGAGTCCGACACTCACTTGACCGGTTTTGTTTTAAATTGGTTGATTTGCTGGAAAAATCTGCCAAAAAACCCAGACGTTGCATAAGGCGGTGGTATTCTAGAATATGTTTATTTATTATGGACTAGATTTTCAAGTTATTTCGGTAATCGGTAGAATCGTATTGTATTAAATCAGTGAGTATCAAACAATTTTGTATTAAGATACCTACTTAAATCTTTTGTTAATATAATATTATTATTTATACTATTGTTGAATTTTTACAAGCTTTTATTTAACTTGCAATGTATGTTAGTTTGTGTGTTTAGGTCAAATCATGCAAGTCAACTTTGAACGACTTCCACGTATCCGATTAATTTGAAATTGTGTACACATATGTATTCCCGATGACAATACATGAACAAGCCGTGATGTGGGTCGTTTATCAGGACTAAAGTGCGACCCTTGAGGTCCACACGACGAACTTCCCAGTTTGATAAATATTTAATAATAATAATAAAATTATGAAAAATCGCAGGATAGTGGACAAAATATTTGATTTATTAAATTAAATGTACGACGTTTCGTTTATATATTTAAACTTTTTCAAGTACACAAAAATAACAATATTTATGAAAATTAATATTAATTACTAACCATAGCAATTAACATAAGATAGGGTACATAAGACAAAAACATGGTAACATGATAACAAATTATGTTGACTAAAACTTTTTAACAATCAATAATAATAATAATACAAATGTTAGTATAATTTCATAACATAATTGTACTGACTACTTAAATTTTGAGTGTCTGTTCTATAATTGATTGAATTGTTTTTTCTAATAAAACACATTTCACTTATATTGCGTTTCTTCCAATTTGACTCTTTATCTAATATTTTAACTTCATTGAAAAGAAATTTATGCCCAGTGTCGAAATGATGAGATGACAACGCCGTCTTATTATCACTTAATAAGTTTGTTTCTACAGTCCATTTTGTGCTGATAAATTCTATTTTTTAATAACTGTTTAGTTTGTCCCACATAACACTTATTACATTCACAAGGTATTTTATAAATAATATTAGATTGATGTGAGTTAGGCGTCTTATCTTTAAGTCTTCAATTTATTTAAGTTATAAAACACCAACTTAATATTTGTGTTAGAAAATAATCTGTTGATCTTATAGGACAAGTTCTTCACAAATGGAAATCTAACATAAAACTTGGTAGACTTAGTTCTTTCATCCACAGTATCCAACGTGTTATTTAGGTGATTTGGGTCCTCTATAAACTTAGCAACGCATTGATGTATAAAGTTGACAGGGTAATTATTAGCTTTTAAGATATTTTCAACTTTCTTAAAATTGTCATTATGGTAGTCTTGGTGACTTAATTTTGTTACCCTGTGTAACAAGCTTTTTATAACACTAATTTTCTGCTGTACTGGATGGTTTGATCGAAAATTCAGAAGCCTGCCTGAATGGGAAGGTTTCATATACCAATTCGTTTTTAATTCTCCCGAGTCTGAGCGTGTTACTAAGGTGTCCAAAAATGGAATTGATTTATCAACTTCTTTCTCCATAGTGAATTGAATCTTTTCATTAAACTGATTGAACCTTTGGAATAAATCATCAATTTTATTTTCGGGAACTGTAATGAAAGTATCATCCACGTAAACTTTTAGTAAACTATCCTGCGATTTTTCTTAATTTTATTATAATCACGATGGACACGATTTCTAATATAAATTTAATAATAATAATTAAATTAGATATTACACAGAAAAGTAATCATTTTAATCATTAAAACATAACTATTATTTATTTTTAACAATAATTAAAAAAAACAAAAAACGGCTGAACCGATTTTTATAAAATTTATGTCGGATCAAAATGACGTTAACACGCCTCGATTGACACCCTTACGAAGTCGATATAATTATTTATTCGCGAGATATTGTGTAAGATCTACTTTTTTTAGAGTCTATTTAGTTAAGAAAAAAGAACGGCTGAACCGATTTTGAAAAAATTTCTTTCAGATCATATTTACGTTAATACGCGTCGATTGGCACCCTAACGTAGTCGATATCATTTTTCATTCTCGAGATTTCGTCTTAGAAAGAAATGGACACATACGTACACAAACACACACACACCTTGACCTTGAAACATAAAAATTTGTTATACATTTTGATTTCGATTTTCGGACCCATTACAATAACTTCCAATGGAAAGTTAATAAATCGTTTTTAGAAATAAATTCAACCCCTAAGGGGTTCAAACGGGGATGTAGGGTTTTTTTTTGACTAATCAACGCCCAGGCCAAATCGCTGAAGCTACAAACTTGAAATTTGGACAGTTGGTTCCTTTTCGAAATTCAACCCCTACGGGTGTCAAAGGGGGGTAAAGTTTTGAAAGACTAAAATGAACAAAATAAAATATTAGTAAGAAAAAATTTTAGAGACAAGCTTTTATTGAAAATAATATTTTAATAATTTTGGTTCATAATTATTATAAAAGCGGGGGTTGCGACTAATAAACTATCATAGAGATTACAACCCCCGCTTTTATAATAATTACGAACCAAAATTATTAAATATTATTTTTTCCTTTTTAGTACATTTCAATAAAAGCTTGTCTCTAAAAAGTTTTTTTTACTAATATTTTTTAACACGCTTTTTATTAGCTTCACCTGTATGTTTGCTTGCTTGCTTGCTTGTTTGTCAGTTTGTAACCGACTTCTTTGAACTTGATTTTGACCAGCTTTGAATGGTCAGATTTAGTTTAAACGTTGTCGACTTATCAAGGACCGACGACAATACAATAATTCAATAAGTTTGTCCCATTATCCTGACCAGGATCTCCAGGACTAAAAAAAAAGCAAAAAACTTCAGATTGAACTGAAACTTTGCACACTTATCAAGGACTGATGACAATACAATAATTCAATAAGGTTGTCCCATTATCCTGACCAGGATCTCCAGGACTAAAAAAAAAAAGCAAAAAGCTTCAGATTGAACTGAAACTTTGCACACTTATCAAGGATTGATGACAATACAATAATTCCATAAGTTTGTCCCATTATCCTGACCAGGATCTCCAGGACTAAAAAAAAGCAAAAAACTTCAGATTGAACTGAAACTTTGCACACTTATCAAGGACCGATTACAATACAATAATTCCATAAGTTTGTCCCATTATCCTGACCAGGATCTCCAGGACTAAAAAGCAAAAATAAATTATAATTTAAAAAACTAAAAACACGCTTTAATGAACTAAAAAGTAAAAAAATAATTAATTTTATTGTAAAAAAGCGTGGGGTGCTTTGGATCATATTTTCATACTACCCCACGCTTTTTTACAATAAAACTAATTATTTTTTTACTTTTTAGTTCATTAAAGCGTGTTTTTTAGTTTTTTTAAATTATAATTTATTGTATTAGGGTTAATATTGTTTACATAATCTAATATTATAGACAGGAAAAGTGCATGCTCCTTTGTTTGTAGCGGGTAATCTCACGAGCGACTGAACCGACTTGAGAAATTCTTTCATTGTTTGAAAGCCATAATATAGCTACTTACTTCTTTTCGAGTGATATAGGCTATAATATAATATATTGTGAGATGGTCATTGAGCAGAAGTGTAAAACAAGTTGGGAATAAGCGTCTTTCATATTTTCGGTATCAACTGGATTTTTAACAAGCCGTGAGGTCAGAGGTGGATCGTATAGTAGGACTCTACAAGTTGAAGTGCGAACCTTGAGGTCCACACGACCAACTTCCCAGTATGAGGAATATTGAATATTGATATCTAATAATAATAACACAGAAAAGTGATCATTTTAATAATAAAAAAATTATTAATTTATATTTATCAATACATAATATAAAAAAAAAACAAACAGCTGAACCGATTTTGATAAAATTTCTTTCGGATCATACTGACGTTAATTCGCTTCGATTGGCACTCGAACAAATTAGGTCCTATAAATCTTTTTAAAAAAATTCTAAAACCCACTTTTACGTTAAAAAAACTTAAAAAAAAACCTTTTTCAAAAAAGATCAAAATAATAAGATTTTGAGGTCGGCGTCAATCTAATATAAAATATGAATTCGGTTGAAAAGTAGATATTAATTAAATTTGCACTTTTTAACCGACTTTAAAAAAACACATAAAAAACACTTAAAAAAACACTTAAAAACCTACTTTATAAAAACAAGAGATAGCAGGTGACTAAACTGGATGTTTTGCTATAATATGTGTTTGATCATTTTGTGTTTATATTTATTATTGTTTTGATAATTACCTACCTATTGATGATATCAAAGTATTATCAGCCAGTTCAATTAACCGACTTAATATTTTATTAAATTAGCGCCGACTTCAAAATCTTATTATTTTCCTCATTTTTGTGGCTTTTTTGAAGGAAGTTTTTTTAACGAAATATGGAAGTATAATTCACATGTTGTAATTTATCAAAGCACAAAGCCTATTTAAAATGGACCCAATCGAACAATTTTAAGGGTGGTTTTTAGAGGTTGAAACATGTTTTTGGGCCCAAAAATACCGAACATTTCTCAAAATCGTTTCAAAATTATAACCTAACCCTTTAGTAAAGATTAAAATGTGTTTTCAAAATTTTAATAAAAACGACCCGACAGCATCGGACTTACAAAATTTATGAGAACACCAGTTTGCGGATATGGATTTACTTACTGAAGGGTGCATTTAATTTGGTACAGATGTTTAATTGATAATAATATTGCAATTAAGAAAAAAATTATTAGATATTTTAAGGAATGCATTAAGGGATTACATTTTTTATTTTGTTCAAAAATAAAGGTCACATAATAAAGCCACAATTCCAGTATTAGCAAATATACTATAGGGATTGGCAGTTGGCACTGCGACCCGATCAAGTTTTTTTTTATATTTATTATACATAAGAAGTTTTACTTCGGTCGTGTGCGCCGCGACACGTTTTGTTTTGTATACAGAGTGAATACAGGAAGTTTAATGATAATAATAAGAATGATAATAATTAACATATTTATTGCCGTATAATTTACATAATTGAAATCTACAAAACGTACAGAATTCAGTCTAAAGACTGGTTTTCGATTTTGACCATGAAATCTTATAGCCAAAAGGCATAATCTAACACAGCGTTTTCCAAACTATATTCCGCGGAACGCTGGTGTCACGCAGAAAGCAAATAAACGTTCTGTAAAAAAATATTAATTATAAGCTCCGTATGACTTTAAATGCTGCGTCAAGTTGAAAAATGTTTGAAACATATCCTATAAAATAAATAAAACCTTTTAATAACCAAGTTGTTTCAGGATTTTGAATATTAGTGTTCCGTAATAAGAAAAGAAAAGTTTGGGAAACTCTAGCAAATGCATTTATAGACGCGAAAACGATCTCAACTGTGGGAATGTTGAAAACGAATGTTTTAATTAATTTTATTAGATTTAGATCATGCTTTGTGTTCGTGAACTTTGAATTGTTGTAAAACCTGCTGGATTATTTTTTAACATACCTACACCTAAAATACTATTAAGCCCAATCAAATAGGGATTTAACCTCGGAATGAAAGATAATAAGCTATAAACTTGTATTTATAAATCTTTGTTTTGACATTTTACTAGATAGCTCAAAAGTCTCATAAAATTTCGTGTCCGCGAGTCAAGATATTCAAGGTCAAAGGTCGCAAAAACGGTTTTTTATAAATATCTTATTTTCTTTGCTCTTAAGCGATTCTTCCACTATGTAGTGTTTTAAAGAGGATTACATTTCCTGCAATTTTCATTCCTAAACTTTTCTGTGGTACTATTGGTAAGCGTGCTACAGCTTCTTGAAAATCACGAGCTTTGTTTAACCTTGGTAACCAATGGTTAAGATGCAATGTTCTTTTCAATAGCTTTATTTATTGTGTTCTTCATCGACTTTCAAATTGAAAATATATATGCTCATAAAGCAAGGAACGCCCTAAAACGTGTTTTTGTCCCATATCGATATCTTTAAAAATTGAGAAGTTATAGCAGTCAAAGTTGAAATCATCACAGAGTTTTGCGTGTTTTTTAATAAGCGTTACGAATACCTTCCATACCGAATGAAAAAAATCCGTCTAGGAATCCATAGGAAATTTAATGCCTTATACGATGCTTTTTGCATTATCTCGAAACTTAAAAAATGATCAAGATTTAAGCATTTATGTCCAAGCGAATTGAATGAAAAATTGCCTAATAGAAGAAAAAAACTGATTTTTAAACGGACTTAATGCTTATAACTTGAACATTTTTTAAGTTATCGAGATAGAGCAAAAAGTATTGTTTAGGGCATTAAATTCGCTATGGATTCCTAGTACGGTTTTTTAAATTCGGTATGGAAGGTACTGGTAACGCGTCTTAAAAACATGTAAAACTCTGTGATGATTTCAACTTTGACTGCCTATAACTTCTAAAGTTTTAAAAATATCGATATGGGACGAAAAGTACGATTTAGGGCATTCCTTGCTTTATGAACATATGCATTTTCAATTTAAAATTCGATGAAGAACACAATAAATAAAGCTATTGAAAAGGACATTACATTTTAACCATTGGTTACCAAGGTTAAACAAAGCTCGTGATTCTCAAGAAGCTGTAGCACATTTACCATTAGTACCACAGAAAGGTTGTAGGAATGAAAATTGTAAGAAAACATTACGTGGAAGATTCGCTTTAGAGCAAATGAAATAAGATATTTACAAAAAACCGTTTTTCCGACCTTTGACCTTGAATTTCTTGACTCGCGGACACAAGATTTTATGAGACTTTTGAGCTAGCTTATAAAATGTAAAAACAAAGATTTATATACAAGTTTATAGCTTATCTTTCATTCCGAGGTTTCCTCCTTTTTCACTTTATATGACTGGAGTATATTATGTAAAATATATATCTAACATAATATTTAAAAATAAAAATTTGTAAGTATTGTAGTACCTTTATGTATTTATGTAGATAGCACATTTTAAATTAATTCTATCGTTGCGCTTAAATATGTACACGGAATTAAAAGTTGAACGGTTGCTTTTAGAACTGGATCCCGAAGGCCGTAACCTTCTTTCTAATTTATTTAAAAGAAGAATATCAGCAATGTAAAAAATTCGACTGATGACCAGTCCTATACTTCCCACCTAGTAAATATTTGCAAAAAATAAACACTCTTTTTTTTATTCTTTGACTAGGCCCAAATAACCTTAGCTGTTGGTGGTCTTTAAAACACAATTTAATTTTTATTCTTTGAAAAAAGCATGGCCCTCTTTTTTGTTTGGTGATCTATTGATGGCTAGCTTAATATAGCAAAAATCATGGTTACCTTGATTTACGTACAATTTTTATTTTTTTTAGTAAAATATTTTTTTTCTCGAAAACTATACATTTTAGAGAAAAAAAATATTTACATTTTTTTCATATTATAACATCTAGAATTCATTTATATTTTTTTTTACCTATGTTAATACGTGACATTGAGGACGTTTTTTTGAATATCTCAGGATCCACTGAACCGATTTGACTCAAAATCTAATCAGATCTAAGTTAAAGGCTGATAAACACAATAGAACAATCGGCATGCCCGTATGTTGTTCCGTTCTTAAGATATCGAAGGCGAAAAATTGACCACATACACACACACATACACACATACACACATACACACATACACACACACATACAGACATCAGTCAGAAAATGATCTTAAACGATTGCTAGGGTCTCAAAACGTGAAAATCTTTTAAAATCTCGAAATATTGTTTTCGGACTGAATCCATTACTTCCCTACCATAGTAGAGGTGGGAAGTAAAAATTCGACTAGATAGCCAGTCCTGTACTTCCCACTTAGTAAACAATCACTCGTAACTTAAACATTTTGCCAACAAAACAAATTATTCTCTTTTCATATTCCTAATAATGTAATAAAAAAACTTTTTAACGAAAAAAAAACCTCCTTCAAAAGAGTCACTAAAAGAAGAGGAAAATAATAAAATTTTAAGGTCAGCGCCAATTTAATTGCTAAAACTTTTTACATAATATAGACTTTTATTTTATTGAATTGGCGCCGACCTCAAAATTTTATTTCTTTTACAATACGTAGTTTGCACGTTATTAACCGACTTCTGTCTTGATATATTTGATTACTAAACTGAAAAAAGAAAACCACTCAACCGATTTTAGTAAAATTTATTTGGAACAAGCCGTGAGGTGGGTCGTTTATTAGGACTAAAGTGCGACCCTTGAGGTCCACACGACGAACTTCCCAGTTTGATAAATATTTAATAATAATAATTAAATTAGATATTACACAGAAAAGTAATCATTTCAATCATTAAAACATCAATAATTAAAAAAAAAAAAAAAAAAAAAAAAACGGCTGAACCGATTTTTATAAAATTTATGTCGGATCAAAATGACGTTAACACGCCTCGATTGACACCCTTACGAAGTCGATATAATTTTTTATTCGCGAGATATTGTGTAAAATCTACTTTTTTTGAGGTTATTTGGTTAAGAAAAAAGAACGGCTGAACCGATTTAAAAAAAATTCCTTTCAGATCATATTTACGTTAATACGCGTCGATTGGCACCCCAACGTAGTCGATATCATTTTTCGTTCTCGAGATTTCGTCTTAGAAAGAAATGGACACATACGTACGTACGTACGTACGTACGTACGTACACACACACACACAGAGAGACATCTTTCTAAAAGTAGTGTAAAAATAGTGTAGTGACCTTGAAACATTAAAATTTTTTTTCCTTTTTGATTTCGATTTTCGGACCCATTACAATAACTTCCAGTGGGAAGTTAACAAGAATCATCAAAATCGGTTCACAAATGCAGGAGATTTAAGGTCACATATATACATGACATACATAAAAATTCCAGCCAATTGGACGCGGGACTATTCCAACTTTAAAATACAGACATTTGACATAATATTGTAATAAATAAAATAAAATTTCTGTTAACGTGTGCGATGACGCGGATAACGGCTAGCTTTAAATATTTATATTATATTTTCTTCTCGTTTCCATAGTTACGTATGGTTTCACACAAAAATTAACCTATTAGTCTTAGAGCCCGGTCAATTTTTACTTCCCACCTCTACTATGGTAGGGAAGTAATGGATTCAGTCCGAAAACAATATTTCGAGATTTTAACAGATTTTCACGTTTTGAGACCCTAGCAATCGTTTAAGATCATTTTCTGACTGATGTCTGTATGTGTGTGTGTGTGTATGTGTGTATGTGTGTGTGTGTATGTGGTCAATTTTTCGCCTTCGATATCTTAAGAACGGAATAACATACGGGCATGCCGATTGTTCTATTGTGTTTATCAGCCTTTAACTTAGATCTGATTAGATTTTGAGTCAAATCGGTTCAGTGGATCCTGAGATATTCAAAAAAACGTCCTCAATGTCACGTATTAACATAGGTAAAAAAAAATATAAATGAATTCTAGATGTTATAATATGAAAAAAATGTAAATATTTTTTTTCTCTAAAATGTATAGTTTTCGAGAAAAAAAATATTTTACTAAAAAAAATAAAAATTGTACGTAAATCAAGGTAACCATGATTTTTGCTATATTAAGTTAGCCATCAGTAGATCACCAAACAAAAAAGAGGGCCATGCTTTTTTCAAAGAATAAAAATTAAATTGTGTTTTAAAGACCACCAATAGCTAAGGTTATTTGGGCCTAGTCAAAGAATAAAAAAAAAAGAGTGTTTATTTTTTGCAAATATTTACTAGGTGGGAAGTATAGGACTGGTCATCAGTCGAATTTTTCTATCTTGAATCCCCGGACTATTCGGACGCCCCCAAGATTACGGATTACCTTGAACATATTTCACACACACAAGACTAAGAAGAGGAAAATAATTATTTAAATAAAAAAAATTTTAATATAGCACGTTTTTAAAACGGACTAAAAAGTATAAAATAATTTCTGCTTAGGAAGCAGTACCCAGACTATTCTGTTAAATTAATTGTCCTTATAATTGGTGTTCTTGGTGGAGCCAAACCGTCACTGTTGACAAATATAAAAGCTATTCCGGCATGTCAGCGTAATGCTGAGTCACTAGTCTGCCGCATGCAAAAGGCTGTGCTTATTGGGTCGCTCCGTGTACTTCGTGCGCACGACCCAAACTCACTGTAATCGCCCATTTCATGGTTTGAGACGCGGCTATAGTTTCACCTTGCTCCCTTGTGTGACGGTGACAAACCCAACGTTTAGGGTGCTTGTGAATGCAAAATTCTTTAAGGATTTTTTTTCTTCACATAATAATAGTAATATTAAACGAAAAACGAGGGGTGCAATAGATAATTGATGCATGAATATCTATTGTATCCGCCCCACGTTTTCGCTTATTATTACTATTATTATTATAGGAGAAATTATTTTATACTTTTTATTCCGTTTTAAAAACGTGGTATATTAATTTTTTTATTTAAATAATTTTTATGTTCCCTTTAATAATCAATGCATGTTTTACACTATTGTCCAACATTTTTGAGATAGGCATCATTATACTCTAGGTCTTATTATACCCTTCGGTACCGTAATAACAAAAAATCAGTCGAACTACTGAACCGATTTAAGTAAAATTTATATGGGACCACCCCGAAGGTATACCCTAATAATTAAAACAATAATCATCAAAATCGGTTCACAAATGCAAGAAAAATCGGTGTACATACATAAAAAATACACGCCGAATTGAGACCCTCCTCCTTTTTTGAAGTCGGTTAAAAAGCATGGCCATCTCATTTGTTTGTTGATTAACTGAAATCGAGACTGAAATCAGAGACATCTTGATTAAGCAAATAAAAAATTATTTCCGCGCAATTTTTTTTTCTCGAAATCTGTACATATCATTATTGAGATTTTATTTATATTTAAACATCTAGAATGCATTTATATTTTTTTCCCTATGTTAATACATGACACTTAAAAACATTTGAATATTATGAAGTATTAGTAATACCTTGTATTTTTTGATGTCCGTCGTGTGACTTCCTGTGTTTTAACAAGACGCGTTTCAATAACGAGTTGCTATCTTCAGGTGTGGTTATTTTTTTTTTAAATTACACATTGAGTATCCGTAACACGTTATAATATTAAAAATGTAACATTTGAATATCTCAGGAACCATTAAATCTATTTGGCTCAAAATCTAATCAGATCTAAGTTAAATGCTGACAAATACAACAAAATAAACCGCATAACCCTCTATGTCGTTCCGTTTTTGAGATATCGAAGGAGAAAATTTTTGATCACATACATAAACATACATACGCACACATACATATACACACAGATATCAATCGGAAAATGGTCTCAATTAATGATTCCTATAGGGTGTCAAAAGCAAATCCCCATCTATTTTATGCAATTTTTCCACGAATGCTCCTCACTTGTTACAGGACGACGCGGACGTTCAAAGACCCTTTTCTTCAAATACAGGAGAAAAAATTGGTTTTACGCACAAACAGACATACGACAGAAATTTTTTTTAAATCACTTTTGGGTTCAAGGGACTTGAAAATGTGTTAAATCAGCAAAAACTCCAAAGCGAATTTTTGCATGATCAGAAAACTTTTCCCTCCGATATAGTATAGTGAAATTTAACTTTCTGTCCAAAGTAACTAGATACAACGTTTTTTATCTTTTATTCGCTTTATTTTGATGTTTTAAAGAAAATATTATAAATCGAGAACGAGATCACCGCCGCGTTAAACATTATTCAAGGTCAAAGTTCACGAAAAAGAATTTTTTGCGATTTCCTCTGTCCCGTTCCATTTTTAGTAAAAAATAGTTATTATCAATCTTGTAGAGACTATTCGTAAAGGAATAGTTTTTATAATAATTATAAAGACTATTCGTAAAGGAATTTTGCAAAAAAAAATTAAAAATAGTAGAGTGCGCTATACTGTATGCGAATGCATAGGTACTTCATACTTTCTCCACGCTCTCTCAACCCCTCTAATTTTTTTTTACAAAATTTCTTTACGAATACTCTTTGTAATTAATCAAAAACAATATAACTTCACATATTTGTAATTAATGTCAAGTAGAAATATCGTATTTTCGAAAAAAATTGCCCGTCTGTCTGTCTGTTTGTATGTTTGGTTGCTTATAACTAGAGAACTACTGCATTAATTTCGCTAACATTATTATTAATCGTTAGCTTAAAGTTCAACTCAAAATTAAAGACACAAATCATTATGTTAGGCCATAATCTCGTTATGTAAAATCGAGGGGGAGGAAACCGCGGATACTTAAATAAGTAAAACTATGAATTGTAGATAAAAAATGTTTATACAAAAGTTGTAAAGAATTTTGTTCTCTACGAGATTAGTACTAACCTTTTTTAACTAAAAATGGAATGGAACCGAGAAAATCGCAAAAAACCGTTTTCTGTGAATTTTGACCTTGAATAATTTTTAACTCGGCGGTGATCTCGTTCTCGATTTTAATATTTTCTTTAAAACATCAAAATAAAGCGATTTAAAGTAATTACTTAGAACAGGAACATTTACATCTAAAGTGACCGGACTATATGGATCCCCCATGTAGTAAAAGGATGAATCAAGGTGAAAATGAAAGATTTTAACTTTAGAGCTATGTATCTATTCCATTTAGTTGATTTTCCAAAAACGCTGAAAAGAAACCTACTGTCCAAATTTCAAGTTTCTAGCTTCAGCGGTTTGGCCAGGGCGTTGATTATATAAAAAATCCTACACCTCCGTTTTACCCCCTTAGGGATTGAATTAAAAAAAATGCTCGAATACAGGCTTGCTTATTTTTTAAGAAAAGTTTGTATGTTGAATTCAATATCTCTCACCTTAACGATTTGTGAGATATGAACATTTCGTCAAAAAACTTACACCCCCTTTTAATCCCTTCTAGGGTTTGAATTTTGAAAAATCCTTTCTTACCTGATGCTTACGTCCTATAAGAAACTTACCTGCCAGATTTGGTGTTTGTAGGCCTTATAGTTCCTGAGATATTGTGATGATTGAATCAGTTTCCCTCCGGGGATCCGAATTAAAACGCGGTTGCCAGGGGGAAAGAGGGGGAAGAGCGCGCCAACCTTTCGTGTTTTGACATCTAAGAATTCATATCTTTAAATTTAAAAAAATATATCTTCTAACACATGAGCTTCAAAAGCATTTTTTTGAGGGGCGAAATTTGGATCTTTTCTCTGCCTCTGCATACCTCAGCCCGACAACACTTGTCTTTCCATGTTGAGTGATGACTCATTGTACCTGAGATTCGTCAAATAATCTTCTAAAAGTTTATGGAGGCTTTTGTGTCACCGTCTCTTGGACTATACCTATGCAAAATGTGTTACCTTTAATTTGAAAATTTTTGAGATAATTGATTTTAAAAATTAAAAAAGTGCGAGTCAGACTCGCGCATCAAAGGTTCCGTACTGCAAAAAAAGTTTTTTACTTATGTTTTTTTAAGTGTTTCAAAATTTTTCGGTATAAAATTTAAATAAATTAATTTTTAAAGTAAAAAATTCCAAAATGTTTACATTATAAAAAAAACAAGCACGTTTCGTCAGATGGATTTGAATCGGGTCTTCGTAATGAAACCCTGGCGCTGTAACCAATGCTATGAGTGCTTGTTCCACGGCGTCAGTACAATGACATACCTGTGTGTACTAGTGGGGCCGCTAAGCGACGAATCCAGCTTCAACCTTGCACTTTGTGATAGAGATACAATGCATACCTAGGTAATATTTATTAGCCCCTTTCAGATGTGGTATTGCATTTATATTTTTTAGCGATCAGAAATTTTAATTTTTTTTATTTATAAACATTTGTCATTCCTTCAACGGATATACCTAGAGTCTGATTTAGTGCGGTCATCAGATGTAGTTTTCGTCGCGCACCCAGCCAATACGTATTAAAATTTTAACATTGAATTATCCTCATAAGAACAAACGTAGTTCCCAAGTTTGCTTTGAAGGCATATTTTCTGGTAACTAATAGTTTGTAAAGGAAAAGAGGACATGGAGGGGATATATAACTTTTAATACGTTGTTCCCGACACTGCAAACAACATTTGAACTAATTTAGATATTAATTATATTTTATTTATGGTTTTTAGTAAAATTTCGTATTTGACAGTCTGTGTTCTATTTTAAAATAAACACAGTAATGTATTGTTGGCAGAAATATTATTATGTGTAACCATGAAAATGGGAAATTGTATGTTTAACATTCTAATGAGTGAGTGAGAAATGAATAACTAAAACTTCAAGTTATTAAAAATTACCATAACAACACTAAATAAACCATAATTAATGTAGTCATGGCTTATCCATTCATTTTTTTCCAATGCTAAATTTCCTATGTATCCTCGCCGTGAGACGCACTGTATACATACGAAGAATTTTATATATTAGTATAGATTATCTTATTCTATACCAGCAATTATCGCGTCGTTTGTGATAATTATCATGAACTATAATAATCATACAAAGATCAGAATCAGTATAAAGATATTTACACATAAACATAGAAACCTGTGACTGCTTTGCATTCACCATTCATTTTTTAAGTTTTATTAATAATAATAATATTATATTATTTAAATTTAAAATATCATTTGGCACTGTTGCGAGGCTTGCGCGATATTAATTTAATTCTATGGCCATCGATGGGCTTAAATACTACGACAAATTTCATTTTGATGTCTTCAATTCTATAGTCACATTCTGTTTCGTAATTCCTGAGTACTGAAGCAACTAATACTTTCACCGCCATCATCGCATATTTCATACCTGAAACAAAATTATGGGCACTTCAAGATCCAACCGTAAACCATCTTTAATTTATAGACAATAGGTATTTTACTACAGCTGCGTTACTGTAACATAACGTCTTCATTACGCCCTTGATACACAATCAAAAACATATTATAAAGATTAAAGATCGATTTTAAGATGTTGCGTCGAAGAACTATAAGTAGATCGCGATCGACGGATTGATAGGTTGGGTTAGGAAATAGTCTTTTTTCCTTACCTATACATATTCGTGGACCTCCACCAAATGGAAGATAGCTGTACGGATGCCTCTTAGCAACCTCCTCAGGCAAGAAGCGATCTGGATCAAATTTATGAGGTTCCGGCCACCATTTAGGATCTTTGTGTAAATGATTGAGCGTCATTATAATGTTAGCACCAACCGGCATAACTTTTCCACCTAAAAACAAATTAGTACTATTTAAAATGTAATTCTTTAATAAATAGAAAATGAATAAATACATTTATGTTTAACCTAATTCAAATAAGTAAAAGTTTTAAGTATTAGGCATGATCGTATATTATACAGATCGGGAAATTATTCGAGTTTTTCGGTGGCGGGGGTGTCCTCAGTTGTGAAGACGTCGCTCGGAATACACTTTAACTTAGAGGCGGATAAAGGGCATTATGCGCTCCAAACTGAACCAAAATATGCGCCGCCTCCCTTGACCTTATTTATCTTTTTTTTTTCAAATTGTAGCGCCCAAAGCGCTAGCTTCTTTTTCTTGCTGATTAATCCGCTTCTGACGTTCCGCCCCTATCGATTTTTGAAAGTGACAGAATTTAACCTCTGAAGATCTCAAAAACGACCGTCTGCCATGCCAAAGCGGTTGCTATCGCCGTCTGTCGGGGTCAGTGTCAAAGTTGCAAAAATCTCACATTGCCAACGTCATATTGCCGATAAAAAAATTTGATTGCATATGAAAGTTTAACCTCTGCATATCACAAAAACAACCGTCTGCCATGCCAAGGCGGCTGCTATCGTCGTCTGTCAGAGTGTCAAAGTTGCACAAATTACACATTGTCATTGTCATATTGGGAGAACCATTTTGTATAGGTCTTTCAATTTTGGAACCCGTTCGTCACTAATGAAAAGCTATAATCCTACAAAAAGATGGAAATAGACGGCGCTTCTAATACTAATACTGCAATATTTTTTATATTATTCACTAAATTCTAAAATTGAGCACACATGGTATTAAGAAATGTTTTTGTCTCTTATAATTTTTAGTACGATTTATAGTTTTCCTGAAAATCGATAAAAACTAAATACGAATATGTTTTTTTCTTATTTAGTGTAGATTATAGACGCGTCGACAACTCAGGTCATTGGTGTCTTCAACACAACAAATAACATATTTGTGTATTAAAATGCGCCAGCCGGCATACACAAACCGACTGGTATGAGCTCGGGACCCTGGGAGCGCTAATTCCCACAAAACATTGGAATGAAAACTACATTCCAATGTTTCCCCTGAGGGAACGAATACCTATGTTTGATTTTCCTTAAAACACGTTACCGAAGCCTACTAGGAAAATATGTTCTCATTTGGTTTTTCTAGATTTTCAGGAAATCATAAGCCATACTAAAAAGTTATAAAAGACAAAATCTATTGATTTTTAAATTTTCTATTACTATAATATTGTGTGCTCAATTTTAGAATTTAGTGAATGATGAAAAATTAATGACACTATTACTTATTAGTATCAAAAGTGCCGTGTTTGGTCTATTTCCAGTGAACCGTTTTTCTCCAAATTTCGTAGGAATATAGTTTTTCATTAGTGACGAATGAGTTCCAAAATTAAAGGTCGCATCCAAAACGGTTCTCCCAATATGACGATGACAATGTGGAATTTGTGCAACTTTGACACCCTGACAGACGGCGATAGCAACCGCTTTGGCAGAGGTTAAACTCATATGCAATTTAAATTTTTTATTAACAGCATGAAATTCTAGTATTTACACAATTAAGTAATGAATTAACAAGTTGATATCAAAATAACACAATTTTCATATGCTGTATGTTAATAGTACCTTAAATTTGTCTGTCATTTAACCTGCCGCCAAAACGGTACATTTCCGGACAGGGGTTTATTGACCAAAATTGATTATTTTGATACCTTCTACAACGTCTGTAAGTTTGGCACAATGTTTATGAAACATTCTGTATATATAAAAAAAATTTTTGAAGGAGAAATCTTCTGGGCTTGAGAATACTCGATAAACAAGCAGTGCCGTTGTTTATACGATGTTGCCATGGCCCCTATATTACAAGCCCCCAGTTTACAGGTTCTAACCGGAGAGCTGGTGAAAGTGTCAATTGGATTTTCATTTTATTATTAAAAAATAATAAATTGAAAATATGAATTGGTGCTAGGCCTATTTTGGAAAGACCAGCTTCAATCAACCGCCCCTTCACGAGATTCTTGAACTGACTTACAGGAAGGTTTTGTACTGCTATGGGTAGTAATTATTGAATAATAATTTGAGAGACATACAGACGAAACTTCTATAATATAATAAAAGTTTTTTTGCACGCATTTTGCAATTTATGGAGTGGCAATGTAAGATATTTATACTACTGTGATGTTAAGAGGCAGATTTTTGCCTCTTTATTATTTATTTTCGACTTACCGATTTCCAGCTCTTCTTTTAGTAGTCTTCCCACGAGCGGCACTGGATTGACAAGTCTCATTGTTTCTTTGATAACCCGGTCCAAGTATTCCAATTGTGGAAGATCTTCAGCAGTAATTGGACGGGTCGGATCATCGCCCAGAACATCAATCAACTCCTCATATGCTTTTTTCTGTCATTTATTAAAAAAACATCAAATTTAGTGAGGTCACATAATAATAATATATTGTCTAAAGTATTACAAAAAACAATATCAATTACACAAAAACTCGGGTCGCAGTGCCAAACCCTGCCGACAATATAGTGTATTTGCTAATACAGGCATTGTGGCATTATTATGTGAACTTAAGTTTGTTTTTTGACAAAATAAAAAATTTAACCCCTTAATACATCCCTTAAAATAATTAAATTTTTCTAAATTTCAATATTAGACATGGATTTTATCAGTACACCCAATTAAATACACCCTTCCATAAGTAAATCCGTATCAACAAACCAGTGTTTTCATAAAATTTGAAAGTCCGGTCCTGTCCGGTCGATTTTATTAAAATTTTAGCAGCACATTTTAATCTTTACTAAAGAGTTAAATTTGAATTTTGAAACGATTCTGACAAATTTTTCGGTATTTTTGGGCCCAAAAACTTTTTGGAACCCCTAAATACAACCCTGAAAATGGTCCGATAGGGCCCATTTTAAATAGGCTTCTTGCGGTGATGGGTTCCAATGTGTGTACCAAATTTCGTTTCAATCGATTAAGTCTGTCGAGAGTTATCGTGTACACACACACACACACACACACACACACACACACACATATATATATATATTTCTCGACGTTTCATAGCCTCCTGAACACTTTGGCACCATTTTTAAAAATGTATATATATATATATATATATATATAAACATTTTTAAAAATGGTGCCAAAGTGTTCAGGAGGCTATGAAACGTCGAGAAATTTTGGTCCGACCCCTAGGTCCCGCCATCCGACCGACGCCAATAGTGTATGTGCCATATTATGGCAAATACACTAAAAAAACTAAAACCGTTTTCAGAGTTCCAGGGACAATTTAGAGAGCCACACTACATCGAAGAGGACGTAAAGAATATAATTTTTGAAGATGTGGGCTGTCTATGAATTCCAGTAGATTAAAAAACAATTTTTAAATTTTATTTTTATTTTAACACGACGCGACGACGTAAGAAGCCCATAAAAATTTCTCCTATTTGGCTTAATATGATAAGTTTCTGAATTATTTGAGTTAAAAAAGTTTTATTAAATTTACTCCTCTCTGGAGCCAAAATTAGTAAATCGGGCATCGTGGTGCACAACTGGAGCTTGAAAGAAATCGAAAAAAAAATATTTCAAAATCAGTTCAGTGGTTTTGAAATTTGAATGCACACGTAATATAAAATAGTGAGGCATAGACTTGAAACGGCGCTTCAGCTATGCTGAAGTCGCATTTTCTATTATTATAGTAGTATTGAAAAACGGTAAAATACTTACTTGAATGTCTTTAAACATTCCCATAATAATGAGAGCGAAGCTGGCCACATTAGCAGTTGTATCATTTCCCTGTGCCAAAAGAAAAATGGTCGATGAATCTTATAAAAATAATATTATTGTAAACTAATAGTAGATTATATAATATCTAGTGTCGTAATGATGTATTTTACTGACGAGTTAGTGACAATATGTTAAAACGAGTTATGACGATTTTTGACAGTCACGTGCACGAGTCATAATATCGTTACCTACGCACAAGATATATATGGTTTTTTTTTGCCATACCTACTATATAGTAGCTGCATTATCACTTCACTTTCAAAATTTTTTATAGTTCACAATCACATCACACAATAGACAACTTATAGGCACGTCAATGTAGTCGTCGCTAGTTTGTAATTATTGTATACGCAAGTCATGTATAATAGTGCACATGTCGAGTGCTAACTGATAGATGTCTGTTGCAACGAGGTCAGTATAGCCGTGCAGTAAAGGCGTTACGCTATATGAACTCTACTAAGGTACGAGGGTTCGAGACATAGCTAAGAGATTATGAAATTTTTGGTTTTTTATAAGTAACTGCTTTTGAAATATAAAACGAAGTGACCGTGATGACATCTGAGTATTTTCTTGAGACAAAGGTAGGCTCCAATGGCATAAGAATTCCATTATAAAACGCAATTGCGATTTTTATTGTATCCTTACGCCATTGGAGACTTACTTTGTCTCAAGAAAATTTGGTTTTTTATTTATTATTAAAAATAATAATAAATTACTATTAAATTTACATTAAATTAATATTTCACACTAGTGTGTTTGAAAAGACTTTCCACACACCTGCCTGTTAACTGATCCATTACGTAGATATAAAGTAGCTATTTTATAGTTGGTATGGCAAAAAATTAATTATTCAAATATGTACAGCTAAATGCTTTTTATAATAGCATTACTGTTGAAACAGCCATCGAATGATGAACAATACTAGAAAAAATCATTTATAACCTATGGCACCGTCGGAACTCAAACCCGAATCTTCCAAAAAAGAAAATAAAATTTCGAATTTCTGAATGGCATCTGGGGATCGAGTCTTGCTTAGCGTAAAAGTTGATTCGGTCTTCTACAGGTGTTTTATAAGCAAAGTTATAAAAATGATAAAAAAGTACCTAGCTTTATTTTTCAAAATATGAAAAAAGTCCACAAAGAAAAGTTGCTTATAGAATGCAATTTTATAACACCATATAGTGCAGGCGCCAAGAATACTTCTGTCTGCAAAATATGAGTACTGCAAACTGTTTTGTGATACGTTTACCTGAGACCTTAAGCTATAAGATAACACATGTTCCCGGGCTCCCGTGTGGTGCATTCTACCCCCAAAGGTGTGAAAAGGGGTGAATGTGTTTTTTACAGATTTAACAATTCTGTCCATATTTTTGGTCTTTGAAATATGAAATTTGGAAATTCAATTTCTTTTACAAAGAAGGCACTTACTTAGAAAGGATTTTTTAAAATTCCACCCCTAATCTGCAATGAAACACATTCATCCCTTTTCACCCTCTTAGGGATAGAATGGACCACACGGGGCCCTGGCAACATGTGTTTTCTTATAGCTTAAGGTCTCAGGTAAACGTATCACAAAACAGTTTGTGGTACAGAAAGGTTTGTGAGACAGAAGTATCCATAGAGCCTACACATTAGGGATGGAATTTTATAAAACCCTTTCTTTGGAGTTAAATTTTGATAAATCTCTTCTTTGTGGATGCCTACGTTAAAAATGAGTCTATTCTCCAAATTTAATGTTTCAAAGACCAATAGTATGGACAGAATCATTATGTCTGTAAAAAACATATTTGCCCCTTTTCACCGCCTTAGGGGTGGAATTTTAAAAAACCATTACTTGGTGGGTGCCTACGTTTTAAAAGGAATGTATTATTCAAATTTCATGTTTCGAAGACAAACACATTTACCCCCTTTTCACCCCCTTAGGGATGGAATTTTGAAAAATCCCTTCTTAATGGGTGCCTACCTTATAAAACGATCTAAAACGTGATCATTTTGTTCAAGTTCCATGGCTATCGCTATCTGTTTTTAAGGTAATTTTGACATTTTCATATCAAATTTCTGCCGTTACAAAGCATGCAAAATTAATTTTGTTTAATGATTTAGACGCACAATTTTATATTCTAAAACTTTTATTTGAAGATATTTTTCCTAAAATAATTAGAGAAGCAGGAAATCGTGAAAGTTTGATTTTACGGGTTAAATCCCTATGTGCAGCATTCACAGTCACCACCTGTATATTTTTGAAATCTACTCGTCAAGACCTTTAATTTGACAGGTATCCATCTCAATGGGATTTTCTAAATTTTTAGCCGTTGTTATCCTAGGACACTTGAAGAGTCAAGACTCAAGACTTTATTATTATAACAATAGAATACCTCATTTGTCCAAATCGGTCTATACATTCCAGCTCTAGAGCATAACATTCCGCCGCGAAAGTGGAAAGTTTCGGGTTTGAGTCCCAACTGTGACATAGGTTGATAAATTGATTTTTCCTAATATTTGCAAAATTAATTATTTAACTTCGCTGCTTATCCAATTACCTTGTCAACATGTAATTTCAGACGTACTTAACTCATATTAACATAAATAATCATATTTTGTTAGGTATTCTAAATTACCAAAAATATCTCATATACGCTGCACTTCCTTTAAAATTTTTAAATATAGCAAAATTAGACTTACAGCGCTGATCATCGTGATAACTTCTTCTCTTATTTCTTCGTCTGTGAAACCTGCATCATGAACGTCTAATAACAAATCCAAAAATCCCATCCGTTTTTTGTGAAATGGTACTGGGATATCATCCTCATCATCGACCACCTTTGGCGCTGCAAATAGAAGGGCTCAATTATATAAATTATCTGAACGAAATTATTAAATAAATAAATGAAAAAACCGGTTGATTTGTGAGAATCATAATATTGTCAATCTTTATTATGGCAACGCTTCAGTAACTATTTTGTTGCCTTAATCATATAAAAATTAAATTAAAAATTAAAATTAAAAACGTTATACCATAATAAAGATTGACATAATATTCCGACTCACAAATCAACCAGTTTTTTCATTTATTATAATACTTACGAGTACATATTATGTGAGTGATCAACCTGAATCCCCCTATATTATTAAACGAGTAAATCTTGTATATACCTATCTATGTTTCTATGTATCTATATAAATATTTTCTCGAAAACGGCTCTAACGATTTTGATCAAATTTACCGAAAAGGGGTTTCGGGGGGCAAAAAATCGATTTAGCTAGGTCTCATCCCTGGAAAAATTCGTTTTCCTATCGATTTTATCATTTTTAAAAACGGTTTTTTGACCTGTCAAAACATTGTAATATCGTGAATAGGCTTTGGAGAAAACAAACTACTTTCATTATTTATATGTCAAAATACTCTGACAGAATTTTTAACTTATTAAAATAATCCGTGAACTATTTGTATAGTAAAAAATAACAGAAATAAAAACTAAACATAATTACGTAAGTAGTTTTAACTAATATTTAAATAAATAGGTACCTAAGTATGTTATTTTTATATTACCTATACAAAATATGTATATTATGTACGTTAAATATAGTATGACGTATAATCTTACCTAGACTTTTTTTTCTCAAAAACGAATAACGATTTTGATGAAGTTTACAGAATGGGGATTTTTCGGGGCGAGAAATCGATCTAGGTAGGAATTTTGGTCCCAGAGGGGAGCAATTAAAAAAAAGGGTTTTTTTATTTATAACTCGATCAATTGTCAGATCGATTCGAAGCCAATTTCTACATTGATTTTGTATAATATATCACAAGGGTTAAAACTGTAAATGAACACTAATATAAGAAGTGTCTTGCACAATATGTAAATAATGACAAACAGGCGGCCCGAAGGGCCGCACTTCTGGCACCGCGAGTCTGTGTAAAAACACATCGATTTTTGAAAACTATTGTTAAGATACATACAAAAAAGTTTTGTTTAAAAATTTGCACGGCGGCCCGAAGGGCCGCACTTCTAGCGACGCAGGCATGCAGTATATCAAAACACATCGATTTTTAAAAACTATGGTGAAGATGCATGCAAAAAAGTTTTGCGCTGCAGGTTTATAGTCTGACGTTTGTTATTAAAAGATATAATATGAATTCTATTTCTTCGAAAATCGATTTTTGTGAGTTTTTCAGTAGGTACCTTCTATGCAAAAAAAATATTTGAAATTTACTGGAAGTTGCTAAGATGACATCACAGAGAAAAAGTACTTCGATAAAGTTGATATTTGGTATCAATGTTTAAAAATGAATTATTGAAACAGCAACGGGCAAGCAGAATTTCATCTGATTCGAACATTTTTACAAGATATTCAATCTATGAAAATCGGTTTTTGCGAGTTCTTCAGTCAACAAAACAATAACGGCGGTAGATTTGAAAATGGCGAGCTAAGTAATATTTACAGGAAAAAATGCTTGATTCAAGTTGATACTTAGTTATTACGCTCAAAAATACACATAGGTATTTAAAATATTTAACAGAAACAATTATTTAAATTATGTTTCAGAAATAAATTCGTTTCGGAATAATATTCTGAGAAAATAATATCTCACAGCATACAAGTACTATTTTTTTGAACTCATCCGAGCAAAGCTCGGCACCCAGATATTTTCAATGAAATTATTAATTATTGCATTTCTAAAGAAGTTCATACGAAAAAGAATTTACCTGCTTTGGGGTTTTCTTTGAGCAAACGTTTTTTGTTCTGTATTATATCGTTGCTAAAATCATGAACGTAATTAATTGCTCTGGACAAATCTCGTTCACACCCGGTCACTATTGATATAGCTTTCACCTGGAGAAGAGGATTGTGTATTCGTTTAGATCCGATAAATTCCGATGCCCTGAAAATATGAAAATAATGAAAAACATTGATGCTAACAATAATTTTTACACAGGGTCCGACAAATTGTATTACCCATTTCAAACAGCTAAATAATTATTTAAACTTGATTAACTTAAACTCAATACATATTTTTACCCGACTACGAAAAAAAGGAGGATTATGATTTTTACAGGCTATGTAGCGATATATTATGTATAAATATATATATATACAGGGTGACCGGATTCCAAGTCTACATAGGACATTTACTGGGAAAATGGTTTTTCTCGATTTCCTGCTTTCCTATACATTTTACAGAAAAAAACATACTTGGCATAAATGAAAGGAATTCATGTGTAGAATAAGATATCTAGTATTTTTTTAAAGATTTTTTATTTTGTTTTGTTTTTTTTTTTTGAAAATTTGTATTTTAACTCTACACCATCGTAATTAATACCTTAAATATCCTGACTAATACTCATAATAACTTTTTTCTCAATTTTATTAATAGATTACGTTGATAAAAACAGAATACAAATTTAAAAAATCGGAAAACCTATTTTTTTCAAACTTTTTGAAATTTTTTTATTACCAACTGTAGCTAAAATTTACTTAAATATTATTATGAATATTTGTTAGAATACGTTTCCTTATATAATGATAATTTCATACATAGAGTGTACATAAGAGGAAATTATTTTTTATTGTGACTCATATTCATAATAATTTTGAGTAAATAAACAAAATAAGAATAATTAAGAGCACTGTTTAATTTAATAATAAAGAGTTTAGTCACGTCTAACCACAATAATTTTATTAATGGTACTTTTGAAGAGTTATGCTCCCATCTTCAGCAAATACTAAACTAAAAGTGTAATAAAATTTTATCTTATTCTACACTTGAATTCCTTTCATTTTTGTCAAGTATGTTTTTTTTCTGGAAAATGTATAGGAAAGCAGGAAATTGAGAAAAACCATTTTCCCATGTAAATGTCCTATGTACACTTGAAATCCGGACACCCTATATGTAAAAACATATGTAAAAATAACAAAGAGTGTCAAATTCAAGATAATTAACTGGAATTCCCAAAGAATTCATCGAGACAGTAATACGCGTATTCAATTAAATAGAGCTTTAGAGAATTTTTAAATTTATTGTAAATTTCAATTTTTCGGATGTCAGAAGGTAGATTATTGTATATCCTTTGACACACATGCCTAGGTCCTTTACTGCCTAATGTAGTACTGAATGACAATGTACAAATTTTCAGTTTGCCTCGTGTTATAAGAATGTACAGTAGAGGTCAATGTAAATAAAGAAGTATTCTTTTTGACAAATAATGTGCACTGTAAAATGAAAAGCGCTGGTACAGTCAAAATTCTAAGAAACTTGAAAAGCCCTCTGCAATGCTCCAATCGTCCAACTCCACTCAGAATCCTAACAACCCTTTCTTGCAACCTAAAAAGTCGTATTTCCAACGCTGCAGAATTTCCCCAGAATATGATTTTGCCCAATGCCATAATAGACAACTGAACTCTGAGCAGAAATGCGGTATCTGTCATTTTTTTAAATTAACAAAAATATTAACATTTTTCGTTTTGTAAACGTTTTTAATAAAAAGAGATTATACGGGCTATTAATAATATATTATAACGGATGGGCAACGTTTCAAAGTAAACGGAATTTTACTGAATTCTTCACTTCAAGCAGATACTGCGTTTTTGCTTGTGAGGGAAGTGTGCAGCTTCGACCCTTAAACTTAAAAAATTCGTTCTTACCACTCAAGCTCATTTGCGAACCTCACATCTCCGCCTTGTACTTGCAAATCAACACCCATCATTGTTTCTAAAAATAAAGATGTACATTATTTAAAAAGCTATCGATCAAGTCTGCATGATTTTTTTTATTTACTTACGACAGACACTGTCCAATGTACAGGGACTGGCATATTTGAACAAATCGAAATAACCTTTGTCAGCTTCCTTTTTTAACTCCTTAATAAGAATATTGTTCTTTTCAACGAATACTTCAACAAAAGTATTTAAAACTTTTTGATTAAATATTGGATTTATAACTTTCTTATGACGCCTCCAGATGCCCTCTAAAACAGATATCAACGTGTCAAATATCTAACATTTAATATTATGACTCATTCTACACTGTAAACTAGCTTTTGAATAAAGTATGCTATATTATTATTAATCTAAGTGAATTGAGGCTATTCTATAAACCCAAAAAGTAAGCAAACATTTTGAGTAAAATTGTACAAAATTTATTTTGAAAAAGGTTTGGTTCCAGTATCGGTTTATGCCGAACCTGTTTTGAAGGTCGAAATTCGGTTTCGGTTTCGGCTCAGAGTCAGGGTCGGTCGGACACTATATAAACTAGCTGTAGAATAACATATAATTCGATATGTAGTAAAAAATTTTCTCAAATATTTTCTCTACCTCTTCATTGAAACAGTACGGAAATTCGTTAAGTAGTTTCTCCGAGTCTGTCACGTTCTATTCTACGTTGCCTTTATATTGTTACGGATCACCTTATATATAAAGGCAGGCAAGAGTTCGGAGAAACGGGGTCTGCTTACTGTAACAACTAGTACCTGCGCGAAAGTTCTAGAGAAAGCGAGAACGCACTAGGCTTACGCCACGCAGCATATACAGTGTGTCCACAGACTCATCCTCAACATGGGGATCTCCGTTGTTATGGGAGATAGAGATTTGGTTAAATGAGATAAAATGTGCAGAATCTCCAGTACTACTACCCTGCGTAGTCAAACTTTCCATATTTTGCTTGGTTCGCGACCGACAGTTGAAAAACGAGATTTACCCATTTTCGTTTTTTGTTTATAACTCGCTTATTAAGTAAGTTAGAAAAAAAATATTTTCACTTTTATAAATCCCCATGTTGAGGATGAGTCTGTGGACACACTGTATAAACAGCCAGTACGAGTGAGTGAGGGAATCAGTCAACGGTGAGTCACGAGATATAGGTTGTCTTAATGATTACATATTAAAACTTACTGGCGACTGGCGACCGTTTTTTTTTTTATAATGAAATTCAATGTTTTACCTGGTGCGGTAATCATTCCTTTACCCATCCATGGTTCCATGAGCTCGTAAATGAATCCTTTTGACAATGCTTTAGAACTGCTGAGTACAATTCGCAGATGTTCAGGATCGGAAGTAACAATCATGAGATTTGGTCCTAACCAAAATCTGCATGGTGACTTATATTCCTCCACCAGATCGGATAGAACTTGTGCAATATCTATACAAACAATATTTTAATAAAAATCTATCGAATGGTAAAAACCGCATTTAAATCTGTTTAGTACTTCTCAAGATTAGCTGGTACATATCTTTGGAGGGCGGAAAATTCAGGATTTATTGAGGATACCTTAAGGAACCATCATGTAAAAAAATTTCTTGTAGGAATTTTTTCCACTTCAAAATACTTGGCGCCTAGTCAATCTGCTTCCTAAAAAACGTCTCAATCTATAACTCCATTATTTATTGTCCAATTTAAAAACAAAACAAACAAATAAAATAAAAGAAATCATTGGAAAAATACTACAAAAAAGCCCTAATTTTATTATTTTGTAACATGAAATTTAATGTGAAACGATATCAATTTTTTTTAAAAAATCGGTATCTATTTTTTTTTTTTATTTAGGTAGGTAGTCTGGTAGAGAATTTTTTTCTGAATAAGTTGACTTTTGGTGCAATATTCGTGGCACACATGAAAATTTGATAAGACCCTATATTTATGTTGATAAACAATTTATCATTTTTTTCGAACTAATATCGCACCAAAGTCAACCTGTTACACATTTTTGTATTCAGAAAAAAAATCTCGACAAGAATACATAAAAAAAATTTCTGGAAATGTTTCCACAGAACTTTTCATCACTTATTGGACAATTCGAATCAGCCATTTACTCTCCACCGAGTAGAGTAAAACTATTAAATCAATTTTCGTTATAATTAAAAAAAATTAAAAAAAAAATATTTTTAAAACTATAAAAAAATTAATTTTAAAATTTTATTATTCGTCAAAACTTATTTTAAAATGACAAATATTTTTTATTCTTTTAATTTTTCTTTAAACCCACTTCTCTTCGAAAAATAAAGTTTTTTGAAAATAACGCCTTTGAGGTTCGAAATTCAAAAATTTTATTTATGCATTTTCATTCTAGGCATGGCAGAAAGGTGTCCCATAAATTTAAACTTGATTGGTTCGGTAGTTCAAAAGTTTAGGAACATCAATCTTTTCGGCACACCGCCAATAACGACAACGGGGGCAGACCTGACATTTCGTAAAACCTATTGGAAAACGTTTTTAGCGTCTAAATAGTCAAGACTAATTGAAATAAGAATTTCGGAATTTTGCACGATTAAATTAATTTTATTCACTGAAGGTGATGAAAAGTAATATGCGAGCATTTGAAAAAAAGTTGAGTATCGTCGGACATTAAACTTGCTGTTGAAAACAACTTAAAATTAAGACTTTTTTGTAGTATTTCTGGAATAATTTCCTTTTTTTTTTGTTTTTTGGAATTTTACAAAAAATAATGCAGTTACAGCTTGAGGTGTTTTTTAGGAAACTGTATATACCAGTACCTATATACAGTGTGATCGCCGGCTGTGGAATGCTGTGAATAAAAAATTTCCTGAAGATGTCTTAAAAATGCTTGGACACGTCAACCTTAGTTTTTGAACGCGCATCTTTCCTTGTAGTTGTAATTTGTTTTTACCCCACCCTTTTGTGCAATGACGTCATCGACATTTTTTTTAAATGGCAACTCCAATTTTTTTTACGGATTCTGATTCTACTCGAAATTCTGGATTCATTAATATTGCTGAATCCAGAATTTCGAGTAGAATCAGATTCCGTAAAAAAAATTCGACTGATGACCAGTCCTATACTTCCCACCTAGTAAATATTTGCAAAAAATAAACACTCTTTTCTTAGTCTTTGAAAAAAAGCATGGCCCTCTTTTTTGTTTTAAGTGATCTACTGATGGCTAGCTTAATATAGCAAAAATCATGGTTACCTTGATTTACGTACAATTTTTATTTTTTTTTAGTAAAATATTTTTTTTTCTCGAAAACTACATTTTAGAGAAAAAATATTTACATTTTTTTTCATGTTATAACATTTAGAATTCATTTATATTTTTTTTCCTATGTTAATACGCGACTTTGAGAACGTTTTTTTTAATATCTCAGGATTCATTGAACCGATTTGACTCAAAATCTATTCAGATCTAAGTTAAAGGCTAATAAACACAACAGAATAATCGGCATGCCCGTATGTTGTTCCGTTTTTACGATATCGAAGGCGAAAAATTGACCACATACACACACACACACACACACACATACAGATTGCTAGGGTCTTAAAACGTGAAAATCTGTTAAAATCTCGAAATATTTTTTTCGGACTAAATCCATTACTTCTCTACCATAGTAGAGGTGGGAAGTAAAAAATTTGGGCTGCCATTTAAAAAAAATGTCGATGACGTCATTGCACAGAAGGGTGGGGGGTAAAAACAAATTACAACTACAAGGAAAGATGCGCGTTCAAAAACTAAGGTTGACGTGTCCAAGTATTTTTAACGGAAATTTTTTATTCACAGCCGGCGATCACACTGTATGTTATACAGCGAATTGAATTAAATTGTAAATTATAGACACTCGACAACAGAGGTCATTAGCGTCTCTTATTATACAGCGAGTTCTCAAAGTATGGAACTATGGAAAGAAAACTTTAACGGACGCTTTTTAGAAAAAAATTCTCGGACCGGTCAACTTTATATTAAAAAGGGCATCTTTCTAAATTCTAGGTAAATCTAATTCCTGGACTATATGTTACTGTAAAGGCCCGTATATTGGTATATCTTAAGTTTTACTAGTATATCTTAGGATTTACCAACTTGTGTTGGTAGATGTTAGGATTTTAAAAAAAAGAGACAATATTTCGGGCTTTTACTATTATAGTTTGGTACATGCTAAGTTTTACCAATGACGGTTGGTAAAAGTTGGATTTTTTTTAGATAAAACAATGAATTAATTATCTGAATCATTTATTTCAATTACCACTTACTAACAGTCAAAACCTTACATATTTTAATTATCATTATGATATATTTTTAATTATAATTGTTTCTTAGTATTTCTTAACACCTGCAAAATATTTTTTGAATAATAAAAAACAAATAAAACTGAAATACTTTACAAACATAACGTTTACGTTGACTAAGCTAACTAAATCAGTACTTTTCTTATTATTTGGTATTTTTAATAAACAAATTGAAAAAATTCGAAATTCGAAATGAACGATGATCACCAAGCAGTTCGAACTTTTACCATTAAGAGTTGGTAAATCTTAGGTTTTACTGTAAAATCTTAGGATTTACCGAAGTTCGGGGTATTACAGTAACATATACACTATTAATACAGGCTGAGTTACTACGAATGTCTCGGGTGATATCTCATTTATTATGAGCATTAGAAAAAAAAGTTGTAGATAAAAGTTGGATTGGAATAAGAGCACTATACTTTAAATTTATTTTTAGATGTGCAGGGTGTACGATGTAGTCATAGTAGGTACAACTGATTTGTATTTTTATAAGTAGAAATCCCTGTATATTTTTAGGCCATCCCATTGTTCATTCGGAGGCCTACATAAAATGGTACCATTTTTAAAATTCGGTTGGGACGTTGCCAAAATATTCAACTTTTTCTGCAAAATTCTACATTTTCGTTATCTACTACTAAAATACATAATACAGTCATATACACACCAACCACATTTTTCAAGTTGAGTCAATTTTTGCAGGTCAAGTATTAGTCCTTAGTATGTGCTACACTCCAGATATTCAGAGTTAAATTTAATTATACATGGTGTTAGTTGCAATATTTGGAAAATGCAAAACTTACCTTAAGTCAATTATTTTAAATAGCACACCCTATATATCTTTAGGTATGCGAATAGGGCACGCTTTCGTTTACACATTTTATATCGAATTATATACAGGGTGTGCTATTTAAAAAAAAATAAGTAGCACACCCTGTATATTTTTAGGTATCAAATGTGTAGAGGAAAGCGAGCTCTATTCACATACCTAAAGATATATGCATGCTTTTGAAAAAAATTTACCTAAGGTAAGTTAACTATTGCAACTAACACCCTGTATAATTAAATTTAACTATGAAGTATCTGGAGGGTAGCGCATGCTATGGACTAATACTTGACACGCAAAAATTGACTCAACTTGAAAAATGTGGTTGATGTATATTTTAGTAGTAGATAACGAAAATGTAGGATTTTGCAGAAAAAGTTGAATATTTTGACAACGTCCCAACCGAATTTCACAAATGGCATCATTTTATGTAGACCTCCAAATGGACAATGAGATGGCCAAAAAATATATAGGGTGTTCTACTTATAAAAATACAATTGACTACATCGTATACCCTGTATATATCTAAAAATAATTTTAAAGTACAGTGCTCTTATTCCAATTCAACTTTTATTTAAAACTTTTTTTTCTAATGCTCATAATAAATGAGATATCGCCCGTGACATTCTTACTAACTCACCCTGTATAGAGTGTGTAAACGGTTTTATCGAACATAGGGAACATAAGATTGAGAACATTTACAATTTTGTAGTAGGCTACGTGCCATAAGATCTAATGTAAATATAGTGAGTTATATAGAAAAAAATAGTACAGTAAATTTTTTAAACAATTTTCAATAGCATCGGTTGACTATTAAGAGTAGCTCGGAACCCGCTAAATTAAAAAAAACCAAAGCATCTACTACATATTATTAACATTAAATCTTATAGCTCATAACCTACTACAAAATTGTTTTCAATGTTAGTTGCCCTATGTTCGGTAACACGATTTACATTTATTTATTTATTTATTTATTGTAGATTATAGACGCGTCGACATCTAAGGTCATTAGCGTCTTTTCAACTACACTAAATAACAACTAACTTAAAACTAAATAACATCACAAAACATCCATGAGCGCAGGTGGGATTCGAACCCACGGCAGTCCAGTCTAGAGGCTGCAGCGCCAAGCACGCTACCATCTAGGCTATACTGCCCTCTAACACGATTTACACCCCGTATATTATTAGTAGCGGGTTGTTATAATAGTAACGCATAAAAAAAATGCTCAATATAAATAATATTACTATAAATAATCTATTTAAATAAAAATCAAATGCTGTTATAAGCGCATCACTTGAGAACGGCTCGACCGATTTGGCTATTTTTTTTTAAATGTTCGTAATAATCCGAATAAAGTTTTTCGGGAAAAAATTGTTAAAGTTGTCCGGAAAATTGAAAAATTCTGGAAAAACTGAAAGTGCTTTTTTCTATGGGATTTTTGTATGAGCTCATATACCATAACTCATAACTTTTTTCGAGTGAGTAATGTATTAATAAAATTCGAACAAACGAGCGAAGCGAGTGAGTAGTGTATTAATAAAATTCGAGCGAACGAGCGTAGCGAGTGAGTATTTTATTTATTGTAGATTATAGACGCGTCGACATTTAAGGTCATTAGTGTCTTTCAACTACACTAAATAACAACTAACTTAAAACTAAATAACATCACAAAACATCCATGAGCGCAGGTGGAATTCGCACTCACGGCAGTCCAGTCTAGAGTTTGCGGTGCCAAGCATGCTAACCACTAGGCTATACTGCCCCCAGCGAGTGAGTAATGTATTAATAAAATCAGTCCGGCTATTAATATATAAATTCTTAGCAACCGGGCGAAGCCAGGTCGGGTCCGCTTGTATAAATATAAATAATAAATGCTCAAACTGTTGTCCATTCTGGCAGTTAAACAGTAAAATTCCGTGCGAACATATTGTATAATATGGTCATTGCATTATTGAATAAGTGTTCATACTTAGTTATTATAAACAAACATTTCGCATGGTTACCTTGGCAAAGCGACACAAAACAGGGAAAAGCATGCCTTTTCAGCCTCACAGCTCTCATTGATTCATTAAAAAAAATTCCATTGTATTTTCCCTATGTTCGGTAGTCGGTACTACCGTTTACGTACTGTATAGTGTATACAATATATACTATGTTATAGAAACAATTTCAAAAGCCTTTTATTAAAATAATGTAAAGCGTCGACATTTTATGGGCCCTATAAATATAGGCAAATACATTTGTAAATAAAAATTCAAAATTTTGTATTACTTACTTCTGCGTCCCCCGAGAAAAAATTCTGCACATCCAACAAGTGGAACCCACGCTGGCCCGGCAAATTTTGCTGCCAATTCATAAACACGTCTGTTTTTCCACCAATAATGAATTAACCAAAATACAAAAATGAAACTTGCTGTTATGAGAAGCTGCTTGAACACATCACTGCTTAGTTTCGAAATGTCATCGATTTTCTCTTTCATATTTACATATATTTTTTTAATAACACGCGTATATTATTTTAAAAAATCGTTTCTAATATTATTTTGAAAACGTTGTATCATCATACAATGAGCTATGAAATCATATTTCGCTCGTTTATATAAATGAAATGTGTTATTTTTTACTTCACCCTACCATATAGAATCTTATTCGTGGTTAGTTTGTTAACTAATAACTAGGTGCGATATAATTTCATGTGCTGGTAAAATCCGCGTTTTGTCTATACATATTATAAATTAAAGTTCCCCACCGCATCTGTTCGCGCTAATCTCAGAAACTACTGTGAGGATTTTCATTCGGTTTTCACCAATAGGACATAGATTAATTCACGATGAAAGTTTACGTATATAATTTATGTATATTTTGTGGAAATTAGTTAATGTGTTATGATGATATTTTTGTCGATTAAGTCGGAAAAATCGTGTCTCCTGAGAGCTTCCATAGCGTGCGCTGCGTAAATCGATAAAGTTTTATGAAAATAATGTTCCTATCTATATATATAAAACAGTTCCGTGACTGTCTGGCTGACTGACTGACTGACAGACTGACAGATAATGCCCAGGTCAAATCGCTGAAGATATGAACTTGAAATTTGGACAGTAGGTTCCTTTTGTGACGTAAGCACTAAGAAAGGATTTTTGAAAATTCATTACATAAGGGGGTTAAATAGGGGATAGCAGTTTGTATGGAAGTTCGTCATTTTTGAAGTTAGAAGCATGAAATTGTGCACAGGCGTTCCTTATATAACGTAGGTAAGTAATAAGAAAGGATTTTTGAAAATTCATCCCTTAAGAGGGTTAAATAGGGGATGAAAATTTTTATGGAAGTTCATCATTTTTGAAGTTAGAAGCATGAAATTTTGCACAGGAGTTCCTTATATAACGTAGGTGAGCAATAATGTTTTAATAAAATACAAGCGAACGAGCGAAGCGAGTGAGTAATGTATTATTAATATCGGAGCAAACGAGCGATGCGAGTGAGTAATGTATTAATAATATTCAAGCGAACGAGCGAAGCAAGTGAGTAGTGTATTAATAAAATTCGAGCGAATAAGCGAAGCGAGTAAATATTGTATTAATAATATTCAAGCAAACAGGCGAAGCGAGTGAATAATGTAATAATACAATTGGAGCGAACGAGCGAAGCGATCGTGAGTAATGTATTAATAAAATCCGAGCGAACGAGCGACGCGAGTGATTGATGTATTAATAATATTCGAGCGAAGGAGAGAGTAATATATTAAAAAAGTTCGAGCGAATAAACACCACCAGCTCGGCTTCGCTTCGCAGGAGGAAAATTTTTGCGGGAGGGGGGGATAATAAATCATAAATTGAAATATACGTGAGGGAAGCCACGGGTAACGGCTAGTTAATATTATAAACAACACCAGCCCGACTTCGCTTCGCAGGGGGAGAGTTTCTAGCGGGGGCGGGGTAATAAATCATAAATTCTTAGCACCCGCGCGAACCGGACCGGGCCGCTAGTAAATGTATAAAAGATAGATAAGTATACCTCTCAAATCTCATTGATGGTCAAATTCATCTTTTCGATCTATAAACTGCCGTACTATGCCAACCGCTGCTACAAGTGATGTGAAAAATAATCACACCTATGGAAATTATCATGAGATTTTGCTCTCGGGGAGAAAATTGAACCTTCGTTAGGTTCTGTATACATACAAGATGTTCTCGATTTCCTTATTTTATTTTTAATGGGTGACAAGACGATTAGTGTTAAAATACTATAGTGAAAATTGTAAGATAAGAGAGAAAAATGAATATCTAAATTCATATTCTATAACATTAAATTAGTTGACATGGTGCTAATTTATGGGGAAGCTTGCAACAAAATTATACAACTTTTACTAAAGGTGTTTTAACACGAATCGCCTTCTTTTGACCTGTACACCCATTAAAAATAAAATAGGTAGATCGAAAACATTCTGTATATAATTTCTTCATATGTGGCTGTCTGTCTGTCTTGCCACACCGGGACACCCTCTAGAAGCTCCCTGCTGACTAGGGTTCATGATTTCTCGAGCTATCAGTTTCTCGGGTCTCGAGAATTCTCGAGGCTAATTTCTCGGGTCTTCTCGGGTTGTCAAGAAATTTACATTTACGTATGTTTTTGCATATCTTTTCGGTTCAAATAATGATAAAAGTCGTCACAAAATTAAAAATATGTATCATAAAAAATATCTTATTTTAAATCAATAAATTAAGTGGTTGTCCTGTCAAATAAAAGTATCAAAATAATCATAAAACTTTTATTGACAGTTTTCAACAAAATTAGCTTCTCTCAAGCAAAATAAAAAAAATTTAAACATTAAACATTAAAACGTTAATACTACGCTGACATAATTACAATCACAGCACCATTTTGGCAGGTTAATTAGGAAAAAAATCAACTTAAAACTTTGCAAGATCAATAAAATAAAATCTGAACATAGTACATACATACAAAACAATTAGATCTGCTTACTCTGTCTGATAAAATATGGCCTTTAGAAAAACTAAAGCATTTATAGCTTTATCAGACAGCCGGTTCCTTATTTTATTTACTACATTTCCTGAAATTGAAAACACTCTTTCATTTTCAGTTGAAGTAGGCTTAACTAAAAACAATGCTTTGTACATCGATTCCAAATTTGGAGACCTCAAAGGCAAATAGTTTTATATTATAATTTTATAGACTATATGATTTCTCGAGTTCTCGACTTTTCTCGAGCTTAATTTCCCGGGAACAAAGCCCAACGATTTCCCGGGAATTCTCGGCTCGGGAATTCCCGGGAATGAACCCTACTGCTGACCTATAGTCAAGTTCCAAAATTTAAGATAGTCATGAACTTATACTTCACTGTTTAAAATGTTTATACTATAAGTGGCACAGTTTTTATGCATGGGGCGCGTAAGTATGCTCACACTGTTTCATTGCTTTGCCGCTCCATTAACATTGTTACGCACTATGCATGACTCTAGGAAGCTGACACTTCATTCAGTACAGGGTATGAGACATAACCTAACGGAGCTTCATTTTTTTCCCGCGGACAAGAGCCCATAGTAATGTCTTTATACATATTTTAATAAGTTTTTGTTTTTGTGTTCATCTTATTAGACTTTGAGATAAATTAAAACTAAGGCGGAGAACGAAAAACGGTTAACCGATAGACCAGTTGAAATTTAAATTTGTCGTGAAAACCGCTGTTTTGTTCAGACCATACTACTAAATACTAAATAGGTCAAATCCAAATTCAATTTGTTTAGCCTTGCAGTCTATAGGTACGTGCAGTATGGAGCTGGGATTCTAGATGGTAGCAGGGCTTGCTTAAATTAATGCATTATTATAAATGCGAGCGTACACAACGAATCAGTGAGTGTAGCAGGTATAAGCGCTGTTACAAGAGCTGGTAGATACAAGAATGTATCTCGCCATTCTTTCAGTGCGCTGACTACTACAATCAACGTGTGACAACTGTCAAATGGCCGTTTCGCAATGGATGTGACTAGTTTAATAAGTGAAATTTTGTCAGTTTTATTTAATTTGTTTTGAGTTTTTTCTAAGACGTATTTAAAAGTGTTAGGTTCCATATACGTAAATATTCAAAAACCGGTTTGGGTAAAATTTTAATTCTTGGTATAAATGATGAAATTCGCCATGTTTAGTTCGTTTTCTATTAATAGGGTGGACATGATAGCTCCTACCCAAATTTGTATTTAAAATATACCACTTTGTAGCAGAAGAACACAAATATTCGTCTTCGCTATCCGACATTTCAAACGCGACTTAAGCTTATATCAATTCTAGTATCAAAGTTTCGTTGTGAAATCTGTAAACTCTTATAATTTCAGCCACCATCTACCATACATGCTACCATCTAGAATCCCAGCTGCGTACTGCACGTACCTTAAGGGTACGAACATGCCAAAGATGCCGCGGTGGCGTGGTTTAGGTCAATGCAGCTGTTTCTACGTCGATGTCAAAACAAATATTATATACTTAATATTGTTACGGATCACCCGGATCACCCGGCAGGCAAGAGCTCTGAGAAACGGGGGTCCGCTTACTGTAACAACTGGTACCTGCACGAAAGTTCTAGAGAACGCTAGAACGCGCTGGGTTTCAGCCACACACCGTATATAAGCGAGTGAGTGAAGCAATCAGTCGACGGTATCACGCAATCGGTAAGCAGTCAATGGTGAGTCGTGCAACCAAGCGGATCAGTGATATAAATATTAGTCAATCAACGGTCAGTGATATAAATAGTTGAGTGGATATAAATAAATAGTACTGAAGTAACTGAGTAAATGACCGACATAAATAAACGTTAGAAATAAATCTAATATAAATACAGTGATATAAATAGTTCCGTGATATAAATAGTTCCGTGATATAAATTCACCTGATAAAATAAATATTAGTGTAGTCAATTGTATATAGTTAAGTGTTAATTACTTGTGTTGATTGTTAGAACTGACTTTTGGTTGTTGTATTTATTATTGTTGTGTTTTTAATTATTGTAAATAAATATTATAAATAAATATTGTAAATAAATATTTATTCCGCCAACTCAGAAAACAGTTTTGTAACAATATGTTCTTACGAGACCATACATAGTAAAGATGTTTCACTAATTCACCCTCGCCGCTTACCTCGCTGTTTGTAATAAAAGATAAAAGAGTTAAACAAAAGACAAACAACAACGATACCCTATCCTACAAGAATAGGTTCAAAAAAATTGAAATTTTTATGATGCAATAAGTCGAAAATCTTGGTCGAGAGACCCCGTACTATAAGTAAAAACTCGGGTCGCAGTGCCAAAACCCTGCCGACAATAGAGTGTATTTGCTAATACAGGCCTTGTGGCTTTAATACGTAAACTTAAGTTTGTTTTTGGACAAAATAAAAAATTTAACCCCTTAATACATCCCTTAAAATAATATATTTTTTCTTAATTTCAATATTATTATCAATGTACCCTCTGTACCAAATTAAATACACCCTTCAGTTAGTAAAGCACTATCGTTAAACTAATGTTTTCATAAAATTTGTAAGTCCGGTCCTGTCGGGCCGATTTAATTAGAATTTTAGCAGCACATTTTTAACTTTATTAAAAGGTTAAATTCCAATTTTGAAACAATTCTGAGAATTTTTTCAGTATTTTAGGGCCCAAAAACATTTTTCAACCCCTAAAACCCACCCTTAAAATAGTCCGATTGGGCCCATTTTAAATAGGTTCCATGCGGTGATGGATTCCAACGTGTGTACCAAATTTCGTTAAAATCGATTGAGTCTTTCGAGAGTTATCGTGCTAACACATATATATAAATATATATATACATATATATAATATACAATATATACATACATATATTATATACATAAATATATTAACATTTCCAAAAATGGTGCCAATTTGTTCAGGAGGCTATGAAACGTCGAGAAATTTTGGTCCGACCCCTAGGTCTCGCCATCCGACCGACGCCAATAGTGTATGTGCCATATGGCAAATACACTAATAATATTGTAATTGATGAATGTGGTTTTACGTCTTCGGTTGCGGCACAATCGTAATTACTGTGCCCCTTGTAATTTTTGATAGTCTAACATGTGCGACATAAGACAAAAACTTTTTTACCGATCCAAGTATATTTATCTTAATATTTTGCGTATTATTCGTAAACGTATTAAATTGGCACGTTCGGTAGAGAATTAGATTGATATTGAATATCTTTTATCGTTTGAGTGGGTTACCAGAACTCACGTATACAAGACGTGTGACATTTAATATTAGATGTACCTATTGTTATACTATTTATAATAATAGTCTGTCTGAAATCTTTTAATGACAAACGCTGAAACAACGGGATGCCATTTTTTTCAAGTTTTATGTATTTAGAGCCTTATTATTAATTTAGATCTATACTGAACTACATTTTAAAAAATAAACTATAAGCCAGTGTTTTAAAATACATAATTCATTAAATTAATCGTATTATTAAAATGGGAAATAATTAGTTTTTTTTCAAATTTAATACTAGGTACTTAATTAAAAATAAAATATTAAAAGTATATCTTAAAATAAATATTAGAAATATTAAAATAAAACCATCAGTTTTTTTATACCCGGCTAAAAGTCTTTTTTTCGTGATCAGCATTCTCGAAATCGGGGGAGTGCATAACTTTTAGCGCGAGAGGGGAAAGTTGAAATTTCAACCCTCTTGGAGGGTAGAATCAACCCCCGAGGGTGATCACGGTGTCCTACCCGGTGCCATCCTTCACCACTCACCTCAAACTGATTTTTTTTTTGTTGAAAATTATGCTAGTTCAGCACACATGGGCTACTCATAGCATTGTTCACAACGGTTACATTTGGTTACTCTGTAATCTAAGTATACTAATATTATAAAGCTGAAGAGTTTGTTTGTTTAGTTGAACGCGCTAATCTGAGGAACTACCAGTCCGATTTGAATTTTTTTTTTGTTAGATAGCCCATTTATTGAGGAAAACTATAGGCCGAGCTATAGGCTATATAATATTACGCAACGACCAATAGGAGCGGAACATCAATGAAAAATGTTTACAAAAACGGGAAAAATTATTCCTTTTGAGAGCTTCTGTTGCGTGCGCTGCGTAAACGGTTAAAGTTACGCAAAAATCGTGTATGACGGGATTGTTCTCCTTTAAAAGTTCTAAAAAAAAGTCCGCGACAGCATATGTCTACCTTTTAAGGTTGAGTCACTATAACTTTTTTATGGTAATCAAATTTGTTCGTAATTATAATATTCAAGCGAACGAGCGAAGCGAGTGAATAGTGTATTGCACCCGAGCGAATCCGGACGGGTACCGCTAGTCACTTTATAGGTCAACCGGTAGGTTTCCTTAATGTCACTAAGTTTTATCACATAGTTCACAAGATTGTTTGTTTATGTCACTAGATCGATTGATAGTTTCCTTTTTTTTTAAAGACCACCAACAGCTAAGGGATAGTTTTCGTTTAAGCCTTCTAGGGGTGGTTTTTGGCCGTTTTAGGGGTAGCGAAAAACTTTTTTCACTATTTTTACCGTGTTCAGCACCCTCGAAAACGGTTGGAATAGGTGCTCTGGTAAATCTAGCAAAATGTTAGGTATCCGCCCGACTCCTTGATTCCACTTATAGGTGCGTTTGGTATCAAGGTGTAGTGTAAAAAGTGTAAGCACTTTTGACACTATTACGTTTGTTATACAAAAGTGTAAAATAACTGATCTGTTTGTTATTTCAGTGTGGGACTAAAGTGTAACAACTATTAGTCCTGACTTTTGAGCAGGTGCACGTAGTGTAGTGTAGGTCACGTGATATATGTCTGAATTGACAATCGCTTTGACAGATTTGATACTTTTTTCGTACTCAATTTTTTACATTTTTTGTCTCTTAAAAATGAATGAGCTTCAAAATGTAATGGTACAAGATAAATATGGCAGTGAGTTTAACATTTTTACGACCAAAAAAAAACTGTAAAAACTAGAAATAATGAACTCAGCCAATCTGTCAATAATTTATTTTGTAATGCGCATGTACAATCTACTCAGAATGTACACTAGCCCGTTTGTTACAAGTGTACATTTAGTTTACACTTTTGGTGAACTTTTTACACTTTTCAGTGAAAAATTATCTACACTACACTACACTACACCTTGATACCAAACGCACCTTATGTAAGGTATAATAGTGCAGTAGAAATAAATGAAAAATACCTTGAGGTGGAACTAATTGTCACAAAAATGATTCTTGTTGTAAATTGTAGGTAACACGCCCCCAATCAACATACTAAAAATATACATCCGTAATGTTGGGCAAAATGCGTTTTTTTTGGGCGTCGTCTCGAAAAAAACATCAAAAATTGAAAAAAATCATGTGCGGTATCAAAAAATGTTTGCCGTAAAATTGTCCATATTTTTTGTTCCAAATATTTTTGATAAAAGTAGCCGCTAAGCCAGAAATTAAATTTCTTATTGTTGAAAACATCCACTGTTAAAGTTACGTTACACTTTATGAAATTTTGGATATGAACGCGAAGTACTCTATAGTAAGAAGAGTATTGAAGAAATGTAAAATTGGCGTACAAGAGTTATATTATAAACCTATTCATGGGCTATCGAACTGCATCGAAAAATTTGGTAAATCTGGTTGAGGCCACCCTACATACACACTTTTTCCAAGGTAGTATTTTTGACGTGGAATTGGAACACTTGACGCGAAGTGCTCCAATTTTTGCGATTAATAATCATATAGGTATTTTTATGGCATTTTAAAAATGATCAAATCATTTTGGTTCTCACTGTACAGGGACGTAGCCAGTATATATTCTCCATACATTCAACCCCATACATTCAACCCCATATATCTATTTGTAGTGTCTTGGGGCATAGCCTTTATTTTGAAAATTTTGGAATTCCAAGAAAGAATGCGGATTTTCCATGATTAAATGCTATTGACAGTAGAATAATTTTTGATATACAGATTGTATCAAATTAATGCATAGGGCGTTCTGTGTGTAAGACAGAGATTGATATATAAAGCAATAAGTAAGAATGAGATAAATGATAGCTAATAGAAAGTTACTGTGGTTACTGAACCTGAAGCGTCATTTTTGTTTTGTGATTTTATCAATAATTTCAGTAGTCTTACGGTAACCACAGTAATAATTAGCGATAATATACCTCATTTTTACTTATTACTTTAAATATCGATCTCTGTCTTGCACACAAAACGCCCTATGCACAGCTTTAATCTGATACAATCTGTATTATGTCAATATCTATTGAAGTTCATGTTATGTAACTTTATTATTATGGACTAATAAGATTAATAATTTATTGTCATGAAGTAAAAAAATAAATGTACATAATAGTTTACAATTTGGACATAGTGTTCCATTAACCTAAACTTATAGCCCAAGAGTTGTGTTTTAGGCACCTTGAAATTAAAAAAATTATTACTATTTCAATAATGGAGAGTCTGCGCAGCATGTTACATGTTAAACAAAATAAACTACTCCAAAATTCTCACCGATAAACTGTCTCTCTTGCACCTTTGTGCCATTGTACTCATTTAAAATGTTTATTACGTCTGGCAATTATTTAAAACCGTCGTCTTCGTCTGGCTATTTGCACATATTTTCAATATTAATTAAGTAATAAACTCGGTAATAAATCTGCTATAAAAATTTCAGAGTGTCTAAAGTATATTTTTTGCGTATATAAGAAAATTAACCTCGAGGCAGTCTGGCTAATGGCCATACTTTAAAACCGTCCAAATGATCTGGGATTTTTTTACTGTATTCTATAAATGCTAAAATAAAAAATTAAACAAATTTCTAGTTGCCTAAAGAATGTTTTTGGCGATCATTTTTTTGCAAATGTAACATGCTGCGCAGTAGCAAAATAACCGCAAACGGCCTGCCAGACTCTCCATTCCATATTCACCAATATTGAAATAGTAATAAATATTTCAAGGTGCCTAAAACACCTTTCCAAAATTCGTCATCAGCTCTCCAGCTATACGTCCTACTACATTGGCTTAGTATACAGTATGTAAACAGGTAAGCTGCACATAGGGAAATTAGCATTGGGAAAAAATGAATGGATCAAAGTGAGCCAGGGCTCATATTGTACGTATTTATATAGAGTTGCTATGGTTTTTTTAATGTTTTTATTTCAGTTTCAATTATTTTTATTTTAATAGTTGTTTAAATGTCAAATAAAATAAAAAAACTGAAACTAAAATAAAAACACTAAAATAACCATAGCAACCCTATATAAATACGTACATTATGAGTCATGGCTCACTCTGATCCATTCATTTTTTCCCAATGCTAATTTCCCTATGTGCAGCTTACCTGTTTACATACTGTATATTATTTTGTATTCACAGTCCTTGAATTTCTCTGTTTTTTTTTTTTAATTTGGTTGATTTGCTGGAAAAATCTGTCAAAAAACCCAAACGTTACATAACCCGGTGTTATTCTAGAATATGTTTAATTATTATGGACTAGATTTTCAAGTTATTTCGGTAGAATCGTATTATATTAAATCAGTGAGTATCAAACAATTTTGTATTAAGATAGGTACTTATATCTTTTGTTAATATAATTATATTATTTATACTATTGTTGAATTTTTGTAATAGGGTTAATATTGTTTACATAATCTAATAATATCTGGGTGCCGAGCTTTGCTCGGATGAGTTCAAAAAAATAGTACTTGTATGCTGTGAGATATTATTTTCTCAGAATATTATTCCGAAACGAATTTATTTCTGAAACATAATTTAAATAATTGTTTCTGTTAAATATTTTAAATACCTATGTGTATTTTTAAGCGTAAAAACTAAGTATCAACTTGAATCAAGCATTTTTTCCTGTAAATATTACTTAGGTCGCCATTTTCAAATCTACCGCCGTTATTGTTTTGTTGTCTGAAGAGCTCGCAAAAACCGATTTTCATAGATTGAATATCTTGTAAAAATGTTCGAATCAGATGAAATTCTGCTTGCCCGTTGCCGTTTCAATAATCCATTTTTAAACATTGATACCAAATATCAACTTTATCGAAGTACTTTTTCTCTGTGATGTCATCTTAGCAACTTTCAGTAAATTTCAAATATTTTTTTTGCATAGAAGGTACCTACTGAAAAACTCACAAAAATCGATTTTCGAAGAAATAGAATTCATATTATATCTTTTAATAACAAACGACAGACTATAAACCTGCAGCGCAAAACTTTTTTGCATGCATCTTCACCATAGTTTTTAAAAATCGATGTGTTTTGATATACTGCATGCCTGCGTCGCTAGAAGTGCGGCCCTTCGGGCCGCCGTGCAAATTTTTAAACAAAACTTTTTTGTATGTATCTTAACAATAGTTTTCAAAAATCGATGTGTTTTTACACAGACTCGCGGTGCCAGAAGTGCGGCCCTTCGGGCCGCCTGTTTGTCATTATTTACATATTGTGCAAGACACTTCTTATATTAGTGTTCATTTACAGTTTTAACCCTTGTGATATATTATACAAAATCTATGTAGAAATAGGCTTCGAATCGATCTGACAATTGACCGAGTTATAAATAAAAAAACTCTTTTTTTTAATTGCTCCCCCTGGGACCAAGATTCCTACCTAGATCGATTTCTCGCCCCGAAAAATCCCCATTCTGTAAATTTCATCAAAATCGTTATTCTTTTTTGAGAAAAAAAAGTCTAGGTAAGATTATACGTCATACTATATTTAACGTACATAATATACATATTTTATATAGGTAATATAAAAATAACATACTCAGGTATCTATTTATTTAAATATTAGTTAAAACTACTTACATAATTACGTTTAGTTTTTATTTCTGTTATTCTTTACTATACAAATAGTTCACGGATTATTTTAATAAGTTAAAAATTCTGTCAGAGTATTTTGACATATAAATAATGAAAGTAGTTTGTTTTCTCCAAAGCCTATTCACGATATTACAATGTTTTGACAGGTCAAAAAACCGTTTTTAAAAATGATAAAATCGATAGGAAAACGAATTTTTCCAGGGATGAGACCTAGCTAAATCGATTTTTTGCCCCCCGAAACCCCTTTTCGGTAAATTTGATCAAAATCGTTAGAGACGTTTTCGAGAAAATATTTATATATATACATAGATACATACAAGATTTACTCGTTTAATAATATAGGGGGATTATAGAGAGGAAAAGTATGTGCTTTTTTGTTTGCTGTAGCGGGTAACTACTGAACTACTGAACCGACTTGAAAAATTCCTTCATTGTTTGAAAGCCATAATATACTTCTTTCCGAGTGATATAGGCTATAACAGAGGTTCCCTAACTGTGCGTCGCGACGCCCTGGGGCGTCGCGGCGCTATCCTAGTTTAGCCGGGAGACGATACGCACAGGTCAAATCGAAATAAAATCAAAGTAAACAGCCACACATAAATTTAGAAAAAGAATTGAGAGTAGAAATTTCAAAATTTCAGCCCCGATTTGAGAAGTTATGCAAGCTCATCCTTCTTATTAATTGTAATGTTTGTAATTTTTTATGTTTTCTAATTATTAGATTTAGAATTTAATAAATACCTGATTATCAAGATTCTACCTATATTCTTTGGAGTTTTTGTTGAATAATAAAGTAATTTTTGAAGGGCGCCGCAGAGAAATTGCAACCTGTACCTATATAGGGAGTCGCAGTAAAAAAAAGATTGGGAACTCCTGGGCTATAATATATATTGTAAGGTAATCATTGAGCAAAAGTGTAAAACAAGTTGGAAATAAGCGTTTTTTACATTTTAGATATCAAGTAGATTTTTAACAAGCCATAAGGTGGGTCGTGCAGTGCCGGATTTATACTTTTCTTAAATATAGGCCACTTCACTTTGTACCACCTCTCCCTCCTTCCTACCTATCTTTGAAATCCTTCGTCCTTCCTACCTATCTCTGAAATCTGCCGCCCCTAGGCCGATGCCGCCCCTAGGCTGCGGCCTACACGACCTATTGGCAAATTCAGCATTGGGGTCGTGTATTAGGATTTTACATGTGTGAGCCTTGAGGTCCTCATGACCAACTTCCCAGTATGATGAATAATGAATATTAATAATAATGATAAAACACAGAAAAATTATCGTTTTAATCATAAAAAATATTATTTTATTTTTATCAATACCCGCAATTATATAGGTAGTATAAAATAATATGTATTTGATTAATAAGTTTAACTTATATAGATGGTCTGGGAACAAATTAGAACCGATAAATCTTTTTCAAGAAATCTAAAATCAACTTTTTGCTGTCTTTTTGTTAAAAATAAAAACAGGTGACCCGATTTTGATAAAAAAAACGGATCATCATCCTAGCGAAGTCGTGTCATTTTTTATTCGTGAGATTTTGAGCAGGAATAAATAACTTAAAAAAAAACTTTTTAAAAAACAATGGTTTTATTTTGAAACAAAATTGCACTAAAAAGTAGAAAATAATTTTTTTAGTGATTATAAGTTGATGAGAATAGTTTTCAACATTTGTTAAAAGAAAACCATTGGGCGCTCATAAAATATTAGGTACTGATGCTGTTATGATGTTTTAACGCCCAATGGTTTTCTTTTAACAAATGTTGAAAACTATTCTGATCAACTTATAATCACTAAAAAAAATTATTTTCTACTTTTTAGTGCAATTTTGCTTCAAAATAAAACCATTGTTTTTTAAAAAGTTTTTTTTTTAGTTATTTATTTGTTACTTTTTAGTCTTTATTAATTATTTTAATTCTATACAATAGAAAAATATATAAATTCTTCACTTTACAAAAATGTATAATCTAAGTCCTAAATTTTCAATTTTATATTAATCAGCTAACCCAGTTATCTAGTTTATTAAAATTTAAATTAAAATAGGGCCGCCATCTTGGGGCGTCCGCCATTTTGAATTTAGAATGGCGTCACGTAGCTTATCGTATTCTGCTCATGACACCCTTTCATTTGATACGTCGGGGGTTGTAAAGAAAAAAGAAAGCCGTCATCTTGGGGCGTCCGCCATTTTGATTTTAGAATGATGTCATGTAGCTTATCTTATTCTACTCATCAAACCCTTTCATTTGATACGTCGGGGGTTGTAAAGAAAAAGGAAAGCCGCCATTTTGGGGCGTCCGCCATTTTGATTTTAGAATGATGTCATGTAGCTTATCGTATTCTACTCCTCAAACCATTTAATTTGATACTCATGTCATGGGAGTTCTGAAGTATTAGGTAACCCGCCATCTTGGGGCGTCCGCCATTTTTAATTTAGAATGGCGTCACGTAGCTTATCGTATTCTGCTCATGACACCCTTTCATTTGATACCCATGTCAAAGGGATTGTAAAGAAAAAGGTGAGCCGCCATCTTGGGGCGTCCGCCATTTTGAATTTAGAATGGCGTCACGTAGCTTATCGTATTCTGCTCATGAAACCCTTTCATTTGATACCCATGTCAAGGGGGTTGTAAAGAAAAAGGTGAGCCGCCATCTTGGGACGTTCGCTATTTTGGATTCAGAACGATATTAAATATACTATATTGCATTGTCACCGGACTTATACACGTGTGCAAAATTTCAACTCAATTGGATAATGGGTAGTGGGTCAAATTTCAATAATTATATTTGATATAAATATACGTCATGTAGAACTTAATAAAACCATTGAAAAAATGACCATGCACCGTCAAAGCACATACCTACTGCTTTTCAAAAAAAATATATAAAAATATGTTGAAAATTTCGATTCATATTTTCGGACCCATTACAAAAACATTTCTATACTGGCAACTGGCAAGTTAATAAATAATTTATAGAGTACCTAACTTAAAAACTTAAAAAATTTCCAATCGCAAAACATTAACACAGAAATTGACTGGTTAAACAGGTTGTTAAATAGTTTATCTAAAGTCAAGACAAAAAAAAAGCAAAATGTTTTATCATTGATTCCCTTTTGCTGAAGTTAATTTTTTCCTGTAGGTATTTATGTTAGACTAGCCACTATATAATTACTCTAAATTATTATCATTGTACGAGTCAATGTCGTAAATCGCAATACATTACATAATTATTATCCTAATAATAGAGTTTTTGTGTTCAATGTTCAGGCCTATTATGTTTCGCTGAATTGAAATAAAGTGCAATACGTAAAAAACCTAGTTTTTTTATACATAGGTTTAACTGATATTATAATAAGGTGTTTCTTTTTTAAGTAAAACTTCTTAGGTGGCACTGTCTAGACGATTTGAAGTGTAAAATGTTGGCTCGATGAAACGAAAATGGGTGACAAAAATGGTGTGACGCGAATTACCATAACAACCCTAAATAAATTATTAATTAATGTAATTTTTGATCCATTCATTAGTGTATTTGCCAAATGACATACACTATAAATTGGCGTCGGTCGGATGACCGGACCTTAGGGTCGAACCAAAGTTTCCTGACGTTTCATATCCTTCTGAACAGCTTGATACCATTTATCGAAATGTTTATATACATATTATAGATATTATTAGAATGTATATGTTACGGTCAAAGACGATAATTGGGCATTAACGTTAACCATTTTTCCTCGCCAATATCGTTAATGGTCGGGCATTGACGTTATGGCGCGTTGCGGGTGGACAGTGTTGTAAATATTTTCATTTTGTTTTAATGTTAAAACATCCTTGCCCTGTCATTAACGATAATGGCCAAAAACGGCTGGGCAATGTCGATTGTCGATATAGGTATCATGATTATTATTGAAACTATACAATATGTTTTCTTTTATTATTTTTATTTATCAAAAACGCACTATTGAGGTAGTTAGTAGGTGAAATTATTCACACTTATTAAATCTTACTTGGTAACGTAAGTAATTAAAAAAAGAATCTGAGCACTTTGAATTGCAAATTTTCTTGTTTGCGCAACATGCACATGTATTGTTTTTACATCCACCCTTGCAGTGACAATTGACAACGCTTGTAACCCTGTCCCTCTAAAATACTATTTTCAGCTGCAACTTAAATTCTCTAAAGGAATTTTCTTTATTTTTTGCGAAATCTCTGAGGTTCTGCAGTAAAATAAACTTTTCAGTGCACGGAATGCACTCAGATCTGGTTTTATTAGATTGATTTTTGTATTTACTTAATAATTCGTATTCCAACCTGGACTAAACTCACAATCCGTGCCTCACAAATGACAACACAAACACATAACGTGAATACCTCTAACACAGTGTTTTCCAAAGTGGGTGGTACCATTCTCCTAAGGGCGCTTGAGCATACCAGAAGAGCGCTAGTATCCCGAGAAGAGGGCGTTGAATAAAAATAAAGAGGAAGCATAAAGAAAGAACAAACATTTTTGTAAAACCGTTCATACATGTTTCATCTGTTGTGAAAAATACAGTTAAATTCGCAGACATTATTTTTCAAATAAAATTCAAGTCACAACCGACCTTTTAATACCTAAATGATTTTGTAATTCAAGAGTCTTAAGGCGTCTTAAGTAACATCTTTCTTTAATATATTCCGTGGGTAGAAATATAGATAGATAGGTAAACTGCATCTTTCTGTTTGTTCAATTAAAGAAGAAACATTTCTAGGGGAGCGTTGAGTAATTTTCTTTCTGAAAAAGGGTGCGATAGGCCAAATAAACTTGAGAACCTATGAAGTCTAACATAACCCATCTTTCTTTCTATTTTATCATGATACATTTTTAGAGTGTTAGGTCTCCAAGTCACGATATGAATAATTATAAAGTATTAAAAATACTGAAATTAATAAACAATAAACATACTGTGGATGGCAACTCGTTGCTGAAACGCGTCGTGTTATACGAAGTCACAAGACTGATACCAAAATACTTCCACAGTATTTTTACAAATTTCAGTATTTTTAATATTTTATAATTATTTTATCATCATTGGCCGCTGTCTAACAGGCGATGACATGCCGTCCGGACAACGATGTTAACAGCGCGCTTGTATTATAAATTATCAACATTGTCCAAATTACATGGACATAAACGTTATTGGCCAGTCATTATCGATAATGCCCAACTTGGCTGGCCATTATCGTTATTAACCGGCCAATAACGTCATTGGCCGTAACATATATACACCGTGTCCCAGATTCATGTACACATAGGGAAAATAATTAACATTGAGAACATTTAAAACTTTGTTGTAAGCTATGGGCCAGACCTAATGTATTACGTAGTAGATGCATTGATTTTTTTATTAAGGAAGTTCCGAGTTACTCTTAAACATCGCGCACACTATACCTGCACGGACCGGCACGAACTGAACCAGTAAAAATTGGTCGTGAAGGTCCCCATGTTATTTACTAGTTCAACTTTTGCTATGGAAAATTATTTAAAAAATTCACTGTACCTACTATTTTTTCTATGTAATTCACAACATATTTATATTAGGTCTAATAGCTCATAGCTTACTACAAAATTGTAAATGTTTTCAATGTTATTTTCCCTATGTATACGTTAATCTGGGACATGGTGTATATTATTATATACAGTGCCAGTTTTATTTAGAGGACAATAGGAAATAGATATGTTACTATGAAAACAAAATCGTTTATTGCAAAATTGCATTGCATAATATTGTAGGTACTAAATAAAAACTTGCGCTGTATATCTATACTTTATATAAAACTAGCGGCCCTTTCCGGCCTCGCCCGGACTGCAATACATTACTCACTCGCTTCGCTCGTTCGCTCCCAGGTGAATTTTTCCGATGTTTTAATAGTTATTCTGTTAGCCAGGGCGGAGACAAATCCAAAAAATCAAAGATCATGACAATCGGTCCAGCCGTTCTCGAATTATAAATGGTGTAACTAACTAACTAACACGACTTTCTTTTATATATATAGATTCTTTGTAGGTACTATGTGGGTATGTTCCAAATGATTTAACTAAAAATCTATTTGACGATTTTGATGTTTTTTTTAAATGTTCCTATGATCCCAGAAGTGTTATAGGCTATGTTTTATTCAACTTTTTAAATTAATTTTTGAGTTAATTAATTAATTAATTTTTTATTGGTTCTCTACTACTAACAAAACGTGAAACTCCTTTGCATTTTTGGCGGAATCCTATTAACACCAGCCCGACTTCGCTTCGCAGGGGGAGTGATTCTCGCGGATGGAGGGGTAATAAATCATAAATTCTTATCTGTGGAACTACTGAACCGATCCTAAAAATTCTTTCACCAATAGAAAGCTACACTCCCTGAGTGATATAGGCTATATTTTATTTTGATAAATTTCTCGCAGGGGGAAGGATAAGTCTTGTGGAAGAGTAATAAAACGTAACTTTGAAATTCTTTTGCATTTTAGCGTATAGGCGGATTCCTACTAATATTATAAACACCACCATGAGCCCGACTTTGCTTCGCAGGGGGAGAATTTCTCGCGGGGGATAATAAATCATAAATCCAAATAAACGTGGGCGAATCTACGGGTAGCGGCTAGTTATATAATATAAATGTATGTAGGTGCTATAACTTTATAAAGAGTTAAAATTTATTTTAACGAAATATGGTTCACGTCTTGTTGGAATTTATCAAAGCAATAAGGCTATTTAAAATGAACAATTGCACTATTTTAAGGGTGGTTTTTAGGAGTTGAAACATGTTTTTGGGAAAATACCGTAAATTTCTCCATCGTTTCAAAATTGAAACTTAAGTCTTTAGTAAAAATTAAAATATGTTTCCAAAATTTTTATAAAATCGACCCGACAGGACCGCACTTACAAAATTTATAAAAACACTAGTTTGCGGATACGGATTTACTTACTGAAGGATGTATTTAGTTTGGTTCAGATGTTTGATTGATAATAATATTGCAATTAAAAAAGACATTAAGTATATGATATATTTTTTTTTATTTAAAACAGGCGCTTAGCTACAAAGGCTATATGCGCGAGTAGGAGTGTATGAGTATGTAGCGCATCAAGGATCGCAGTGGATGCGCATACTTATGCATACGCGAATGCATACACAAAGAGAGTATACACATACAGAGTCGTCCCCATAACCACATACTCATATGAATAGTTAGAATACAAAGTACAGAATATAGAGAACTTATAGTAACGTACGTATCTATGATAATTGGTAAGTATAAAGGTAAGTATTTATGTTTTATTATTAATTTTATATTTATATTTATTTTAGCTTGTCTTGATTAACTTGATGATATTTTGAATTTTAGGTTCGTAAGTTCAAGAAACTGTTGAACCTTCGTGATGGTGCCTTCGTCGTCCTTAATAATATCCTTTAGTGTGGCTGGTAGGTTAGAAATTATCCGTTCTTGGTTTTATTTAGTGCAAGTAGATAGTATGTGTTCAACTGTAATTTGTTCATTGCAGGTATCGCATATTGGAGGAGGATCCTTGTTCAAGATGCACCTGTGGGCAGGGCCGTAGCTAGAGCTGAATTCAAGATAGGGCACTGAAAGTTTAAAGTAGGGCTGAAGCAAAAGACTACAATTTTTTAAATGGATTGCCCACCTCATCTGGTGATATCAAATTACAAAAGCAAGAAAACGGTAAATGACAATTTATTAAAAAAAAAAAAAAATACAGAACTTGCCATGTTATCAAATTTCCGAAGATCTTCATTTAGTCCAACGAATTTAAACTTGTTTTTCCAAATGCCTGATAGATCAAATCTGTCTTTCTGTCGTGACAGTCTTTGCGGCTTGTTTATAATTCCTTAAAGTAGGGCACTGGATGTTTTAAGGTAGGACATTGCCCCTTAATGCCCTCCCCCTAGCTACGGCCCTGCCTGTGGGTGATAGATGTGTGTCCGATCCTTAATCATGTTAGGGCTGTCTCAGTTCGTCGTTGAGAGTGTGATGAGTTGAGCCATTTTTTGGTATCTTCCTTTAGTGTTCGAAGTTTGTTATTTATTGTGTTTAGCCAAAGATTTTGCCAGTCTTATAGTCTCATAGTTGATTTTGGCGTCGTCGGCTATGATTTCAGTTGTTGCCAGATCGTGGTTATATGATATTTTAAGGGATGCAATAGAAGGTTAAATATTTTATTTTGTTCAAAAACCAACTTAAGTTCACATAATAAAGTCACAATGCCAGTATTTAGCAAAATATACACTATAGGGTTTAATGGCACTGCCACCCCATCGAGTTTTTTTTATATTATTCATACATAAGAAGTTTTACTTCGGTCGTGTGCGACGCGAATACGGGAAGTTTAATGATAATAATAAAAAAAATTATATTAAACATATTTATTGACGAATAATTTACATACTTGAAATCTACAAAACGTACAGAATTCAGTCCAAAGACTGGTTTTCGATTTTGACCATGAAACTTACGGCTAAAAGCTATAGTAATCTATAGCACGCAGCGTTTTCCAAACTATGTTCCGCGGAACACTGCGGTGTCACGCGGAAAGTTATTATTAAGTGTTCCGTGAAAAATTATGAAAATTAATAATCCAAGTTCCGTATGATTTTAAATGCTGCGCCAAGTTGAAACATGTTTTAAACCTATCCTATAAAATTACCAAATTGTTACGTTAAAAGTCTATAGTCGGATAAGATGGGCAAATTTGCACCCGTACGGATGGTGCTCATTTTTTTTTTGCTTCAATTGTAATTAATATCACTTATAATTTCCACAAATTTCAGCCCTCAATATTAAACCGTTTAAGAGAAAAAAAAATGTTTTTTTATCTTTTGAATGGCTGAAGCGATTCGAATGAAATTTATACCAATTATAAATAATATCAGAAGGCAATTAAAAAAAAAAAAAATAGCTATAGAATCTGGTCACGGGAACATGAAAAAAAAAATTCATGAATATTTCTGGATTATTTTAATCCCCTTAAAGTTCTGGCACAGCTACGAAATTTTCTTTTGTAGAATCTTGGGATGGCTTTTTACCACACATAATTTCTTCAAAACGATCAAATGGGTACGCGATACCTAAAAAAATAACATGTTTTTTTTATTTTTTTTTTTTGTAATTTTTAAATTATGATACATTAGTAGGAAAATATATTAGTTTATACCGGGGAGTTTCACACGGTCGGCTCTCCTACTATCAATGTATCATAATTTAAAAAATACAAAAAAAAAATAAATAAAAAAAACATTTTATTTTTTTAGGTATCGCGTACCCATTTGATCGTTTTAATATTATCTATAACTGGTATAAATTTCATTCGAATCGGTTCAGCCATTCAAATAATAAAAAAAAAAATTCCAAAAAAAAATTTTTTTTTCTCTTAAACGGTTTAATATGGAGGACTGAAATTTATGGAAATTATAAGTGATATTAATTACAATTGAAGCAAAAAAATGAGCACCATCCGTGCGGGGGCAAATTTGCCCATCTTATCGGACTGTAGCCTTTCAGGATTTGTTTATATTTATTTATTTATTGTAGATTATAGACGCGTCGACATCTCAGGTCATTAGCGTCTTTCAACTACACTAAATAAGAACTATCTTAAAACTAAATAACATCACAAAACATCCATGAGCGCAGGTGGGATTCGAACCCACGACAGTCCAGTCCAGAGGTTGCGGCACGCTAACCACTAGGCTATACTGCCCTCTTCAGGATTTGTGGATTAGTGTTGCGTTATAAGAAAGGAAAAGTTTGGGAAACTCTGGCGAATGCATTAATTGACGCGAAAGTGATTTCAACTGTGTGGAATGTTGCAAACAATAATTTAAAGTACTTTAAAAGCCTTTTGAAATTGTGAATGTCAAATAATAAAAAAAAACCCGTCTGCGTAAAAATCGAACTTAAAAGATGGAAGCAAGATCAAATAATAACATGCAGTCGAAGGCATTTATGTTCAATTTGTTACTACTATGCCTCCGACTGCATGTTATCATTTGATCTTGTTTCCATAAGTTCAGAATGATGTGGAACATCGAGAAATTTTGGTCCGACCCCCAGGTCCCGCCATCCGACTGACGCCAGTATATAGTGTATGAGCCAATACACTAATAATCCTTGTTATAAGGATTTTGATTATTACACAGTTTATCTGAGAGATTAGGGCGTATTAGATTTTAATATTTTAAGAAGAAAAACCTCTGTGTTACATATTATCAAATAAATTATGTTGCACAATAGAAAGGCAGAATGTTATGATTTCGAAAAGGAATATTACATAAAATATGAATCTAATACAGGCATTTTGCAATCTTTGTAATTTTTAAAATAAACCACATCTCTATTTTCTCTTTCGAACGGCTGACGTCACATGCACCGAATATAACGTCCCACTACTACAGTTCATAATTATATTTAATACATGTCCGTATTGATAGTTGATTGATAGCAACGGTGCGATTAGTGTTAGGTGACCTGGTTATAAAGGTTATAAAGTCAACACGACGGGGGTTCGGGTTGTGAATTGTGACGTAGCAGGTATTAAAATATAAAAAATTCGACTGATGACCAGTCCTATACTTTCCACCTAGTAAATATTTGCAAAAAATAAACACTCTTTTTTTATTCTTTGACTAGGCCCAAATAACCTTAGCTGTTGGTGGTCTTTAAAACACAATTTAATTTTTATTCTTTGAAAAAAGCATGGCCCTCTTTTTTGTTTGGTGATCTATTGATGGCTAGCTTAATATAGCAAAAATCATGGTTACCTTGATTTACGTACAATTTTTATTTTTTTTAGTAAAATATTTTTTTTCTCGAAAACTATACATTTTAGAGAAAAAAAATATTTACATTTTTTTCATATTATAACATCTAGAATTCATTTATATTTTTTTTTACCTATGTTAATACGTGACATTGAGGACGTTTTTTTGAATATCTCAGGATCCACTGAACCGATTTGACTCAAAATCTAATCAGATCTAAGTTAAAGGCTGATAAACACAATAGAACAATCGGCATGCCCGTATGTTGTTCCGTTCTTAAGATATCGAAGGCGAAAAATTGACCACATACACACACACACACATACACACATACACACATACACACATACACACACACATACAGACATCAGTCAGAAAATGATCTTAAACGATTGCTAGGGTCTCAAAACGTGAAAATCTGTTAAAATCTCGAAATATTGTTTTCGGACTGAATCCATTACTTCCCTACCATAGTAGAGGTGGGAAGTAAAAATTGTATCTCAGTGAAATATACGCCGTAGTGTTTGTGGCTTTGGTTTTTAATCGGAAACTGTTTTTTACAGCCTCATTGTTGCAAAACAAGTTGTGATTATTATAAAGTGAATGCACATTTAAATGATTTATTTGTTTAATTTCTTTATATGCGTTTGACCTGTCATAATATATTCAATGTATATTATGTTGACTGTATTATTTATAAATATTAATTACTAGCCGTTACCCGTGGCTTCGCCCACGTATTTTACGATTTAGAATTTATTATCCCCCCCGCGAAAAATTCTTTTCCTGCGAAGCGAAGCTAGGCTGGTAGTGTTCATTCGCTCGAATTTTATAATACATAACTCACTCGCTTCGCTCGTTCGCTAGGATTTTATTAATACATTATCACTCGCTTCGCTCGTTTGCTTGAATATTATTAATATATTACTCACTCGCCTCGCTCGTTCAATTGAATATTATTAATACATTACTCACTCGCTTTGCTCGTACGCTCGAATTTTATAAATACATTACTCACTCACTTCGCTCGTTCGCTCGAATATTAATAATACCTACATTACTCATTCGCTTCGCTCGTTCGCTTGAATATTATTAATTATTACTCACTCGCTCCGCTCGTTCGCTTGAATGTTATTAATACATTACTCCCTCGCTTCGCTCGTTCGCTCGAATTTTATTAATACATTACTAACTCGCTTCGCTCGTTCGCTCGAATATTAATAATACATTACTCACTCGCTTCGCTCGTTCGCTCGAATTTTATTAATACATTATTGCTCATCTACGATATCTATATCAGGAACTCCTGTGCAAAATTTGTTATCCCCCCGCGAGAACCATTCCCCCTAATTTGTTATCCCACCGCGAGATTCCCCCCTAACTTGTTATCCCCCGCGAGAAACTTACACCCTAATTTGTAACCCCCCCGCGAGAATTCCCCCCCCCCCTAATTTGTTATCCCCCCGCGAGAATTCCCCCCCCCCTAATTTGTTATCCCCCCGCGAGAACCTTCCCCCCTAATTTGTTATCTTACCGCGAGAATCTCCCCACCTAATTTGTTATCCCACCGCGAGATTCTCCCCCCCCCCTAATTTGTTATCCCAGCGCAAGAATCTCCCCCCTAATTTTTTATCACCCCGCGAGAATCTCCCCCCTAATTTATTATCCCCCCGCGAGAATCTCCCCCCTAATTTGTTATCACCCCGCGAGAATCTCCACCCCTAACTTGTTATCCCCCGCAAAAATCTTCCCCCCTAATTTATTATCCCCTCGCGAGAATCTTCCCCCCTAATTTATTATCCCCTCGCGAGAATCTTCCCCCCTAATTTGTTATCCCCCTCGAGATTCTCCCCCCCGCGTAGCTTTTATTAGTGAAAGAATTTTTAGAATCGGTTTAGTAGTTCCAGAGATAAAACAAAAACAAAACTATCCCACGGGAACCGTACATTTTTCCGGGATAAAAATTAGCCTATAACATTCTCTGACCCCTAAACTACCACTATGCAAAAAATCATGTCGATCCCTTGCTCAGTGAAAAACAAAAACAAAACTATCCCACGGGAACCGTACATTTTTCCGGGATGAAAAGTAGCCTATGTGCTATTCCAGACTATAATCTATCTCTGTACCAAATTTCATCCAGATCCGTTCAGCCGTTCTGGCGTGATTGAGTAACAAACATCCATCCATCCATCCATCCAAACTTTCACATTTATAATATTAGTTAGATTAGATTAGATTAGATTAGATTAGATTAGATTAGATTAGATTAGTGTATTTTCCATATATGGCACACACATTATTGGCGTTGGTCGGATGGCGGAACACCTATGGGTCGGACCGTCGGATTAAAACAAGGACGGTTTTACGGGGTGGGGGGATAATAGAGGTAATTACCCCCCCCCCAGTGCTGAGATCTCTCTGATGGGACTGACAGACAAAAATTGTTAAAATTGCAGTTTTAGCCTCAATATCGATAACAATGTCCACCGCAATTATAATTTTGAAAAAATATTTCTTGTACACATACGACTCCATTACAGTTTTTTTTATTATTTTCATACTTACCTACTAGTATTTCTGTACCACGCTACCACCCTCCCCAAAATGTTAGCCTAGAACCGCCCATGGACCAACATTTCTCTGCGGTTTACATCATTATGAACAGCTTGGCACCATTTTTTAAAAATATTTATATACAGTGTGGCCCAGGATAGATGTAACAAGAGGTGTAAAAATTAAAAAAAAATCCGAATTTCAGAATGGTATTGGGGTATTTGCTTGATGTAATAATTTATAACGAATCGTTTGATGTATAATTTGGCCCTTTCTGGCAAAGTGAGGCGGCCAGCGTGACGTTACGCTGGCTGCCTCTCACTTTGTCACATGGTTTTTAGGAAAACCTTTGAGGCACTAATTGAACTCTCTGTGGTACTAATGAGTAATAATTATGTAGATTCTAGTACCATATTCAATTTTCCGGAAATGTTTCACTTCTTTATCATTCATTATATAGGTGCCCTTTTTTGGCGTTAAAAATCTTATTTTTTGTTTTTCAAAAAATTGCAAAACTGGAATTTAAAAAAAAATTTCTTGGAGGTACTAATTATAACGAATCGTTTGATGTATAATTTAACCCTTTCTGGCAAAGTAAGGCGGCCAGCGTGACGTCACGTTGCCCGCCTCAGAAAGGGTCAAATTATACATCAAACGATTCGTTATAGGGTATTTGACCAAATTTTTTTTTTGAGTTATATTAATAGAGCAATAAATTCTGAACAAAATGACGCCTAAATTACTTCATTCTGATTTCAAAGAAGCTTAAAAATAATTTTTGAAATATTTATGTTAGCCCCGCCCACTAAAAATCGTTTTTGTTCTACTGAAGTATGACATCATAATTTTATGAACTTGCGTTTATATTAGCTACTAATATTATCTCAAAACCATATATTATGTAATAATAATAATAATAAATGTATTAATCCAAGGACAATACTCCTATATTGCTAGCGCCCGTAAGTGGAAGTATCAGGCCGCAAGTGAGACAGCAAATGACTGTTTCTATCTTTGTCAAGAAACCCATCTCGTTGTGCGCAAGCGTTAAGTAACTCTCGTGGGGGAATTGGCAAGTTTGGTGGGGAAAGTCTGTGGGGATATTAATCACACAATATTTATAATAATAATTATGTTCGTTGTCGGTATTGATATTTATTTATTTCCAAATAATTAATTTACAATTTTCATTATCATCTTTTTTTTACTTGTCAAAATCACTGTTTTTATAATAATTTTTCATTACCCTAGTTACAGCATTATTTTGGATTGTTGATCGCACAAGCCTCCTCTGCTCGAAGCTTAAAGCCTAGTTATAGTAACCATCTCTTTGTATTCTCGGACATGCGCATAAGACTCGACGTCTTTTGAGAGAGACAGACATATATATGTCTGCACCGTAGGCTTTTCGCCCGACTTCAGACCCTGGCTAGCAATATAGGAGTATTACATATATGCTAAAAACCCAGAGACGCAGTGTTGAAAAATACCGTTTTGTACCTATGTAAACATGATGTAAACAATCTAAGCTCCGTTGCTATCGATACATTTATATTTTACTTAAAATTGACGTCACGCGGTGTTTGAAGTCACGTGACACATAGATTAAAAATCATGATTTTATTTATTTATTTAAAAATATATGTTTACGAAACTTAATTAATAAAAATAAAAATTCTAATAAATATTTTAGAGCATAAACCTTCATTATAACAAAGTTTTATGTTTTATTTTGATCACTGGCAAATACCCTATTAGTACCTAATTAGTGGGTACCTCCAAGGATTTTTTTTTTTAAATTCCAGTTTTCCAATTTTTTGAAAAAAACAAAATATAAGATTTTACAGTCGCGAAGTTACATAGGTAATACAGTAGACTCGCGATATAGTGGACATACTGTATAGTGAACTACTCCAAATAGTGAACAGACATTTTTTTCTTAATGTATTCTGTAGAGTGAACAAACTGGACTCTCGAAATAGTGAACCCAATAGTTTATTTAGTTAAACAAACATGTTAAAACAGGAAAACGATTTAAAACGTTTTGTTTCCTTCTGGGCAATTAGGAAGTTTCCATTGGACGAAAATACTAATTATGATACTGTCACATCATTATAATAAAGATAACTTTAAAAACTCTGAAAGAATTATTTTGATATCTTTAATTTCAACGGAGATATTCAATTTCTTGTACGTGGGGTCGCAAACGAAACTGATTTTTGAATATGACGTCACGCGGTACAAGTTTGCTGTTTTTTAGCTTTGTGAGTAATTAGAACCTAAGTTACTTAGTAACTATTTTGTTGTAATACAGACTTTTCTATTTATATTAAATTAAAATTAACTGTCAAAAATTTAAATATGTCAATATTTTCCGTCATCAACTGGTTTGTTTTTAGTGTTTCCATAACAATTTACGAGTTTATAGAAAGAGATTTATCGGAAGTTACCATGTTAAATTACCACACATACAAACTGAAAATAACTTTTAAAAATATCGTGCCGCGTGACGTCACCCGGACTGAAAACGAAATTTCTTGGAGAATTGTCAATTTAAACTTTGAAGTAGCATAACTGTGTTGTTTTTAAAGATATTTAAAAAATTCTTCCGCCATTAATTTTATAAGTTTTAGAACTATAATTTAGACCAAAAAAATAAAAAAGGGAAACTTCCTAATTACATCACCTCAATTTTCTGCAGTATAGTAGTTGCATTAGATCGCGTCACGAGTAGGTATGGCAAAAAATAAGAAACATTTATCCCTAAGTGATAAAGCTAAAATATTGGAAGATTTAAGTAAAGGTGTCGGAGTGACCTTTTTAAGAATATGGTGTTGCTAAATCTACTAGGTATATGCACAATTCAAAGCAGAATGGTAAGGATTTTGAAAAGGGTCAACAACACTTTCACAGAACCAGGAAAAATGAAAACTTTGAAACATTCAGAGTGTCCTAGAATGGAAAAAGTTTTATATAAGAGGTTTTTTAAGAAAAGAGAGAAAAATCTTCCTGCAACTGGTTTAATGATCCAAGAGAAGGCCAAGTTGCTTCAGAGTGAATTCAAAGAATCTCGTTCTTTTAATGCAAGCAGCGGTTAGTTGCAAAAATATAAAAAGCGTTTTGGAATACGCTACTTAAAGATTTCAGGCGAAAAATTGTTATCACAGCCCGAGCTTGTTGATCCTTTTAAAAATCAATGAGCTTCAGCTATCAAAAGAACAGATATGTCAATAAAGTTTACTAAAGAAACACGTTCTTTTAAGAAATTTAAATTTTTTTTCGATATAGTGAACTGGGTGTGCATTAATTAGTTCACTATATCGCGAGTCTACTGTATTACCTATAATATATGCATAGCAGAGCACATTGGTCATCCATACTTATACAGTGACAGTGTCGACTGTCGAGGTCAGTAGTTACCCACTACAGAGACACAATGCAACTAATTTTATTAGATTTAGAACAAGTTTTGTGTTCATGAACTTTGAATTGTTGGAAAACCTGCTGGATTAATTTCATCAAAATATTATGTAAACATAATATATATTCTACATAATATATACAAAAATAGAAATTTGTAAGTATTGTAGTAATGTAGTATGTATTTATGTAGGTAGCATATTTTAAATAATTAATTCTATCGTCGCCATTAAATATGTATGTACCTACACGGAATTAAAAGTTGAGCGGTTGCTTTTGGAACTGGATCCCGAAGGCCGTAGCCTTCTTTTTAAATTATATACAGGGTGCATCCTTAATATTGTAAAAAAATCCGAGGGTAGATTCCTTGCTAGAAAAAAAGAAAATAGTTCATACTTCATATAAACTTTTTTCCAAAGACCCTTAAATTTCAAGATACAGGGTATCAAAGTTTTCAAAAAAAAAGGGGTTTTTACTCAAAATTTATCACAGTTTTTTTCATTTGGTTCGGGGGCGTGCAGAAGTTATGTTTTTTATTTTTTCTTAGAAAACAAAGCAAGATACGAAAAATATTCATATGGCCAAAAAGTTGTATTTTGAATTGCTCAATCTTAATTTTTCTTGAAGAAAACAGTGGCGTGACATATTTTTTCATATTATTATCAACTGAGTCACCTCCTAGGAAACCATTGGAATAATTAAACGAGTTCTAATTACATCAAGAGAAGTGTCTTGTTGCATACAAACCTACCGAATTTTAAGAAAATCGAAAGAAGGGTTTTTCCGTAAATTGATAAAAACCCGTTTTTTTTTTGAAAACTTTGATACCCTGTATCTCGAAGTAGAAGGGTCTTTGAAAAAAAGTTTATAAGAACTATTTTATAGAAATATTTTTTGTTTTATTTGCAGGAAAATGAGGCGTTTTTATTGATGTATTAAAACGTTTTTATTTAATGTCGACGTTTCGATGATTTTATCATCTTAATCATGACCTATATGGGAACAAATATTATAAAACATAGCGATAATTAGTTACAAATAAATTTTGAAAAAATTCTTTGAAAAAAGTTATAAAATGGCAGAATTAATTTAAAAGGTTACCTTAAATAGATATTTTAACTTGTACAAATTTACAGAAAACATTTTATAGTTATAAACATGTATGTCACATTAATTTCAAAAATTGTAAATCCATTTAATTTTAGTATTAAATTGTAGAAAAAAACCAGAAATATTTTATCTTGTGTATGATATTTGCTTTTCATGAACAACCACTTAGTAAGATCATGTGTTGTCCTTTGTATGAAAAAAATTTTTTTTTCTTTTTTACGCAGCAACACGACATTGGTTGGTAAAAATAAGAAACAAAAACGAAAAAAATAGGTTTAATTAGTACTTACCCATTTATTACATTTATACTTACCTGCATTTATACTTACCTGTATTGTATATGAGATTTTTTTATTAACTGTATCGTGCATATAGCCATAGTTGCTGAGCACGTAATTAAAAAAAAAAAATAAATAAAATAGGTAAGTTAACAGTTTATAGGTGTGTTACTTTGGCTAACAGATGGAGTCTACTGCTGAAAACCTTTCACCTGTGAATATTATAAGTGTATTTGCCATATGGCACATACACTATTGGCGTCGGTCGGATGGCGGGACCTAGGGGTCGGACCAAAATTTCTCGACGTTTCATAGCCTCCTGAACATTTTGGCACCATTTTTGGAAATGTCTATTTATATATGTATATACAGTGTGTCCACAGACTCATCCTCAACATGGGGATCTCCGTTGTTATGGGAGATAGAGATTTGGTTAAATGAGACAAAATGTGCAGAATCTCCAGTACTACTACCCTGCGTAGTCAAACTTTGCATATTTTGCTTGGTTCGCGACCGACAGTTGAAAAACGAGATTTACCCATTTTCGTTTTTTGTTTATAACTCGCTTATTAAGTAAGTTAGAAAAAAAATATTTTCACTTTCTTAAGGCCCTTTTTTATGAAGATTTCAAATCTCTTTTCATATTTTTATTTACTTTTATAGTTTTAGAGATACTTGTATTAACTTTGTTTTTTTAAATACACGTCAAAGATGGCCATGACATCATTCGAAAGAGATTTTTTTCCTCTTTAATTTGATATCAGGGTAGTTGGATTTATTTTCAAAAATAACAGAGTTATACGTAAAACACTGATTTTTAATAGTAGGCTATGCTAAATTAATTGATAAAACAACAGAAGGCTTAGCAAACAGTTGAAATTCGCGTTGGTTTAGTAAACGCCTGTTTTGTTTTAGCTGTCAAAGTGTAGTTTGTTGCTAATTTGTCAGTTTACTAAGTGATTTATTAAATTTACTTTTGTTATCATGGAACCATTTTGTAACAATGAAAAATAAGCGATTTTCAACAATTGATCGTAAAACAGTAGTTTTGTCTTCTTCACTTATTCGCGTTGACTTAGTAAACGGCTTTTTAAATGATCCATAGTTTATTAAATTTACTCGTAAGTTTCTGTAAATAGACGAATGAGGTTGTCTTCGTTCTGGATACTGATCGAAGTACATTTCTGCAGTTCTGGTCGAATTTTTGTGACATAGAATGTAACAAGATAACATATCAAATTTTTCATTGTTACAAAATGGGTTCCATGATAACAAAAGTAAATTTAATAAATCACTTAGTAAACTGACAAATTAGCAACAAACTACACTTTAACAGCTAAAACAAAACAGGCGTTTACTAAGCCAACGCGAATTTCAACTGTTTGCTAAGCCTTCTGTTGTTTTATCAATTAATTTAGCATAGCCTACTATTAAAAATCAGTGTTTTACGTATAACTCTGTTATTTTTGAAAATAAATCCATCAACCCTGATATCAAATTAAAGAGGAAAAAAATCTCTTTCGAATGATGTCATGGCCATCTTTGACGTGTATTTAAAAAAACAAAGTTAATACAAGTATCTCTAAAACTATAAAAGTAAATAAAAATATGAAAAGAGATTTGAAATCTTCATAAAAAAGGGCCTTAAGAAAGTGAAAATATTTTTTTTCTAACTTACTTAATAAGCGAGTTATAAACAAAAAACGAAAATGGGTAAATCTCGTTTTTCAACTGTCGGTCGCGAACCAAGCAAAATATGGAAAGTTTGACTACGCAGGGTAGTAGTACTGGAGATTCTGCACATTTTGTCTCATTTAACCAAATCTCTATCTCCCATAACAACGGAGATCCCCGTGTTGAGGATAAGTCTGTGGACACACTGTATATATATATATGTGTACGGGCTATAACTTTCGAAAGAGTTAATTGATTTTGACGAAATTGGGTAGGCACGTTGCAATCCATAACCGCACGAAGCCTATTTAAAATGGGCCCAATCGGACCATTTTAAGGGTGGTTTTTAGGGGTTGAAAAATGTTTTTGGGCCCAAAAATACCGAAAAAATTCTCAGAATTGTTTCAAAATTGAAATTTAACCCTTTAGTGAAAATCAAAATGTGCTGCTAAAATTTTAATAAAATCGCCCCGACAGGTCCGGACTTACAAATTTTATGAAAACACTAGTTTACGGATAGTGATTTACTTACTGAAGGGTGTATTTAATTTGGTACAGAGGTTCCATTGATAATAATATTAAAATTAAGAAAAAAAAATATTATTTTAAGGGATGTTTTAAGGGGTTAAATTTTTTATTTTGTCCAAAAACCAACTTATGTTCACATAATAACAGCACAATGCCTGTATTAGCAAATACACTATATTGTCGGCAGGGTTTTGGCACTGCGACCCGAGTTTTTTTTATTAGTTATTATAATATAAATAAACAAAAACTAGTTTCTTTAAAACATATTTTAAAAAGAACTATTTTCTTATTTTCTAGCAAGAAATCTACCCTTAAATTTTTTTACAATATTAATGATAAACCCTGTATACAAAAATTGTTTTAAAAGAAGAATATTAGCAATGTAAAAAATTCGACTAGATAGCCTGTCCTAGTACTTCCCACCTACTCATAACTGAAAATTTTCCTAACAAAACAAATTATACTTTTTTTTTATTTCAAAAACAAACAAAAAATACGCTTCGACTACTATGGTCATTAGCGCTGCAGCTAAATGGCATATTACATTTACAATGATTCAATACACATAATAATTTAATGAACAGAAACAGAAATGATGTGATCTTTCATACTGATATTCACTCTACACGTCATAGTTTTGAAATGTCACCTATATATTGTCTACTATTACAAATTACTATTACTATTACAAATAACATACTTGCAAAAAATCCTTCGCTAGATTTTTTTCCCGATTGACTACAAACAATAATTTATTCATGCATTAAGATAATACTCTCTGTAATTAATATCTCACTTTGTTGTAATTATCTTATTTTGTGTATTTATATTTTTTTTTGTGTGCGCTTAATTTGTCATTCTGTAAGTGGGCCGTGGGTCTGTAGAGTGAATAAATAAATAAATAATAAGAAAAAAGAAAACATTTTTTTTGGAGCATACAAGTAATTCAAGAACTCCTTCAAGAATGAGCCATTTTCCTGAGAGTAGTTCTTTCAATTATCCACGAGAGGCAGCACTTGTGGTAGGTACAAACATTATTTATTCCCCATTAGTGTCGTGTTATTTTAGTGGTATAACGTAATAATTAAAATATTATTTTTATTAAATTAATTAAATAATAAGTTATACGACTAAAATGACACGACACTAATGGGGAATAAATATTGTTTTTACCTACCACAAGTGCTGTCTCTCGTGGATAATTGAAGGAACTACTCTCAGGAAAATGACTCATTACAAGGCGTGCAGTCGGGTAAAAAGAAGTTTGTTAAAAAATCGTATTTATAAATATTTGAAAATTAAAAAAGAAATCTCAACATTTTGTGTTAAAAATACGACGAATACAAAAAAGGCGCCGTTTCCGTTTTAACATTTAGTTATACAAAAAAAATCATTTTTGTTGTTTAAATTACGTAAATCAATTAGAAATTTTAATAGAATTGTCTCATTGTATAAAGAACCAACATAATTGTTTTATAGTAGGTATAGTTCAAGTTCCCTTTTGTTTGAAATACAATTATTATTTTCTTCTCTGTTCCAACATGCCTAATTAACTTAAAAAGTCATCTTTCAAATTATTCGATTGAATTATTGTTCTTATTCTTCTTACAAACATTTTGCTTGATAGACCAGTGCTTCTCAAATTATAGACTGTGGCCTCCTAGAGTATAAGTAATTTTAACTTTTCTACACACGGAGTATATTTACCTTCCTACATTGTGATCGTGCAAACATTCGAATTTGAGTTTTTGGTAAATTTACACGTTTTGAAGCTTCCTGAACGAATAAATATTTTTAGAAGGTATTTTCAAAGTGAGCCCTTTTAAACGATATGCCATATGCAATTTATTTTTGAAATTTCCACCGAGGACGTAAGATTTTTTTGGGAAAAAAGACATGTGTCGTGGCACACATGACCGAAGCAATAGTAGACTGTATATCTAGATGTGTAATGGACTATATTACGACGAGTGATGACAGTATGTAAAAACGAGCGATAGCGAGTTTTTACAGTCACACGAGTCGTAATACCATTACGCACGAGATACATATGGTATTTTTCGCCATAACCACTACAAAATACCTACTTTTCGCTTCATTTTCAAATTTTTTTGACAGCTTTCATTTGCGTCGCCGTCTTTCCTTCTACAGTATGCAGTGAAGGTCGTGAGTAAGTAATGGCAGGCGCACGCAGGCGTATAGAGCGAATAAACAGAATTTGCTATGGCAACCGTTTACTTACCGCCCTAGTGTGGTCATTAAAACACTTTCCGCACACCTGTCTGTTAAATGACTCATTAAAGGCCGCTATACATTGTGATATTATTTTTATAATATCACATTTAGTAATATTGTATACCCTTAATATTATTATTTATTATTTTATATAAATGTTCTGATTGCAATACTTTGGTGCGGGTTTCCAAGAAAACAGTGTTTATAAGGTAGTGTGCTAGTGATATTGTCAATAGAGAAAAAACAATAAATACATTAAAAAATGTAGTTAGTTACGCTAGCAAAAATTTGAATTTTCAGTTGGTAAACAAGAATGAAAAAAATTGAGAAAAGAAAAAATATAAAATGATTGATTTTGTCGGTAATATATTATAACCGGTTTCATCCGAATACCATTCAATAGGTAATATAAATATTCTTCTGTAATATAATTATCTAATGGGGACAGCGTAATGCCTGATTACATTATTTGATCCGGTAAAGTATCTTTTCGTATCTTACATTTCTTAATTTATTAGAATATTCTTATATTCTATTTCAACCTTGTTTACAACTAATTCCAATTAGTTCTTAATTTAATAACGAATATTCTTATATTTGATGTCAATTTTTGTTTACAACTAATCCCAATTAGTTCTTAATAATTGTGTATATTAATTATTGTGATTTATAAGTTGCATGAAACATGTATTTAGAGCTCGGCACAAGAAAGTATTGCCTCTAAAGCACAATAATTGCGTCATCTTCGCTATCCATTTTGTGCAATGTTGGTGTATACTCACTAAACATTGGGTCTACTTAGCTTGGTCAACGCTGACCGAACAGAATCCTGTACGTGTGTTGTGTGTTTTTAAGACCACCAACAGCTAAGGTTATTTGGGCCTAGCGCCAATTCATATTTTCAATTCATTATTTTTTTTAATAATAAATTGAAAATCCAATTTACACTTTCACCAGCTCTCGGGCTAGAAGCCGGGAACTTGTAATAGAGGAATCATAGCAACGCCATGTAAACAGCAGCATTGCTACACGCTCGATTATTCTCAAGCCCTCCTGTCGTGTGGATACTGGACAGATTCAAATGATCACACATTCCCAAGTATACCCATTACCCAACATTTGTCGCTAATATACATTCGCCAACATTGTTGTCTGGAGCCGGCTTTAGAAGGGTACTGGACGAAGGTTAAGGAACTTCTTGTAAACATCATGTAATATTACAAAGTGTCAAACGTGTTACACGTTTCATTAGCGTTACTTGTTCATGCAAACGTAGTTCAACGTAGCACGTTGCTGTGGACATTTATGACCATCGTCCCATTTGACCGCACCAACAGTTATATATTTATCTCTATTATAATACTCTCTCTTTCCATTCGCAATGTTCAATTCACATTTGATGACGTTTTCGCACAATTTATGTATATCCTGGGATAATTCGCCTTTAATAAAATTTATCCTGTAAACAAATTATACAGACTGATCCAGAAACAGAATTTTTCCAAGGAAGACGTTTAATGTTTAATTAGAATTAGAATTTATTATGCTGGGTTGCAGAAAGCATTGTCGCCATTGTCTAAAAGTCTGATTTGACAATGAACTTCGCTAATGACCTAAGCTGTCGACGCGTCTATAATTTACAATTACGACAATGACCTTAGATTTTAATCATATAATTATATTTACAGTTTTTATACATGCAATTTGAAATTCTACAATGCATTTCTTATGGAGAAATATGTGTGGTCACAATCTAAGGTCATTGTCAGATCAGATTTTATGACAATGTTTTCTACAACTCAACATTAATTCATAAAATGATAAAACATATAATTAACATTGGATTCGTCAAAACAATAAAATAAGATTAAGCACGCCGACGCGTAAATTAATTTATATTTTTCACAAAATAATCTAAATTATAACCGACTGATGTTCCGGCCCGATTTCGGCCTGGTAGATTTTGGTTTTGCAACGAAATGATCAAAAGAAATAAATTTCTCAAATATTAATTTACTGTAATCTCATTATAGTTTAGCAAGCGTACATAAATTTAGCTCTGAAATCACATGCGGGGTCCCCGACTTGCTTTAGGTTTTCGCTCACAGATCATCCCCTTTAGCGTAAAGATATAAAGCCTGTTCAGTAGTTCCTGAGAAATTAAAATCGAGAACAAGCTTTTTGAGACAACACAATTTTCGAGTATTTTGATACCTATAGTACAGTTCGAAAATAATTGTCAGTGAGTCATACATAATTACTAACAAGCTTAATGGAGTGGAAAAACAATGGAACAATGTAAAGCATACCCGTCCCATGCACGAAAACGATGCCGGTTATATTATGTTGTGGAGTATAAGTGCGTATGAATCACTGAAAATTATTTTCGAACCGTACTATAGGCGAGAAAACCAGTTTCCAGAATGTTTGTTTGTGTGCGTCACTCGAAAAATTGTGTTTTAAAGACCACCAACATCTAAGGTTATTTGGGCCTAGCACCAATTCATATTTTCAATTCATTATTTTTCTTTTAATAATAAATTGAAAATCCAATTGACACTTTTACCAGCTCTCGGGCTAGAACCCAGGAACTGGGGACTTGCAATAGAGGAACCATAGCAACGCCATGTAAACAACAGCATTCCTACACTCTCGGCTATTCTCAAGCCCTGCGTCTCTCGAAAATGGTCACATCGATTTTTATGAAAATTGTTAGGTACCTATAACTACTTATTCAAACTTTAAGCTTTACAATAGTTGAGTGTGTAGCGATGCCACATTGTTTATATGGCATTTTCATGACTCGTCTATTACATGCCCCCAGTTTACAGGTTCTAATCTGAAAACTGGCAAAAGTATAAATTGGATTTTCAATTTAATATTGAAAAAATATGATAAACTAAAAATATGAATTTGTACTAGGTGCTGGCAGCCTTAAAAAAATGTTTAACCTAAACAACGAAAAAATAAGTAATTTTTTGCCATACGCATGTACAAAATAGCTACTTTCGATGTATGTATAGCGTCCTTTAATTAGTTATTTAACAGGCAGGTGTGCGAAAATTGTTTACTTTTACCGCACTAGGGCGGTTAGTAAACGATCGCCATAGCGACTTTTTCTCATTCGCTCTATACGCCTGCCATTACTTACTCACGACCTTCACGGCATACTGTAGAAGTAAAGATGGCGACGCAAATGAACTGTCAAAATTTTTTGAAAATGAAGTGAAAACCGACATTAGCGTGAGCGAAGCTGCGGGTAAGAGCTAGTAAATGTACCAAATTATTGTAGTTGGCTACATAAATTATCAAATTCTGGCAGTCAGTGACCTAGTTTTATAATTCAATTCTCTTAGGGGTATAGTGTAATAATATTTCTGTAGCAAGTGATTACGTAATTGCGGATGTACACTGTGTCTAGGAATGATTGGACTTATCTAATCATATTTTGTCCTCACTATTTTTCAATGTCAACTAATTTTAAATTTACGTGTTAAATTTTAAATTACACAACATACGAGAATTAATTCGATAGGTTTAGGTCATTCTTGAACACACTGTACATAATTTGTGTGCTATGTATGAATGGCGACGTTGAACAGCTAAATTAGTGTCCCCGTAGCGCGGACTTTAGTTATGACCCAACTTTCAGTTTAGTCATTGCGAACTAACGGCGACGTCCTTTACATTTTATGTAATATTATGTGTTGTTAAAGCTCGATTCACATTTATTAAAATACTCACAGTTGCAGAATTAAAGTCTTAGTATACCTACTATATTAAAATTGAAAGGTAAAAGAACATAGCTTCGTATACAAGACTTCTGACTATATATATCCTCTATCCAACTTCTTTTTAAGACCACCAGCAATTTTTGGTTCGAATCTTACCTCGATCATGGATGTTTTGTGATGTCATTTAGTTTTAAGCGATGATGCTATTAGGCGTAAGGAATACGCTAATGACCGAAGTTGTCGAGCGTCTATAATCTACAATAAATTAATGGGTTATGGGGTCTCCCCACGAAATTTAAATTCACGTATTTGATAATTATTATAATCCAGCCATTGTTATTTGGCTAAGATACAGTTACAAATATGAGTATTAGCCAGAAGAAAATCACAATTTTAGGCCAGATTAAAATTACATGTTTAGTTCAAATTCAAACAGTTTCGATATCTGTTGTGACTTAATCTGTTTCGAGCAGTCCAGAGAGACAGAAAGACAGATTGTAGATTATAGACGCTCGACATCGAGCAATTACGACATCATCACGTTAAAACTTGAACCAATGAACGACGTGCGAACTATAGGCGTTCGTGTGTTCGTCATTCAAATGCGCTATTATTAATTGACACCTATAGGACATGGCGTTGCTATGGTTCCTCTATTACAAGTCCCCAGTTCCCGAGTTCTAGCCCGAGAGCTGGTAAAAGTGTCAATTGGATTTTCAATTTATTATTAAAAAAAAAAAAAAATAATGAATTGAAAATATGAATTGGTGCTAGGCCCAAATAACCTTAGCTGTTGGTGGTCTTTAAAATACAATTACAATTACAATGACACCTATAGGGCCGGCCGCAAAATGAGACGCGGGTCCGCGAGGTGACGAACGGTGACTCATGCCGAATTCTTCACGGCAGAATAAATCACGGCGACGATCATCGCAAGTGGATCGCAGTTCTACTACGCAGTTTCTTCAGCTCTTAGTTTTTCTTACATTTCGGACTACAAAACAGACATGAATTAACCAAAATCATTATGAATTTTCGCATGAAACTGAGTTCAAGATACAGCGGTCCGCAGGGTCTCCACGAGCAGAAACTGTGTCATGTCACCCTGCGCTCTAACGTGCGCGGGTCCGTCAGATATATGGTTCGCAGAAATTCATCGTAAGTCATCCTGCGTCTCATTTTGCGGCCGGCTTAGATTTCTTTTTTCACAAAATAAAAGTTCAGCAAACATGTTTACACATAAATTATGTAATCAATAATAATAAAAAGAACCGAAGGAGAGTTCCTATACAAGGGTAGTTATAGAACGATTTTGACCTTGAAATGAACGACAGCTTTAATGCCGTTGTTCTCTGAATTTAGTTGAACGTGTACTGCAGGGCTATTTTTACTTATTAGTTAATTAATTAATGATATTATCCAAGACTATATATGAACAATATTAATACATATATTATAATAATGTGTATTTTAACATAATTGAGATAAGTTGTGTGTGTAAGTTGAACTAAGTAGTTGTGTGTGTGTGTCTGTGTGTGTGTGAAATGAACTTTAAGATGTGTGTATAACAGTGGTTGTCAAACTCTTCGATCCTTTCCCTAACGACTCCCTGAGAAAAACTGCTATATGATTATAAGATAGGGCAGGAGATTTCAACCAATTTGTCGCGAAATTTAGTAGTAATTGAACATAGGCTAGACGTACACGAATGATAAATCAATCGGGTAGTAATGATAACGGTGTTGTATGAAAAAGCACGTATGAAATCGGCCGATTTTGTGTCGGCTCATGGGCGCTTTTTCATATAACATGAAAACACCGTTGTCATTCCAAGTCTTCAAGGTTTCCGGGCTTGTAGGCCGTGGTCCGGTGGTATTTCTACCTGACGTTTCGTCTACAACTGCGGTAGACATTCTCAAAGGCGATGTGGCAGATCAGTGTGGCCTACAAGCCCGGAAACCATGAAGACTTGGAACAGTGCCGGCCGTGAAAGCTTACACACTTGGATAAACCGTTGTCATTACTATAGCAATCGGCCGTTTGATTTTATCATTTTGCGCGCCTAACCTGATATTATAGTAGGTATAGTAGAACATTTAACTTTTTATATAACTTACTATTGTTGCTAACCAAACTGTATAAGATTTTCCAAGGTTAAGATAGGATAAATGATGCCAGGGCATGCAATTTGAAAGTTAGCACTACATAGTTTTAGAAAGAATAAAAATAGTTTATAAATTATTGCAAATATTTGATAAGATGCGGTGAAATTTTTATTTCGTTACAAAAATTTTCAAAAAGAAAAAAACAAAGGTCTACACTTTTACCCTCGCTTTTACCCGTGTTGTCGTAGACATAATTTTGTGTGCCCTAGGGCCTAGACGCTAGTCAATTTCGTGATGTCCGGCCCGCGGTCATTGCAACAGACCGTTTGTGAACCAGTGGTGTATAATGTGCAGTGCGGATTCGAGTTCGTATGGCTGTTATAATTTTATGCATAGTTAAATTTGCTTACAACTCAGCTGTATGTACTCTATATTATATATATGCATGTGTATAAAGTTAAGGTTCATGTGCTGTGAATGTAGGAAGGAGGTCGACACTTACAGACCGTAGCTTTTCTCTACTTCCTCTAAGCAGTTACCAGACCAGACCCTTTGTATCCGGTGTGTAAAAACTATATCCTGTGTGCTTCAAATTCGCAGCACGAATAATTGAGGTGAGTGTAATTTTTTAGAAGTTATAGGTACTTCTTTATGCGACTCCAGGCGAGTTTGTGCAATAATGCGTTAAACGATGCGCGCGCCTCACTGCAGCTAGTTGTTGAACTAACTTTAGAAAAATTCCGTTAGATGTCATGTCAAGAACATTTTGCACCTCGATTTATAGATGTCGCTGCCGTACCCAGTCGCGGGATATATGTTAAGAGTTATAACTTCCGACTTGTGTAAAACAAACACACATGCCTTTTTTGTTCTTCTGGAATCAAAATTATTCACGAATAATAGTATTTTTTACTATATGCAAACAAAATTAGAAATCAAAAAAAATCCGACATAAACCCCTTAAAAAATAATCTGTCTTGTATAAGTGGGTTTCTATATTTTTGCTTATAGTCCAAGAGCTTGTAGTCAAAAATTGCAAGAATTTTGTAATGACTAATATTTTGAGATCAGCAAGTATTTAGATTTTAGGGTGTAAATAAATATACTAGTCAGTTAGTCAACGGTTAGGACACCTGGCGTCGGGGCGCTTTAAAAGATGTAAAAACTAGTGATTTGTGAAAGCTGAATATAATTTATAAAAATTCCAGCCAATTGGACGACGGGACCATTATAACTCCAAAAATAATGTACATTAGTTGACATAATATGATAAATAAAATAAAGTTTCTGTTAACGCGTGCGATGACGTGGGTAATGGTTATTAATAAATATTTACTTGTAAAATTTCAATTACTTCAGAACAGAAGAACAGCTGATTTTATTTCCACAATACTTACGAAACTATAAGGTTTAGAAAAAAATATTTTTACAAAACTTTCTTGTAAAAATAAATAGAATAATAAACCGTTATGAAAAGTATACCTACCATTATAATAAAAAAGCAACATTATAGCACATATCTCTTCTGCACATGCGCCGATTTTCCCCAAAAACAATAGGACTCTTCCTTTTTACATGTCAAACATCGTACCAAAATTTGGTTTCGATCCGCTGAGCCGTTAATTGGCCTGTATCGTGCTCACAGAAAAACAAACAGACAAACAAACTTTTTCAAAAATGTTTTTTGGACTCCGAAACGAAAAATTATTATAAACTAGAGAAAATAGTGAATTTTGACCCAAATTAATACCATTCCCCACTTGTGGAGTTGGAATGGTAAAAAACAGACTTATCTTTTCATTGACATGGAAGTTGAATGTGTGTACTCTTTTTAAATAGTTTGAATAGTCCTGGTTTCTTAAGCAGCCTGCCTAACATTACATTCACGCGGCCCTTGCAGAAGCCTGATGCTGTTAAAGAGACATTAAATTTTGAACTTTGGTTAATAAAATACACGATATACATATAATTTTCCGTATAGGAAAACTTATATAATAATATAGTAACGCTGTTTCAAAATTAGGAATTATTAAATGTTACTTTATTAAAACATCCTAAGTTTCGCGACAGCGGAATTCATACATTTTTTATTACGTCATTAAAATTTATGAAATTGTCTTTTTAATTACCATTATGAATAGTGAAATTATTTACTTACCGCATAATAATTAAAAATGTTTGCGTAATTTTTAATCGGCTTCAAAAAAAGGGGGAGCTTCTATATTATATATTCGGCGCGTATGTTTTTTTATGTATGTTCACCGATTTCTCCTACATTTGTAAACCGATTTTAATGATTATTATTTTATTTAATAGGGCATACCTTCGGGGTAGTCCTATATACATTTTACTTAAATCGGTTCAGTAGTTCGACTGATTTTTTGTCATGATGTATTTTTATGTATGTCACCTCATAAATCTCTTACATTTGTGAACCTTAAGGGTGGTTCCACATAAATTTTACTAAAATCGGTTAAATGGTTTTCTTTTACTAGTTTAATAATCAAACATCAAGACAGAAGTAGTAATAACGTGCAAACTACATATTATTGTAAAGCCTCTAAAAAGTAAGAAATAAAAAACTTTTTAACAAAAAAAATTTCCTTCAAAAAAGCCACTAAAAAAGAGGAAAATAATTTAATTTTTTTTGAGGTTATGTGTGCTGTTTTCGTATTCTCTTGAGAGTACTGGGATCTCATTGTTTTTCCCCTGCACTAGTCGACTCGACCCGAAAAGGATATAAGCGTCTTGTGTTGACTCAACAGACGTAAAAATTGTAGATTATAGACGCTCGACAACTAATAAAGATGTTATTCAACAGTCAGGAAATGTAATTTTGAATCGGGACGAACAAAGATAGTAATAGTAATAGAGTTGCAATGGGGTCGTCCCACACATCAAAATTTGATAATTTTGTACAGTGTATGTTATTTATCATACATAAACAAATAATGTAAACCAACTTTTTCGTTCTTATATCCCCCTATATTATTAAACGAGTAAATCTTGTATATATGTATCTATGTATATATGTATCTATATAAATATTTTCTCGAAAACGGCTCTAACGATTTTGATCAAATTTACTGAAAAGGGGTTTCGGGGGGCAAAAAATCGATTTAGCTAGGTCTCATCCCTGGAAAAATTCGTTTTCCTATCGATTTTATCATTTTTAAAAACGGTTTTTTGACCTGTCAAAACATTGTAATATCGTGAGTAGGCTTTGGAGAAAACAAACTACTTTCATTATTTATATATGTCAAAATACTCTGACAGAATTTTTAACTTATTAAAATAATCCGTGAACTATTTGTATAGTAAAAAATAACAGAAATAAAAACTAAACATAATTATGTAAGTAGTTTTAACTAATATTTAAATAAATAGGTACCTAAGTATGTTATTTTTATATTACCTATATAAAATATGTATATTATGTACGTTAAATATAGTATGACGTATAATCTTACCTAGACTTTTTTTCTCAAAAACGAATAACGATTTTGATGAAATTTACAGAATGGGGATTTTTCGGGGCGAGAAATCGATCTAGGTAGGAATCTTGATCCCAGAGGGGAGCAATTAAAAAAAAGGGTTTTTTTATTTATAACTCGGTCAATTGTCAGATCGATTCGAAGCCTATTTCTACATAGATTTTGTATAATATATCACAAGGGTTAAAACTGTAAATGAACACTAATATAAGAAGTGTCTTGCACAATATGTAAATATTGACAAACAGGCGGCCCGAAGGGCCGCACTTCTGGCACCGCGAGTCTGTGTAAAAACACATCGATTTTTGAAAACTATTGTTAAGATACATACAAAAAAGTTTTGTTTAAAAATTTGCACGGCGGCCCGAAGGGCCGCACTTCTAGCGACGCAGGCATGCAGTATATCAAAACACATCGATTTTTAAAAACTATGGTGAAGATGCATGCAAAAAAGTTTTGCGCTGCAGGTTTATAGTCTGACGTTTGTTATTAAAAGATATAATATGAATTCTATTTCTTCGAAAATCGATTTTTGTGAGTTTTTCAGTAGGTACCTTCTATGCAAAAAAAATATTTGAAATTTACTGGAAATTGCTAAGATGACATCACAGAGAAAAAGTACTTCGATAAAGTTGATATTGAATGTTTAAAAATGGATTATTGAGACGGCAACGGGCAAGCAGAATTTCATCTGATTCGAACATTTTTACAAGATATTCAATCTATGAAAATCGGTTTTTGCGAGTTCTTCAGTCAACAAAACAATAACGGCGGTAGATTTGAAAATGGCGACCTAAGTAATATTTACAGGAAAAAATGCTTGATTCAAGTTGATACTTAGTTTTTACGCTTAAAAATACACATAGGTATTTAAAATATTTAACAGAAACAATTATTTAAATTATGTTTCAGAAATAAATTCGTTTCGGAATAATATTCTGAGAAAATAATATCTCACAGCATACAAGTACTATTTTTTTGAACTCATCCGAGCAAAGCTCGGCACCCAGATATTTCTTGCTCTTAATTGCAAACAAGAATTAAAGAAATATATATTTTTTAGACGCCGCGCATAAAACGCCATATGATGACGTAGAAGAGGTAGTATTTATGTAAAAAGATAACGTATAAAAATTACTTTCATCGAGGTTTGCACAGATCTGTGTGCGTGATACAGTAAATCTGATCAGCCAATCACAGGTTGGTCGAATGTTACGTCATTTTTGTAGCGGCATATTTCTGTGTTTTAAATTATATTGAGAAATATAGATACTTTTGGAAATTTTTTTATCGTAGAAAAAGCTTCCGAAAAATTCTGAAAAAAAATTGTTTATACCTACTTATTATTGTAGGTAATGCAAGTTGCAACCATAAAAAAGTGTGCGACGACCCCATTGAAAAACCAGTGGATATATAATATTATTTTCGTCACGAAATACAATCAATATAATCGCATCAGCCAATTGCATTTCATTCATCGGGTATTTTTATATTTAGCTCACACGTTCTCCATTAGTGGATCTGCAACGCGATTTATCACTTTAACAATGCCCTTCACTGCACTGGATTTAGATAATCACTTTAGTATTTTCAGTATTGTTGTAGTTGCTAATATAACTTGTCTAAACGTAGCATAGGGTTTGAGCTCGGGTTTGAGAATAGCCGTGGGTCAGGGGCGGATTAACGTTAACAAGCGCCTTAGGCTAAAATTTTTTTGCCGCCCCCTCACAAATTTTAATAAGCGGAAAAATAAAACACCAGTGTAACAATATTAACGAATATATTTCCCTGCATTTTGTGGGTGCAAAGTCTCCCAATATTGTGTCGAAACTCAATAGATTTAGGTAACAGCTCTATCTATCGTTAAAATGGACAAATCGGATAATTTCTCTTGCACTAATGAAGTTATGAACTTCTTAAATAGTTTTTCATTCTTCTAAGAGTAGAGAAAGACCTTTCCCCAAACCAGTTTGTAGCGGGAATACTTAAAAAAATTCTTAGTGCAATGTTGAAATGTTACGTTTTCTAGTCTAAATTTGCATTTTGGGTAGGGCAAGGTTTTATTTTTTCGTTGCAAAGGGGGGGTCGGTGTAAGTTTAAAATTGATTTTTAGGGGTCGGCGGCCACCCCCATTTGGCCGCCATCTTGAAAAAGGAGTGCTAACGGTACATCTTATTTACAAGGTTTTTCCACAGCTCCTCTATTACAAACTAAGCCCCCCTTAGAGGAGACATGAAAACGCCATATAAACAACGTCATGGTTGCACGCTCGATTTTATTTTTGCCTCCTGCACAAACGCGAAGGTTACGTATCCTGTTGAATTACAAATACGTACTATAGTGAAAGTTCGATAGTTTTCGAGTTAATGCGGAACAAACAGACAGACAGACAAACATTCTGAAAATGGTTTTTTTGTAAACTGTACATCCTAGACGAAATTTCTTTAAATTAAAACTTACAATTCCAAAGTTGTAATTTTATAATTACAATATGATAGTAGATTTTTTCAATTATGGAAACGACATGAAATAGAAATTTCAAAGTGGGGCAATAAACATAAACTGTGTTTTAGTTGTTTGGAAAATATTATATATGAAATATAAACGATTTTTATTTATCAGTGATATATTTTATCTATCCATTAGTGCACTAGAATGCTCACAATTCAATATTCTCTAGCTGTACTTAAAACTTTTACAGTAGGTATATAAAATGATAAATCGAAATGTGACAGATAAATGGATTGACTTTTATTTCATTTTGATAAATTGATTGATAAATTGAACGTTCGAATTAGTCTTTGATCGCTGTAAGTTACTATTTATAGGTGCTACCAATGGACAAAACAGTTCTTTTTAAATAACAGGTGTTATTGAAAAATTACCTGTTCCAAATAACTTATATGAATTTTTAGTGATGCCGTTACTGATACGGCATTTCCACGGTTCATCTATTACAAGCCCCCAGTTCGCAGGTTCTAAGTCGAGATCTAGTAAAAGTGACAATTGGATTTTCAATTTATTATAATATGTAAATTGAAAATATGAATTGGTGCTAGCTAGTGGTGATTTTGAAAAAATAAGATTTTCGTGCAGCAAACTACTTATAAAATAAAGTTTCAGAAGTCAACTATTTATTGGCAATGCTGATTTATAACTAAATAAAAATAAGTTTGAATTTTCTCGACGTTATAGTGAACATAATTTCTCACTTTCTAGTACATTATTTTCAATTTTCAATGACAGCTGTAATTTTTCAACTTTTTAGTAAGATATAAAATTATCTGTCCTTCATATGGTGAAGTATTCCCAATAGAGTGTGGTAGTTGTACATACGTACCTACTGCCCCTATACCTCACCCAAAGATCTACTCGTATTTGTCTGTTTGAAAACTAACATTCAACTTCATTTATTTATACAGGATGAGACAAAAAGATGTCAGTACTATGTTTCTATTATTTATTCACTAAATCATATGTACTCGTATATTATGCTGTATTGCTTACATAAGTGGTTATACCCCTCCAGGAGAAACATTAGACTGCAAACTAGATACATTCCAATGTTTTATGTAGTGATGAACAAAACAAGACCAAGATCAATAAGATAAGATAATTAAGATAATTTATTATTCACCTCTAAACACAGGCAGAGCCTGTGTTATCAGGCTAGTCAATTTACAATAATAAATAAATTTCAGCATATAGATTAACAATTTGTAACTAGCATTTCAAGACCGTGGTAGTCTTGGTCTTGGTCTTTCTTCTTTAGTCTTGGTCTTGCTTTTTTATTTAATCCTGGTTTTGGTCTTGCTTTTTTGCAAGACTAAGACCAATTTTGCGCATCACTAGTTTTATGGGCTTCCAGGTACCCGAGCTCGTACCAGTCTGTTTGTGTATACCTGCTGGCAGATTCTAATACACACCTATAGACACTGATGACCTCAGCTATTGAGTGTCTATAATCTACAATCTCTCTGAGTTGTAAGTGCGAGCGAAAAAACCGACCGGAACGCGTTCTGAGTTATTTAAAATATTTAGAAACCGAAATTTCGCGTCGTGGTTTGGGAATCAGTATCCCGAGTTTCATTAATATCGGTCCATCCGTTCTCGAGTGCTGCTGATACAAATAGAAAAAAGTTGTGGAAACACGTTTTCTCACCTATAGGTGTTACACAGAATACGCGAGCAGATTCTGTTCCGAGAACTGGACAAAGTATGAATTTGATTTGCAATTTGTTATTAAAAATAATAACAGATTAAATTAGGAATTGGTACTAAGTCCATATAACTCTGGCAGTTGGTAGCCATAAAAATACAGTCGCCTGTACTCCAAGAAATGTGCGAAAAATTCAGATTCGTAACTTAAACATTTTTATAGACGGTTGATCTATGTTTTTATAATTCCTCCACTCGCACATTGCGTTTAAAAGTGTAGAAATTGATGAGAAAGTAGTAAACGGGAGATAATAACGTTGTGAGTGTCGTCTGTTTTCATGTTTTGTGTGAGTGAAGGACTGGCGGCTCCAGTATTTTACTTGGGGGAGGGGGAAATACATTTTTCTCCTGCTCCCATTTCCCAAGAATATTTCTTACATACATCAATAACAATGTGTCCGAGAGCTTTACCAGACAAGCGTCGTTATTCCCTTTCAACATCTTCAGACCGAATTGACTCGTAGCAATCAATAAAGATGAGAAAAACCCTTCGGAATGAAATCCCTAACTGCTTTTGGTGGGGTTATTCTCCCCCCCCCCTCCGGAACCGCCTCTGAAGTGAAGGAATTATAGAAAATTAGGATAAGGTAGACAACATTTGTGAGCATAGGTAAGGTAATCGGCCATGGCCTTGTATAAGGAACCACGCATTTAGGGCCTGCGCACACATGCTACCTTTTGCCGCGCTATTTGGCGATTAAGTCGCTTAGAGATCGTCAGATGTAGCTACCAATAACGTAATGCCGCACACTCTTCTCTAAAATACACAACTGGTGTATCACGAGAAATTTCGAGTAAGCGAGTAATCAGATCGGCCTAGCACGTACATACAATTGTTTTCACGACTAAACAGTTTAGTCGAGTTGGGTATCTACGTGTCGCGACTCGCGATTTTAACTCGACTAAACTGTTTAGTTGCTAAAGGTGCGCATAAATCAATCAGTTGTGCCATAATTTCACTATTTTACTAATCGGTCGCCGAACAACTATTTAATCGAGTGTAAACTGTATACTAGCGTCAATATACAGCTGTGGACATAAGCTGCCGATCGATAGTTGTTCAACAGAAACGTCAAAAGAAAATCTATGCGGTCTTTTGATTTTTTTGTCGTATAGGTACAACTACAGTGTTGATAGTACAGGGTGTCCAAGACTTGCGTTGTCGGCCGATATATTGATTTTGGGTGAAGATAGAAAAAAAGTTTAAATACAAAAGTTGTATAAATTTTAATGGTGTATAACCTAAAAATATTTTCAATTATACAGCCTGTCCCATTTAAGCATGGCAGATCAAAGCTATGTTTTTTTTAACCTAGCACCCTGTTTTTATTTGTTTTTTCAATTTTGCATCTAAATGTGAATAGAAATTGTAAGGGAAGCCATGCTCGAAAATTCAGTAATTTTTGAGTTATTCAAGTTTTTTAGAAATTTTCGACACGTGCAGACCTTTACCTAAAATTTGACATAGCCAAAACAGAAACCTTTATCAAACTGAAATTTTGAGGATCACTAGATAATGGACGGACAAATCAATGTCTGTCCTAAAAAAAGTGAATTTATTATACAGGGTGTTCAAAATAATGTTCTTTTTTTACCTAACTTCAATCACGTGTTACTTTTGATTGTTAAATACAACGAGGTTATTTTTTTGCTGGAATTGTATTCTTTAGGATATTTACCAACACTTCTATTAATAGACCAAGAGGCGGGCGTTAATATATGAAGCTCATTTGTGACAGGATGAAATTTTCAGGGAAGGTAGTATTAATTATGACAAAGAAAAAGCGCTAGGGTTGCCTAGTCAAATCCTGGTGCGACGGCCGGGATAAGCCACTTCCGGTGCAAAATGTCAATTTTTATATGTATATGTATATATGTATAAATTCAAACAGCTCAAAATTACAAAGTGGCCCTTTGTCCAGCATGGTAACCATAGTTTTTAAGAAAATGACATTTCGAAAATTATAAATTGTTAATAACTGCTCAAAATTGGATAAAATATAATAGTTAAATCCTGTATCACGGAAAAGAAAAGTTATACATTTTGTAAAGTAGTATCAGTATATGCAAAAATTTAAATTTTTGATGTGAAACATCTTTAGGTACGGGTGTAAAGTCGTTTAAATGGAACGTCGCCAAATGTCATTTGTTATTGCATTTTGAAACTACGTGGTCAATAATTATAGTTTTTTTACTAACATTATCAGCGGTAATGTGTCATGCATCTTTTTTTTTTTTTTTTTTTTTTTTATTAAAAAAACAGATAGATTATTATGTATTGTTTTTTTTCTTATTGAAAAATTATTAATGTGATATTTTTAGCACCTTACCTATATTAAAAATGTTAAAAATTCAATTTTCAACAAAAAATATCTCGCATTATTTTCTAATTTAACTAGCATAAAGAGATACCTTTATTAAAAAAAATATATTTAATTTTTATTTCATGATTTTCTTGACTTTTTTTCAAAGCAACTACCTTAAACTACGTTTTGTTTAAAAATGTTTACATAATATTATTGTAAAAAAAAAAAATAAATATTTTAATAGCACGTTAATATTTGTTCGGAACATTTTTGAATAGTTTAATGTATAGTAAACTATATTGAAACTCATGTCGATCACTCACGTATGTAATATAATAAAATTAAAAAACCGGTTGATTTGTGAATCAGAATTGTCAATCATTGGCAATGTTTGCCTTCTTCAGGCCTAAAATTACATAATTCTAATAATGTAATTTTTAACTATTTTGTTGCCTTCTTCAAGCCTAAAATTACATAATTATAATAATGTAATTTTAGGCTTGAAGAAGGCAACAAAATAGTTGCTGAAAAGTTGCCATAATAAAGATTGACAATTCTGACTCACAAATCAATCGGTTTTTTCTTTTATTATAGTAAATTATTATTATTTCCCATTTTTTCATTATAGTTATTTTGGTTTTATATTCGCTTAGTTAACTTTATACCTGTGTCTGATTAAGTTGAATTTCAAGAAAAAATATTAATCGAGGTTCACTAAAGTCAAATGCTTCAATTAGTTTTTAGTGTCAAACCAAATTTAAAATCACAAACAAAAATCAACCTTTTTTCTCTTTTCGAAACAAACTCCAAACCACCTTTTTTAAAACTTTTATTACAGGTTACTACGACCTTCAAGTAAGTAATTTATACTAATTTATATAAGAGGTGCACGTTGAATTACGTTGAAAAATAAAAATAAGAAATTGCTACCCTAAAATACATAAATTCTTGGGAAAATTGTCAATACCAGATTCAGGCAATTCCTGCGTAATTATACGGATATGAGTTAGAAACCAAATGCGTTGAAAACATAAAGTTATAAATAACTAGACATACGTATGAATGTTTGCCAAACACAAGGCCGATAACTCATTTCAGAACGGTTACAATATATAAGTATACATATATACATAATGTTATTTGACAGCTTTAAAAATGTCAAAAAAACAAATATAATTTATAAGTTTTCAATGTGTTACCCAAAATTTCCTTAGGCAACCCTATGTATTTCAATACAGCTCTTCGAGATCTACAATATGGCGTCAATTGTATACTGTCATATAATGACGAAAGATAATTATGAGCTAATGAAATATGTGTATTTTGCACCGGAAGTGAGCTCCTCCCGGCCTTCGCACCAGGATTTGACGAGGCAACCCTAGCACTTATTCTTTGTCATACTAGATTCTACCTTCCCTGAAAATTTCATCCTGTCACAAATGAGCTATATAAATTTACGCCTACCTCTCGACCTATAAGGGTTGTCCAAACATAAACCTAATATTTTCGTATTAAAATAATAGGTTTAAATTTGGACAACCCTTAATAAAAGTGTTAGTAAATATTCTAAAGAATACAATTCCAGCAAAAAAATAACCTCGTTGTATTTAACAATCAAAAGTAACACGTGATTGAAGTTAGGTAAAAGAAGAACATTATTTTGAACACCCTGTTTAATAAATTCACTTTTTTTAGGACAGACATTGATTTGTCCGTCCATTACCTAGTGATCCTCAAAATTTCAGTTTGATACAGGTTTCTGTTTTGGCTATGTCAAATTTTAGGTAAAGGTCTGCACGTGTCGAAAATTTCTAAAAAACTTGAATAACTCAAAAATTACTGAATTTTCGAGGATGGATTCCTTTACAATTTCTATTCACATTTAGATGCAGAATTGAAAAAACAAATAAAAACAGGGTGCTAGGTTAAAAAAAACATAGCTTTGATCTGCTCCGCTTAAATGGGACAGGCTGTATAATTGAAAATATTTTTAGGTTATACACCATTAAAATTTATGCAACTTTTGTATTTAAACTTTTATTCTATCTTCACCCAAAATCAATATATCGGCCGACAACGCAAGTCTTGGACACCCTGTATGTGCAGTCCCTTCTGATCCTATAGCCTTTTGACAGACAACAGTTGAGCGATTAAAAATTGATTGTATGCGCTAAGCCTATTACGCGTTTTCAATACAAAAATTGGAATTTATTAAGAAAAAACATATAGGATCGAGAACCGGAAGTTAAACACATATTAGCTATACGTATTTGTAGTTTGATACATAATATGTTGGTATACATGGACAAGTCAACAATCGACCAGGGAATATAAAGTTGATGTTTGGGAAGTGTCTTCGGCGAAACATAAAGTCTCGCTTTCATCATCGCTTATCGTCACTGAACGTCTTGTAATTGACTCGAGGGACTGTGATAAATGCCGATATAATATACATCTAACCACCTTCTACGGTATTTCAGTAACACGAGTAAGCTAAATACTGGAACGTTTCTATATGGAAATTATAACAAAACTCTATAATTTTCAAGTTAAACTCATAGACATAAAAATCTAAGGACGTAGTACAAGCGAGTAGGGTGGTTGCTGTTAAGGAGTGGCGTTGAGGAAGCAAGTGTGTCCACATTCTATTGGTCGATTCAGTTGCGCAAGCGCTGTACGAGCAATTGAGCATGCGCAAAGACGCGGATGACTGCATTTGGCCCAATTGAACATGCGCAAAGACACGGCCAATAGAACGTGGGCACATGCATAGCATGGACATGTCCATAAGACAGGCATGCACCCTCCTCTGAATGGCTCCCCCCCCCTTTGTCTAAAGTGGCACTTTATACTACATCTCGGATTGTTTGTAAAAATTTTTGAGTTTTTTTGTTTAAATATTTTTAAAGTGTCTGTACCTATATGTCTTTTGTAAATGGACGGGTGGAAGAACAAACATTATTTTTGAATCCCGCTCCCTTTGTTTCGTAGAAGGAACAATGAACATATATTTATTTATTTCTATTTATATCTATGGTTAATCTTCATTACGGTCGGTAGGTAGCTGTAGGAGTCGTTCCGATCGAATATGGTAAAAATGTGACGAAATTAGTAATCAGGACAGCTTGGTGCTGCAGTTTTTGAATCAAGCTGTAGTGGATTCGAATCCCACCTCCGCTCATGGATATTTTGTAATGTCATTTAATTTAATTTGATGTAATTAGACGCGCGCTAATGACCCTAGATGTCGAACGTAGACAATATATAATAAATAAATAGTAAATAGACTTGTGAAGAGGGATTATTATTTAACTCGCTAACAGATGGCAGTAAAATATAATTGAAATAAATCAATTGTCCTATATCAGACTGCATGATTTTGAAGTGAAACTTATTTATCATCTGTAGGCAGGCTTGATTTCGAACGAATATGGAAAAGCGTGACGGAAGTAGTAAGGAGAAAGGAATACAACCGCGGTACTAGTATATATAGAGGAATTAACTCGATATCAGATGGCAGTAAAACACATTTCTGTTTCAATAAATTGTCCCAAATGGCGCTTACTTAAAAGTTTGCATTGTTTTTAGTGTATATAAGAACGAGAGAGGACGCGAAAGTATACCGATGAATGAGTGAGAGAGTTTCGCTTCTAACGTGTGGTCTTGAGCACACATTGTTTGTTATATCAGTACCTACCTATCCAAATAAAAATAACTGAATTATTTTTTGTAAACATTGAAATGTCGAAATTTTTAAAAAAATACGCAATCCTAAAAAATGTTAGTAGGTATTTATAAATATAAAAAAAATTGTATGAAATATTTTTTTGGTCGACTGAAATTGATTCGTGATGCAAAGGGTTAAAACCGAGGTAAGTTAAGTTAACGTAACGTATTCTTAACCGTTACAGACACCGGTATCAAATATGTCAATTTAATTGGTTTCGTGCATGTTTCACATGCGACACGCAAAGCTCTTCTTAGTACATCAGTCCTTCGTTTTCTCCCCTTTTCCAAAACACTTTCATTGATGTTTGAACTACCTGGCAAAACAGTGTCTGTTAATGTTAAAATTCTCGTAAACTTTGCTAAAATATACCTACATTAACATAATACTGATTTTTTTTCAAAAATATTAAACGATAGGTACCTATTGGGATCCGTCAAATGAGCATATGACATCTGGTGGCAGAAAATTGTACTCAAAACGAGGGAAAATTTTACATGCTAACAGTGCAAATTAATCATGAAATTATTTATTACAAAAATAAAACAAGTAAAATAAACAAAAAGTTTATCGAAAATGGAATTCGCGACGTTTTCTAATATCATGGCAATAAACACTGTCAGTTATTGCCTTGTAAAACTTACTTTACAGAGAAATATTTTCTACTGAAATGTGGAAAAACTGTATTTATGAATTAAAAAAATATTTTATATTAATAATAAGATGTACTTATTATCATACTGCACTACAATAGTTGAATCTCTGATGATTGACAAATTTATAGGATTAGCTTTGTATACAAATATTTTGAGGTTAGTAACTTACCTACTTATTACATTATAACTTATTATGTTGCAGTTATGTGTTTACATTATTCACCTAACCCAGCCTTAAAGGCGCATTGAACGCCGACGATTAATTTCGTGGAGATTTTCTTTTAATTTTTATGTTTTTAAGCAATATGTCGTAAAGATTACTACTTTTGAAAGTTCATTTTTCATGCATTTTTCTCGTTATATTTCCGACATTTGATAATATTATGTCCGGCTTTGAGAATCCGTTCTCCTTCAACGAAATTCCTTTGTACTGGCCCAATCACAAATTGCACTTATATTTATCATTTCATATCACTTTGAAAATCATAAAATTACACGCAAAAGTATACCCCGTATATGAAATTTCTCCCCCTCTGCGACATGTTTTTTAAGCTCCACCAATCTGACGGATCCCAATATTAAGTAAAAAAACTCGGGTCGCAGTGCCAACCCTACCGACAAAATAGTGTATTTGTTCATACGTGCGTTGTGGCTTTATTCTGTGAACTTGAGGTTATTTTTGGACAAAAAGAATTTAACCCCTTAAACTATTTAAATTTTTCCAAATTTCAAGATTAGACATTAAATTTATCAATATCTGCACCAAATTATGTACACCCTTCACTAAGTTATTCGCTATCTGCAAACTAGTGTTTTCATAAAATTTCTAAGTTCAACCCCTCTTAAACTGCAGTCTGAAAGAACTTTATCCTTATTCCAACTCGCATGCGTGTTGTGTATAAGGCTTGTTTTATATAATAGTTTAATTGCAATTTTATACAGACATTACTTGTGTCCTACGTGTAGTACTACCGGTGAATGTAAAATACTACGAAGCACGAATACATTAATAAAAAATTACGTTACGCAACCTTTTTTACTTGAGTAATACCTATATTTTATGTCGACAATCTAATAATGTAGATAGATATTGCAGTAAATTTTAGACGCTCGACAAGAGAGTATTTGCCAGTGATCAAAATAAAATATAAAACTTTGTTATAATGAAAGTTTATGCTCTAAAATAGTTATTAGAATTTTTATTTTTATTAATTAAATTTCGTAAACATATTTAAATAAATAAATAAAATCATGATTTTTAATCTATATGTCACGTGATTTCAAACACCGTGTGAGAACGTTTGACGTCAATTTTAAGTAAAAAATGAATGTATCCATATAGCAACGGAGCTTAGATTGTTTACATCATGTTCACATAGGTACAAAACGGGAGTTAGTAGATATAAACGTAAATCCCATCAAAAATATTCTTGTAAAGAAAAAAAAAAAGCCAAGTCTCGCAACACTTTCGCCGTAAAAAGTTTTGAGATCCCGAAAAGTACCAAGTCAGCCATTCTATTACCTTTGACTATGAAGTTAACAAATTACTCCATAGTTGTCTTAAAACTACACAGGTAAAATAAAGAATAATTTTTAAATAATATTTTATGACTGTAAACTTGTAGTACCTTTTGAACTTGGCAATCACGTGGCATAGGTGCACTGTGATGAGATATTGTTTTTATTAAAACTTTATCGCACGGTATCATATATCCTGATGCTATGTGATTGCCAAGTTCAAAAGGTACTACAAGTTTACAGTCATAAAATATTATTTATAAATTATTCTTTATTTTACCTGTGTAGTTTTAAGACAACTATGGAGTAATTTGTTAACTTCATAGTCAAAGGTAATAGAATGGCTGACTTGGTACTTTTCGGGATCTCAAAACTTTTTACGGCGAAAGTGTTGCGAGACTTGGCTTTTCTTTTTCTTTACAAGAATATTTTTGATGGGATCTCAGTTCTTTTTGTAAGGTTGGAAAGGGAAAATCACAAATATTTGAATTTTCTCGTTACTTGTACGTGAAACCCAGCCTGCATACCAAATTTCAGCTTTCTCTGACTAAGGACCTATAGAAATCTGCAACACCCCCTTTTAGGGGTTGGAGGGGGAAGATCACACATGTTTGAATTTCCTCGTTACATGTACGTGAAACCTAGTGTGCATACCAAATTTCAGCTTTCTCTGACTACGGACTTGGCCTATAATAATAGAAATATGCACCACCCCCTTTTAGGGGTTGGAGGGAGAAAAACACAGATATTGGAATTTTCTCGTTACTTGTACCTGAAACCCAGCCTGCATACCAAATTTCAGCTTTCTAGGGCTACTGGAAGTGCCCTAGCTTTTTGATGATCGCTATGTCAGTGAGTGATGACAAAATAGACAATTTTGAGGGTTGAAATTTTCTGAACTATGTTTATTAGAAACTTGTAATTTGGGGAATTAGTTAAGACCGTTAGGTACAATCTCTAGCGAAATTTTCAGCCTTCTGCTTGCATTTGTAACAGAGATATAGAAAGTTGAAAAGTGCCTTGAGTTGCTTCGAGAAAAGGTATATACACGGTAGCGGCCGTCTGTTGTTTGCTCGATAAAAATATGACGTCATAGGCTTGTAGAGCAAAAACAATTATTAGCGGGCGGGGCTAACATAAATATTTCAAAAATTATTTTTGAGCTAATTTGAAATCAGAATGAAGTGATTTAGGTGTCATTTTGTTCAGAATTTACTGCTCTATTAATATAACACAAAAACAATTTTTAGTCAAATACCCTATTGAAGTCATTAACGTCTAATAATGTACAATCACAACTAGAATGTGTGATTGTGGTTGTACACCATTTCGCAATTAAATCGAACTGTGGGTGACAGCATGGGTAATGTTCTATATAGGATGACCTTTGTCCAATTAGCACGCCAATCTCCATCCAGCATTGACCCTTGACGATACAACTGTGGGACTATAGAACGCTAACTTTACATTGCTACTATGGGAAAAGGAGAATGTTGGAAAGTCTGGCCTCCAGCCTTTGAACAACGGTTACGTAACGAAACAAGTGAATTGTGTGTTATCTTTAAGAAAACTAAAGGCGATCGTTGAAGTGGAAATGCAGCACACAACATACAGTTTAATAAGCAGACTGGATCAACTGTTGAAAGCTAATTTATATCAAGTTCTAAAGTACAAATTAATTTAGACTCAAATCACGACTGGTGTATTACTACAGTTCTGTTGGCGTACAGAAATAACACTTGGTTGAGATAAGAAATGCACGGTGGGGCATAAAACAAAGAAACGGGATCAAAAAATATATAGTAATAATTTTCAAGGATACACGTATGACACGTTTGTTTTTAGGGTTAGAAATAAATATTATATGTGTACGTACAGTGACCATTTTTACTTCCCACCTCTACTATGGTAGGGAAGTAATGGATTTAGTCCGAAAAAAATATTTCGAGATTTTAACAGATTTTCACGTTTTGAGACCCTAGCAATCGTTTAAGATCATTTTCTGACTGATGTCTGTATGTGTGTGTGTATGTGGTCAATTTTTCGCCTTCGATATCTTAAGAACAGAACAACATACGGGCATGCCGATTATTCTATTGTGTTTATCAGCCTTTAACTTAGATCTGATTAGATTTTGAGTCAAATCGGTTCAGTGGATCCTGAGATATTCAAAAAAACGTCCTCAATGTCACGTATTAACATAGGTAAAAAAAAAATATAAATGAATTCTAGATGTTATAATATGAAAAAAATGTAAATATTTTTTTTCTTTAAAATATAGTTTTCGAGAAAAAAAATATTTTACAAAAAAAAATAAAAATTGTACGTAAATCAAGGTAACCACGATTTTTGCTATATTAAGTTAGCCATCAGTAGATCACCAAACAAAAAAGAGGGCCATGCTTTTTTCAAAGAATAAAAATTAAATTGTGTTTTAAAGACCACCAACAGCTAAGGTTATTTGGGCCTAGTCAAAAAAAAAAAAAAAGTGTTTATTTTTTGCAAATATTTACTAGGTGGGAAGTATAGGACTGGTCATCAGTCGAATTTTTTATCGGAGCTTTTTGTCCACATATGTGTCATCACTGTTTTTCTTTTTATTATTTCGGTTTATGTTATTACAATTCTAAACGCTCTTTTTTAACATCTGGTGCCATCAAAACTGCACGGAGAAGTCCACAAGACGCTTATGACCTCTATTGTCGAGCGTCTATAATTTACAGTATTTGTCGGAGATGTCCAAAGCGAGCAGCCGAACATTTATTTAACCAGTCGGCGAATCCAAAAAAAAACTACCAAGCATAGTAAAAAGGAGAGATCAGACGTTTTTCTTTCTAAAATACTTTTCCAAATATCCTCGCACCCCGTCATAATTGACGGGATCGGTCTAGAACATTTTAAATTTAATATAACTTAGCGTTTTACTTTATTTACACTTACTAAACTTTATTTTATAACAATTGTTTCGTACAACACAGTGGCTTCGCTATAGACAAAGATCTTAAACTATATAGTTTTTCGTCTGACGAGGGACACGTATCAAGGATAGATGGAAGACCAATCCTAGACATATCTCAGAAATAAACGTTTATTTTAAATTATGTACACATGACTGGCCGTCAAATGAATAAAATTTAATTTCTGATTATAAATTTGGCTGCATTCTTTCCAAAAGTTCCAATACCTCTTCAGCCGTACTAAACTCTGGTCATAATATAGAAATAAACTATATTCTTATTTGTATCTTTTGACGGAACCGATTTTGTAGCTCGTATGCCCCACCGTGAGATGGGTTAAAAGTCGAAGGGTGTGGGGGTGGGCGCGTATGTCTGTTAGGGTCGGCACAGAAAATGGTTAAAGGCTACAAGAATTCAGTGTTCATCATAAATAGCTTGTGTATGCTCTCTCATAATAAGTATACTTACTTTCGATTCGATCAAAAAGACGGAAATATAATAAAGTTGGAAAATGTACCTGCCTACTCTTTTCGTCTTAGTAATTTCTTAAATGGAAAAGTTCAAAAGTGAAATCCATTACGATTAAGCTATTGGAAAAACGAGTTTAAGACTTTTGCTTTATATTGGGTGTTTTTATTCTAAAGTTTAAAAGAAAATCATCGCATTGTTTAATTTTAATATTTTAATTTTAGATGGCTGTGCACCGTTTGTTAAGTGATTCTTTATGGAAGCTTCTGGTGTGTTCGAACGGTAGTGCGGGAAGTAAATTTTAACGCCCTCCGTGCTATAAAGTAATACTGTTTTGTTTTACTTTAAAACACACGTGCATAAAATAGTACCTACTTTATAGATTACTTTGCTACATAATGCCACTATAGTAACATCTTTATCTAAATTGTGTTTTATTTGCTTAAAATTGAACTTTTGAAGCAGTTGTTGCAAAAAATATTGTATGTAACGCGTGTCTAAAGTGACGAATCTGACAGTCGCCATTTTGCAATCTCTCTTAAGGTTACGTTGCACTTATGTAATTTAGTTAAAATTTGGTTAAATTTTCATTATAAAACCTGAAATCTAGTGTTTTTCCTAGATTATTCGATTAGATTAATTAAAATTTTAAAGACTTTAGTCTTCAATTTATTAGGAAATCACTTTATTTTTGGAATGCAATGCAGGCACAAAATTATTATAAAACTACAAGTACAACTTATATTAATTTTTAAGTATTTAGACTCTTTACTAAGGACTGTAAAGAGTATTTAGCATTTTCTTAATTCCACAATAACTAATAACTTAATTCTACAAATTAAATTAATGGGATCTTGCATTTGTCACCTTTGTACTATAACAGCCTCAGAATAACAATAATAATCATGAATCATACTTCGAAAGAAAAAATATTGAAATAACGTACAAAACAAAACTATCAACAAAGTAACAAACAAAAAAAAACTAAAAACTATAATATAACAACTATATATTATAGAGAGAAGTTACATCAGAAATACTATTGTTTAGCTCACTTAGTAGCTCTAGTAATCATAATTGAAAAGTCTTATATTGTAAGCTAAGAAAAGAAGTTTTTCCGCATTTTCACCAAGTAAATTACTTCGACGATCTGCGTAAATTTGCCCAGCGGTACTGAACATATGTTTGCTATGAACGCTAGTTTCAGCCGAGCAGAAGTTTTGGCCATTTTTTGGGTCGGTCATTATCTAAAACAGTAGTGATTCTTTGCAAATATTATTATATTTGCAAAGATAGTAGGTACACGAAAATAATAAAGGGTTAATACATTTGACTATAATATAACCTAACGTTCATTTTGCAAGTCCGTTGTTCATAAAACACTTAATATAAAATGGTATACCAAGTCTTGAGTGGAAACACGAAATACGTTTTATCAGTTTAATTATATTAATTATAAAAACTTTTTTAACTGTCTATCTATTTTATACTAAAATATATTTAGTATAGTATCAAAAATAGATCTCTAAGTAGGTACTAGATTAGGATTGGCGAATATTCAGAAAATGTTTAATGTGGCCATGATTTGCCAACAAGCAACCATTGAAATTTAGTGGACAAAAAAAATGAATCAAAATCACTTGTAGTGTCGATCTCATATTTGTTATTAGAATGATAGTCAAATTTTTTTGACATCATATAAACATAATATCATCCTTATTATCAGGTAAAGACGTAGGTAACTAACAAAAATTGAAATAAAATATTAGTAAAAAAACTTTTTAAAGACACGCTTTTATTTAAATGTACTAAAAAGGAAAAAAATAAGTTTTAATAATTTAGTTTCATAATTATAAAAGCGTGGGTTGTAAACTCTACGATATTTTATTAGTCATGACCCACGCTTTTATAATAACTATGAACCTAAATTATTAAATATTATTTTTTCCTATTTAGTACATTTCAATAAAAGCTTGTCTCTAAAAAAATTTTTTTACTAATATTTTATTTTGTTCCTTTTAGTCGTTCAAAAGTTTATCCCCTTTTGACTCTCTTATAGGGATTGAATTTTGAAAAATCCCTTCATATAGTGGGTGCTTCCGTCACAAAAGAAACCTACTGTCCCAATGCCAAGTTTCTAGCTTTAGCGGTTCGGCTTAGGCGTTGAATCGTCAAAAAACCCTACTCCCTCGTTTGACCCCCTTAGGGATCGAATTTAATTCTAAAAACGATTGATTCATATATTGTCATCGGGAATACATATGTGTACCAAATTTTAAATCGATCGGATACGTGGAAGCCGTTCAAAATTGACTTGCAAGATTTGACCTAAACAAACAAACTAACATATAAACATTGCAAGTTAAATAAAAGCTTGTAATTAAACCTTCATGTTTCATCACCAATATATTATGTCACAAACAATGATATTTCTGCTACTCACTAATAGATGTCGCCACGAGTACTTCATAACGCGTTAACGTTGTAGTTCATCCATGAAACACTTTTTTAGGAATTTGGTCAAATTTGAATATCTCATAAAAAACAGAATATCTAGCAGCTGTTAAAATTTCAGAGTGATTTCACGTGTCATCAAATTTCAAAACGCCGCATGAACGAAGTCGCGGGTACAGCTAGTTTTAGAATATTTTTATCTTATTTGACTCTAATATATGGGACTGTGGGTATTATGTAGATATAGGAGGATGCATATTATATATAGATATAGAAGAAGAGATTATAGAAAGCGGGTAGCTGTTTAATGTTTACAATAACGAAAACTAGTTAGATGTTTATTTTAGTTAGTACGACTAGCGCTTACACCACCACAAAAGTGTTGGCCACATAGCCGTGCGCTCGGCGGTTACATCTGGATTAACTAAAACTATCCAATAAAACCGCATAGTGCATTAAATTGTATAAGCACTTTAGTTTTACTGTGAATTAAGTGCACTTCATGTTTTGTACGACTAGTATACAGGCTGCGTCAAAAAACAGTCATCAGTAATATATGAACTAGAGATTCTTCACTTTTTTCTTTAAAGTTCTTCAATGAAAGTTTCAATTTGATAGATCCTTATAGAAAAAATTCGACTGATGACCAGTCCTATACTTCCCACCTAGTAAATATTTGCAAAAAATAAACACTCTTGTGTAGCGGTGCTGTTGTTTACATGGCGTTGCTTTGGTTCCTCTATTACAAGTCCCCAGTTCCCGGGTTCTAGCCCGAGAGCTGGTAAAAGTGTCAATTGGATTTTCAATTTATTATAAAAAAAAAAAAATAATGAATTGAAAATATGAATTGGTTCTAGGCCCAAATAACCTTAGCTGTTGGTGGTCTTTAAAACACAATTTACAATTTAACACTCTTTTTTTATTCTTTGAAAAAAAGCATGGCCCTCTTTTTTGTTTGGTGATCTACTGATGGCTAATAATAGCTTAATATAGCAAAAACTATGGTTACCTTGATTTACGTATAATTTTTATTTTTTTTAGTAAAATATTTTTTTCTTTTTTCTCGAAAACTATACATTTTAGAGAAAAAAATATTTACATTTTTTTCATATTATAACATCTAGAATTCATTTATATTTTTTTTTACCTATGTTAATACGTGACATTGAGAAAGTTTTTTTTAATATCTCAGGATCCACTGAACCCATTTGACTCAAAATCTAATCAGATCTAAGTTAAAGGCTGATAAACACAATAGAACAATCGGCATGGCCGTGTGTTGTTCCGTTTTTACGATATCGAAGGCGACAATTGACCACATACACACACACATCCATACACACACACACACACATACAGACACCAATCAGAAAATGATTTTAAACGATTGCTAGGGTCTCAAAACGTGAAAATCTGTTAAAATCTCGAAATATTTTTTTCGGACTAAATCCATTATTTCCCTACCATATAGTAGAGGTGGGAAGTAAAAATACGCTGAATCGAATGGTTGTAAGCGCAGATCAGGATCTTTTTTAGTTTAGGAGTTCAGCCTGAATCACACGACGCTGGTTTCGCCGCTGGATTGCCTGCCTGATTTCGCTGCTAGGTTTCAAGCGTGCTGTGACGCTGGATCTCGTGATGGATTTGGCTTCACACGATGCGCGCTTTAAAGCTGGATTTGTAGATGGTTTTGATGCGTGCGCAGTAACAGCACAGTTTGACACTTCAGATATCGACAAAAATGGACGACAAAACGATTAAAACACTAGTTTTTCGTCGCAGACGAATAGCAAATTATTATTACGTTTTTATTAGTTGTCCAATCAAATAGTCGAAAAAATTGGTCTGAAATTGCGTCAATCAGAAGTTTGATGAAATTTTAATTGTAGATAGGGGGTGCCACTAGAACACTCCAGCCAAGTTTCCCCCCTCGGATTCCGCAAGGGGTGCCCGCCATCTTGAATTTAAGGGATGAAATCATTTATCTTGGTAAATACTGCTTGTAAGTACGTGAAAAATTACTATTACCAAAATTATTAAGGAGAATGTATCCAACTACTTTTGTTTGAAACATTTTTTGAAATTTTTTATTATTCAAAAGTTATAAATTGTACTATTAATAGATGTTTGTAATAAACGATCACTATGAAAACAAATTCTATGAGCCATATACCTATTAAGCCGAGAGCTAGTGACAATTTTTTGGTATTATTTATTCAAGGCCTTATTTTTGTGAAGATGTTGAGGGAGGCATATTAAAGTGTCCTGAGTAATGGATTTTGCTAGATAGCGGTATGGGAGGGATTCAGACCGCCCCCAACGTGTAACAAAAAAATGGTCACAATTATTATTGCTTCAATGCTGAAATTGTTTGTATAGCTTGTCGGTGACCCAATAGTGCCATTATAATATTTGCAGATCGATTGGTCAGTATTAAAGGGGTGGCAGATCACCCTAAACGTGTCATGTACCCGACGAAATTTATATTTTAATATGTTGTTACGGCGACTGTTTTAAGCATATATTTCAATTTGCAGAACAAAATGTCGGTATTAACGGTTAACCCCCCTGCAAAACGATATAAACACCAATAGGTGAGCAAGTTTCCCTCTAAGAGAGGGGGTTAATACCGACATTTTGTTCTGCAAATTGAAATATATGCTTAAAACAGTCGCCATAACAACATATTAAAATTTGAACCTTGAACCAATAATATAAATTTCGTCGGGTAAACGACACGTTTAGGGTGATCTGCCACCCCTTTAATACTGACCAATCGACCTGCAAATATTATAATGGCATTATTGGGTCACCGACAAGCTATACAAACAATTTCAGCCTTGAAGCAATACTAATTGTGACCATTTTTTTTGGTTAAATGTTGGGGGCGGTCTGCATCCCTCCCATACCGCTATCTAGCAAAAGTCCTTACACAGGGCACTTTAATATGCCTCCCTCAATATCTTCACAAAAATAAGGCCTTGAATAAATAACACCAAAAAATTGTCACTAGCTCTCGGCCTATGTCTTGTGCAGTGCAAATTATTTGTCTATGAATGCAGCTGAAATATTGCAGAATGAATATTATACTTGGCTGTTTACACGTACATACTTCAACTGTTTGCTAATTAGCTTGCTATATTGAATTCACTTATGTTGCTAACTCATGAAATAACTGTATTATTAAGAGAGAAATATCAGGGATTACATTTATTATACTTCAGCGAATTTAAGGCGAACACAGCTTTAATATAAATTCCATGCCTTGTCTCTCTGCCATTTCATTGCAGAGTTTTTTTTTTGTTTGTGAGCTAAAAAGTTGAAATTCGTACTTGTGAGTTAGATGGTTCAAATTCAACGTGGACTTTCCTGGAAACCCAAGAATGAAGTAAAAAATTTTAAACATGAAAAATTAGAAAAGGGACCGAATCTTTGACCCCAAAAAGTCCCCACACCTACATGTATGTATAATCAATGCCTATTTTTCCTTCCAAACGTTTTTTCGTATACCTACTTGTGAGTTAAAACGTTGAAATTCCGATTTGTGAGCTAGAAGGTTAGAATGATCCTAAACATGAACATTTCGAAAATGAACCGAATTTGTGGCCTCAAATAGTCACTTAATATGGAACAAACATTTCTTCAATCGCGTCGAATTCCGGGAGTTTCCAATAATACTAAACAGAACTACTAGAGAATGATGAGAATTTTTAACTTTCCGCTAAGAAAATTGAAAATTTTCAAAAATAGGGAAGTTATTGATTTCGCCCCGATTTTCGAAAATCGAGTTTTCATCAGATCTCGACGTTTTGTGATCCTAGGAAGTTATTCTGAATATTTTTACGATGATGTCAGTATGTCTGTATGTATGTGTGTGTGTGTGTGAGGGGGGTGTGTAATGTGTATGTAAACCTCTCATAACTTTTGAACGGCTTGACCGATCGAATCGCGATTTGCGGCATTCGAAAGGGTTCCACTGAACTTAGATTTCCTGAAAATTTGAACCGATTGGGCCCAATAGATTTTGAGAAATTTCAAAAAAACCGAAAAAAAGTTGTTAAAAAGATGTTTTTCAAAATAACTTCTAGAATATTGTACCGATTGATTTCATAATCTACTCAGCTCTTCTCCTAAGAAAACTGCGTCGAATATCGCTAAGCGAATAAAATCGGTTATTCCGTTCGAGAGATATCGTAGTCAACAGATTTCGAAAGAAGTGTTTTTTCAAAATAACTTCGAGATTTCTCAACCAATCGATTTTGTACCTCTTACAATATTTTTAGACCATAAAAACTGCGTTGAATGCCGTTTTAAAGATCAAAATAGAACAACGCGTTCAAAAGTTAAAGCTTTTCAAAAATTAAAATAGTGTTATCAGCAATTTTCAGATTTTGGGTATATTATCAAGTGCTTCGAACTCAAAGCGCTTGAAAATAGCGGGAAGTTCCTGGGATGGCCTGCAGGGTCAACCGATTTACAGATTTTTTTTAGATGTAATATATGGGCGAACGGTGAAGGATTAATTTTAACCAATTGACTTTTGATATAGTTTGAAAGATCATAAAGGCACTTTTTTGAATTATCTTTGCTGATGACCTCAGCTGTTGAGCGTCTATAATCTACAACTGAATTATTCTGCTTGTACGAGTATACTTAAGACTTTGTATATAGGAGGTCGTGTCGCGTAATTGGTTCGAACTTACCTTAATCAAGATGGCGGATGTCCTCTTGCGATAATTATTATTCATGTATAGAAATAGAACTCTGCATTTTGAAGTACCAACTCTTAGAAAATTGTTCTGATGCATACATGTTTTTATCATGACAAAATTAGGTGCTCATGAAATGTGTTGCAATGATTTCTGTAGCTAACGACATTTAGATGACTCTTCAGCTATTGCATTATCCTTGGTTGTAATAGGGTTTCGTACTATAAAAAGAGATAAACGGGATAACGTATTAGTGCCATAATTATATTTAGTACAATCGTTTCTGAATTAACAGTGCCCTATACTTGTTTGAGTACCTTTGATATATGGGTACTGACCGACTTAAAAAAAATTCTACTGATGATCAGTCCTATACTTCCCACCTAGTAAATATTTGCAAAAAATAAACACTTTTTTTTTATTCTTTGACTAGGCCCAAATAACCTTAGCTGTTGGTGGTCTTTAAAACACAATATAATTTTTATTCTTTGAAAAAAGCATGGCCCTCTTTTTTGTTTGGTGATCTACTGATGGCTAACTTAATATAGCAAAAATCAAGGTTACCTTGATTTACGTACAATTTTTATTTTTTTTAGTAAAATATTTTTTTTCTCGAAAACTATACGTTTTAGAGAAAAAAAATATTTACATTTTTTTCATATTATAACATCTAGAATTCATTTATATTTTTTTTTACCTATGTCAATACGTGACATTGAGGACGTTTTTTTGAATATCTCAGGATCCACTGAACCGATTTGACTCAAAATCTAATCAGATCTAAGTTAAAGGCTGATAAACACAATAGAATATTCGGCATGCCCGTATGTTGTTCCGTTCTTAAGATATCGAAGGCGAAAAATTGACCACACACACATACACGCACACATACACACACACATACACACACACACACACACACACATACAGACATCAGTCAGAAAATGATCTTAAACGATTGCTAGGGTCTCAAAACGTGAAAATCTGTTAAAATCTCGAAATATTTTTTTCGGACTAAATCCATTACTTCCCTACCATGGTAGAGGTGGGAAGTAAAAATGAGTCAAAATGTATCTTAAGTGATAAATAATTTTTCTCTTAGTTTTACAATCACCCTTTCTAACCTACATTCAATAAGTCGACGAAATTATTTCTATATTATAGTCAGTGATTTATTTCCGCCGAATGTAGGTTAAGGAAGGTGATTGTAAAACGAAGGGGACAAATATTTCAACCTTTTTATAGATATTCTGACTACTTTTTTGAAGTCAGTTACATTATTTTTATTTTACACATTTTGTTCAGTTTGGCGAAATTTTCCGGGTTGCAATCTTTCTGAGAACGCTGCTCAAAAGTCACTGAGCAATTAGATACCCGTTCCACTGTTCCACGATTCCTAGAACAGATTTTATGGATTTTTAGGCGCGACCTAAGCGAAGCTAGAAGCGATTTAAACTTTTTTTTTGCTTGATTACTCTTGGTGTCTATTTGGTCCCAGGGCTTGAGAATAGCCGAGAGTGTAGCGGCGCTGTTGTTTACATGGCGTTGCTATGGTTCCTCTATTACAAGTCCCCAGTTCCCGAGTTCGCCCGAGAGCTGGTAAAAGTGTCAATTGGATTTTCGATTTATTATTAAAAAAAAAAAAAATAAAATAATGAATTGAAAATATGAATTGGTGCTAGGCCCAAATAACCTTAGCTATTGGTGGTCTTTAAAATACAATTTACATACAATTTTTTATTTGGTCCCAGAGGGGAGCAAATTAGAAAAAGCAGTGTTTTTTGCTTATAGTTTGCTCAATTTAAGTCAGATCGATTCGAAACCTATCTTAAACGAAAGAGGAGAAAATTCTAGATAGGTTTTGTGTATAATATTGTGTCAACACAGGTTTTTTTATACAGATTTATATGCAAATTCAAATATATAAATGCGACTTTATCTAATAAATCGCGAACTTGTTTAAGTTGTCCTTGTCTGTTGCACGGTGTCATATTATGGAAATTGGAAGATAGCATATGCTCTGTCTTATATTGCGATATTCTAATAATAGTATATCAATTTTTTGACGGCTGATGTTTTTTTTACGATTAAAAACCATGGCCTACTGAGTAAAAATGACTTATAACTAATTATTGACGTCGGTCGGATGGCGGGTTCTAAAGATCGGACCAAAATTTCTCGACGTTCGTACCTTCCTGAACAATTTGGCTTTCTCTGTCTGTATTTCCCTTTGTACGCTTATAACTCGAGAACCACTGTTCCGATTTACATGCATTTTTTGCGACTGCGAGTTTTAAAATTTTTCAGCCCACGCAAAAGCAAGAAGGTAGTAGATGCTTTGTTTTTTTGAAGCTATATTTCAGATGGGGACCTAAATCATAAAAAGTGAAACGTCATGTCACGAAAAAGTGAAATTTCATAGAAATTTAAACAAGATCAGACCTTCTTAAGAACAAGCACCTTGGGGGATAGCTTAAAATTTTAGTACCAGCTGCTGTATATTGTTCTACGTTGGGTTATGAGGATACAAGAAAGAAAGTAAGAAAGATCCATACCAAACGCATTTTTTGAAGTGGTATAAAATTAAAAAAAGCCAGTTGAATATTTAGAAATCGTTCTTTTGTACAGTATTGTACAGTGTACATACGTCAAGCATTAACTTGATGGTGCTTTGCACATAGATACTTTAAATTCCATGAAAATATGTAAGTATAAAATAGGAAAAATACTATTTTATTTTTACACGTCTATATCACGTGTGTTTGCTTGGCTACATTTGAATAATGGCTTTCTATAAAATGTGTCTAACAACTCGGTGATATCTTTTCATTGTTAAACACGACGTACAGTAGAGTTACTGTTATTTGTACGACAAAAAAACATAATTTCTTATTACTAAATTTTACCATGGTTTTTCAGCGCTAAAAGTACTTTGAAAGCAGGTATATTTTGGTAACCTGCAAACCTGCTATTTTGAAATCCTTTATTACTATAATTTTGGTAACCCTTTTTTTTGTTAATATTGATAACTTGTTGATTTGGTAACTTGTTATTGTAGTATACTATATCCTGTTATCTTGGTAGCCTGTTATTTTGATATCCTATTATTTTGGTAACCTCTATAATGTTGGTAGCTTGTTGATTTGGTAACCTGTTATTTTGGTAGCCAGTTATCTTGGTAACCTATTATTTTGGTAACCGTTTATATTGATAACTTGTTGATTTTGTAACCTGTTAATTTGGTAACTTGTTAAATTGGCAAACTGTTATTTTAGCAGAATAATTTTGGCTACATATATTTTCGGAACCGGTTATTTCGCTCCTTCACTAAAGGCATGCAGAAAACGTTCAGTATAATACATATAGGCGGTATTGTTGGCATCGTTTTTGGCCGGATACATCTGAATAATGGTTTTCTATCGAAACATTGTGTACGGTTCTTAGGAACGCGATGATCTCCTTTCATGTGAGAAGACCGGCTTTACATCTGTCACATAAGCATGTCACGTACGTGATCCAGCCGTGTCCCAGCTCAGACTAGGACCCCGTTTCTCGCTAGACACTGTCTGACACAGTGGCGTGCAGCTCACGTCTCTCACTTGCCACCAAATGACAAATGGTGGCTGCCTTCTATACAGACGTGAACATGTTCATCAAATCTCTTTCCTACATACTCGTATTATTATCTTCATAATATCTAACTAAACTTTACAATGGAGTTAGAAGTGGTAATAGCACTAGAATTCAGGGGTCGGCAACCTTTTGAGACGGAAGAGCCAAAAGTTACAATTTACAAAATTTCCCAGTTTTTAAAGAGCCACTAACATTTTTATTTCAATATTATGGTATTTGATTAGGATTATAACTAAACAAACAGAACAGTGTTGCCACATTTAAAAAATGTCAGCTGTCCGTATACTCTCTACTCCACCTATTCTCACTGTTCTCTGTTGAGTGTTTTTATCCTGTTTAAAGTTTTTTTTTGCAGTATAATATTTTTTATGAGTTTTGAAAATAAAATAATGTAATTACGAGGGGTAAATATCTGAGGATTTATGGTGTACAGCGTGAAGGAATTACGAGGATTTATGAAGATTTATAAGGATTTATGAGGATTTATGAGGATTTATGGGGATTTATGAGGATTTATGGGGATTTATTGAGGATTTATTGAGGATTTATCGAGGATTTACAGAAGAATTAAATCAGCTGTTTATGTTATGCGCGTGCGCGTAACATTTTTTAAAGTACGATACTAATTATATCAGAAATTTACATACCTACAGTTTATAATATTAGTATAGATAGTAAAAAAATCCTACACTCAAGTTTTACCCCCTTTGGGGTTGAATTTTAAAAACTTGAATAAGCCTATAACCTTCCTCAATGAACGGGCTATCTAAGAAAAATAATTTTAATTGGACTGGTAGTTCCTGGGATTAGCGCGTTCAAACCAACACACAAACAAACCAACTCTTCAGCTTTATTGTTATAATATACATACAGTCCAATCAAATGGTCGAAAAAATAGGTCTGAAATTGCGTTAATTAGAAGTTTGATGAAATTTTAATTGTAGATAGGGGGTGCCACTAGAACACTCCAGCCAAGTTTCCCCCCTCGGATTCCGCAAGGGGTGCCCGCCATCTTGAATTTAAGGGATGAAATCATTTATCTTGGTAAATACTGCTTGTAAGTACGTGAAAAATTACTATTACCAAAATTATTAAGGAGGATGTATCCAACAACTTCTGTTTGGAAAATGTTTTGAAATTTCTTATTCAAAAGTTATAAATTCTCAAAAATGACACTGTTGGGGGTGGAAACGATTTTTTCGATTTTACAACAAAACGGTCAATCGGGGCGAAAAATGGTTATGACAAAAGTTGTAGCTTTTGAGTGTTTCTACAATATATATGCGTTCAACATTTTTTTTGCTTGCTTGGTGCGAATATAGAGGGCGCCAAATGTCGACCGGCGCCAATATTTTTGAAAATTTTTGAATTTTGCACGTAACAAATTAATTCAAGTCATCGCATTTTCACCAAATACTCATTAGGGGGTTTTCGGAGTCGCTGATTAGGAACCCATTATCAAATTTTCCAAAAACAAAATGGCGAATCCAATATGGCGGACGTCTCCCATTTAAATTCATCGCATTTTCACCAAATTCATCATCGCCATTTTGTTTTTTGAAAATTTGATAACGGATTCTTAATCAACGACCCCCAAAAACCCCCTAATCATGTATTTGGTGAAAATGCGATGACTTGAATTAATTTTTTATGTGCAAAATTCAAAAATTTTCAAAAATATTGTCGCCGGTCGACTTTTGGCGCCCTCTATATTCGCACCAAGCAAGCAAAAAAAATGTTGAACACATGTATATTGTACAGAAACTCAAAAGCTACAACTTTTGTTATAACCATTTATCGCCCTGATTGACCGTTTTGTTGTAAAATCGAAAAAACCGTTTCCACCCCCAACAGTGTCATTTTTGAGAATTTATAACTTTTGAATAATAAGAAATTTCAAAAAAAATTTAAACAGAAGTTGTTGGATAGATCCTCCTTAACAATTTTTGTAATAGTAATTTTTAACGTACAAGCAGTATTTACCAAGATACATGATTTCATCCCTTAAATTCAAGATGGCGGCCACCCCTTGCGGAAAATTTCATCAAACGTGTAATTAACGCAATTTAAAAGTACCATTTGACTGGATTAATAAGGTAAACACAGTTTTGTTATTGTTTATACATTCGATGACTTATGGGGATTTATGAGGATTTATGAGGATTTACGAGGATTTATGAGGATTTACGAGGATTTATGAGGATTTACGAGGATTTATAAGGATTTATGAGGATTTATGAGGATTTATTGAACTTAAAGGGATTTATTGGTGATTTATATGGATTTATAAGGATTTATTTGCCAAACAGGATTTATGGTGTACACAATTTTGGGCAGATATTTACCCCTCGTGTAATTATTAATATTTGCGCATGGAACTGGAGAGCCGCATCTTGACATCATAAGAGCCGCATGCGGCTCGCGAGCCGCAGGTTGCTGACCCCTGCACTAGATTCATAGTCCTAGGCTACTGGATTCGAATCCCGGCGGGGGTCATTGTGACTAAGAGTTTTTTCTACTGCCTCACGCCGAGAAACAATTATTCCAGCACCGGCCATTTTGTTGAGATTTTCCATTGTTTTCCGTAATAAATCCAGTTATATATCGAGATAGTTCCTTGTGGTCAAAATCTGCTAAACTCCAATACTCACAAATTTGCCTATCTTATTCTAATTTCCTAATAATTCCTCCACTAGTACATTAAATAAAAAATCGATTGAAGTTCTATCATTTAATGCTCTTAAAATTTCAAAACGAAAAAAGACGAACAAGTACAAGTACAACTCGCACCAGGGTTCCACTTCCGTACCGTTATAACAATTTAATAAAAATTAAGTTTGTCACGTAATAATTCCACATACCTACAATTAGAAATTAATGATTTTGGATTTTTACCTTAATTACTTGTGCTATGAGACCTTCCGTTGTGCCATATTCCAAGATTCTAGGACAGGTCAATAGGAAATAGGTAGGTACCATACCAATAAGTTTTGATTTGTGAGTCATCAAAATACGTAATTTACGAAAGACCATATCTTTTTATTGCATTAAGTTATAAGCTTGAATTTTTTACACGACTATGGGCCATGGGGCTGCAGACCTTAAGTATTTGATATAAATTTTAACTTGAAACATGTAGTCGTTCCTGAGAAAAAGAGACTTGACGGACAACTAGGGAACCCTAAAAATGATTGAATAACTTAAACAGATTTGTCGCATTAGAAATTACATTTTAAAAATATGTGCAATACTAATTACTAACTTAGGCTATGTTCCGATATACATCTGTGAGTACTGGTCAATGGCCACAGTAGCGGTGATTTCGTTCCGTTATAGACCTCCAGAGCGCTGCCGCAATAGTCTAGAGGAATTAATGACGTCATAAATCGTCGCCATATTTGCACTTCGAGCACTGAAGCTTCAGAGGTAATGTACTTCATATCCGCGGAAACAGAGAATTATTTTGAAAATGGAAAGTTTGCAAATTAATAATAACCTAATTAGAGGAAAACTAATCAATTTAAAAATTTCAAACTAGTTAAAAAATAAAAAAAATTCGACTGATGACCAGTCCTATACTTCCCACCTAGTAAATATTTGCAAAAAATAAACACTTTTTTTATTTCTTTTATTCTTTGACTTGGCCCAAATAATCTTAGCTGTTGGTGGTCTTTAAAACACAATTTAATTTTTATTCTTTGAAAAAAGCATGGCCCTCTTTTTTGTTTGGTGATCTACTGATGGCTAACTTAATATAACAAAAATTCGACTGATGACCAGTCCTATACTTCCCACCTAGTAAATATTTGCAAAAAATAAACACTCTTTTTTTTATTCTTTGACTAGGCCCAAATAACCTTAGCTGTTGGTGGTCTTTAAAACACAATTTAATTTTTATTCTTTGAAAAAAGCATGGCCCTCTTTTTTGTTTGGTGATCTATTGATGGCTAGCTTAATATAGCAAAAATCATGGTTACCTTGATTTACGTACAATTTTTATTTTTTTTAGTAAAATATTTTTTTTCTCGAAAACTATACATTTTAGAGAAAAAAAATATTTACATTTTTTTCATATTATAACATCTAGAATTCATTTATATTTTTTTTTACCTATGTTAATACGTGACATTGAGGACGTTTTTTTGAATATCTCAGGATCCACTGAACCGATTTGACTCAAAATCTAATCAGATCTAAGTTAAAGGCTGATAAACACAATAGAACAATCGGCATGCCCGTATGTTGTTCCGTTCTTAAGATATCGAAGGCGAAAAATTGACCACATACACACACACACACATACACACATACACACATACACACATACACACACACATACAGACATCAGTCAGAAAATGATCTTAAACGATTGCTAGGGTCTCAAAACGTGAAAATCTGTTAAAATCTCGAAATATTGTTTTCGGACTGAATCCATTACTTCCCTACCATAGTAGAGGTGGGAAGTAAAAATCATGGTTACCTTGATTTACGTACAATTTTTATTTTTTTTAGTAAAATATTTTTTTTCTCGAAAACTGTAGGTACATTTTAGAGAAAAAAAATATTTACATTTTTTTCATATTATAACATCTAGAATTCATTTATATATTTTTACTTCCCACCTCTACTATGGTAGGGAAGTAATGGATTTAGTCCGAAAAAAACATTTCGAGATTTTAACAGATTTTCACGTTTTGAGACCCTAGCAATCGTTTAAGATCATTTTCTGACTGATGTCTGTATGTGTGTGTGTGTGTGTGTGTGTGTGTGTGTGTGTGTGTGTGTATGTGTGTGTGTGTGTGTGTGTGTGTGTGTGTGTGTGTGTGTGTGTGTGTGTGTGTGTGTGTATGTGTGTGTATGTGTGTGGTCAATTTTTCGCCTTCGATATCTTAAGAACGGAACAACATACGGGCATGCCGATTGTTCTATTGTATTTATCAGCCTTTAACTTAGATCTGATTAGATTTTGAGTCAAATCGGTTCAGTGGATCCTGAGATATTCAAAAAAACGTCCTCAATGTCACGTATTAACATAGGTAAAAAAAAATATAAATGAATTCTAGATGTTATAATATGAAAAAAATGTAAATATTTTTTTTCTCTAAAATGTATAGTTTTCGAGAAAAAAAATATTTTACTAAAAAAAATAAAAATTGTACGTAAATCAAGGTAACCATGATTTTTGCTATATTATGTTAGCCATCAGTAGATCACCAAACAAAAAAGACGGCCATGCTTTTTTCAAAGAATAAAAATTAAATTGTGTTTTAAAGACCACCAACAGCTAAGGTTATTTGGGCCTAGTCAAAGAATAAAAAAAAAAAGTGTTTATTTTTTGCAAATATTTACTAGGTGGGAAGTATAGGACTGGTCATCAGTCGAATTTTTTTACTTATGTTAATACGTGACATTGAGGACGTTTTCTTGAATATCTAAGGAACCACTGAACCGATTTGACTCAAAATCTAATCAGATCTAAGTTAAAGGCTGATAAACACAATAGAACAATCGGCATGCCCGTATGTTGTTCCGTTCTTAAGATATCAAAGGCGAAAAATTGACCACATACACACACACACACACATACAGACATCAGTCAGAAAATGATCTTAAACGATTGCTAGGGTCTTAAAACGTGAAAATCTGTTAAAATCTCGAAATATTTTTTTCGGACTAAATCCATTACTTCCCTACCATAGTAGAGGTGGGAAGTAAAAATTATTATTATACTGTAGGTACGGTAGTATACTGAAACGCGTTCCGAGTGATCTTAATATTAAACGTCCGCTAATGACCTCGTTGTCGAGCGTCTATAATCCACAATATTAAACGTAAGTACTTACAGTATTCCCAGTGTATATCGGAACATAGTCTTAATTTGTTGAACGACTTCGGCTTTAAGAGACAGATAATTCAACACCACTGGTTGACCAGAATGACTGTCCGTTTTCTTCGCATTTGTATAATAAGCTCATTCAATCGTTTTCAGACACAGTGACGTATGTATTTCACCGATGTCAACATATAGTCGACAAACTTAAGCTTTGTTCCATCTTTCATTGCTATATCTACGTGGGCACATAAAGAATGGATTGGTACCTAACTGCTTTGTGCGAACATTATTTTGACATAGGACTACGTTTATGTTCGCAGGTATACGCCACTCACTTAGATTTACTCATATAACGCTTTTTATGAAACAAGCAGAATCGTTATAACTTTGTAAAATAGTACATTGTGCCACAAGGGAGGAAAGTGCTACATTTCCTCCTGCGTATAAAATTGCCACCCGAGCCTTCGGCTCGGGTGGCAATGCGCAACACGGGAGGAAATTACTATATCTCCTCCCGTGTTGCGCATACTATTTTATCTCCTGCCAGGCCAAAAGTTCGCAAAATTGAAAAAAAAATTATTAAAAAAATTAAATTAAATTAAATTAAATTAAAATTATTATTTTTATTTTATTATTAAAATTATTAAAAAATAATTTTAAAGGAAATAATTTTAATGTGTAGGAGACAGAAGTAGGTGTGTGAGAGCCGGCATATAAGTACTATTGCGCACGCGCACTTGTCCGTACCACGGGAATAAAGAACGACTTTGTTCCCGCTTGGCGGGGACGAAAGTACGAACTTTCGGCCTAGGTAGGAGAAAAAATAAATAATTTAAAAAAATCAAAAAAATCCAACTACACAAAAATGAAGAAAATAAGTCGGAAAACCTTCTCAACATCCTCTTCATACATTGTAGTTATAGTATTATTACGTACGACGCTAAATCTATTTTTAAAGTACTTTTAGCCATAAAATGACTTTTAACACTGAAACACCATGATAATATTTTGTGCCCACTTTCAAAGTCGTAACAGAAATCGACATCTCCGTTTAGAAAAATTACATACAATATATTTACTGTAACAAAACTGTTTTCTAGTAGCGTTATAAAATATATTTATTTATCAACAGTCGATCTTAACTGATACAAATTATAATAATTACTATTTACACTTATATATATTACAGAGAACTTACTAACTTGAGAATAGCCGAGAGTGTAGCGGCGCTGTTGTTTACATGGCGTTGCTATGGTTCCTCTATTACAAGTCCCCAGTTCTCGGGTTCTAGCCCGAGAGCTGGTAAAAGTGTCAATTGGATTTTCATTTTATTATTAAAAAAAAAAATAATGAATTGAAAATATGAATTGGTGCTAGGCCCAAATAACCTTAGCTGTTGGTGGTCTTTAAAACACAATTCACAATTCAATTCACTAACTAAAAATTATGTACACGGTATTTGCTTATTTATTTCTAACATTTATTTATCTAGACAGTCTTTTAAGTCTATTATACCTACTTCTGTATTTTGTACTAACTGACACGGTATCCGACTGTTGTCACCGAAGCTATATTTATTTATATCATTGTATTTATATTAATTATTTATATTCGCTGTAGCCAGTAATGTTCGACCGACTGTATCAGACTCAGCGCTCATCACCACATTGACTATAGTACTGAATGAGTATATTCGCCACTACGGTGGCTGTCCCGATGTTCGGCACTGAGTCAATATTGTACACTGACTTCGATTGAATTTTGCGTTCACGCTGTATTTATATTCCAGTGAGGTATTGTTCTCGAATCACTGGAACATTCGAGAATAGCAGAATTTTCTATAACAGTCATATACACATTACACTCTTTCTCGGGCAGTCATATTATACAGGCTGGCTCATTACAATACTTCATTTAAATTTTGACTGGGATAGTTCCAGACTAGATCAGTGATACATCAGTGTAACATGTGTTACACGGTTTACATATTTTGTTTCTATCTTTGCATATTTTCTTTGTTGTCAGACTTTACGTACATATGTTTAGATTTTTCTTTTGTGAGTACGTTACAGGTACTTACTATACGTAATGCTCTAGTTTATACTATGTACCTACTATTGTAGTATTTGTGTTCTTTTCGAAGTTAAGACGTTTTGAAATATTCCGTGGCAGGAGTAAATGCACAAATGCAGCTTTCATGCTATTTGGCGGCGGAAGAGGGGTGCTTTGGGGTGGGCTAACCCCTCCCCCCAGTTTCAATACAACTGTATATATTATATAAAAAACCGGTCAAGTGCCAGTCGACTCGCGTGGAGAGGGTTCCGTACTATTCCGTTTTCTGTGTGAATTTAAAGGCTTAGGATTTTCGTTTAGATTTTCCTGTAAACTATGAGTGAGGTTCTATATGACCTATTTTTTCAAAATTTAGTTTCGGAGATAAAGACCCCCGGGAAATGCTCGATTTTCGTATATTTTATTTAATATCTTATAAAACTATGCATTTTAAAATTATAAAAAAAATATTATTTGTATTTCTCATATAACGAGCCTTTCATTTAATAGGTACGTCACATGATGCACTTGAAATATTTTTTTTCTAATTTGCCCCCCAAAGTTAACCTCTAAAATCAGTATTCGTTTATTTACGCTATACGTCCGTGATTGGGTCACCTAACTCCATAGTATCGTATATGTACCAAATTTCAACTTTTTCGTCCACTATAGATTCGGAGAAAATAAGCCGTGACAGACGGACAGATATAGACAAACAGACACGAGAGTGATCCTATAAGGATTTCGTTTTTTCATCGGATGTACGAAACCCTAAAAATGAATGTTTCTTTGTTTGTTTGTTTGTCCCGTATGCGTTCCTATACCATTAATCCGATTGCGATGAAACTTTAGTGAGTTGTTATGCGCATGCCCGCGAAGGTTTCTGTAGGTTTATAAATTCTTAGCACCCGGGCGAAGCCGGGTGGGACCGCAAGTAACTTATAAAAATAATGTGAGTTTTTAGTGTTCCGTACTAAAATCGGCAACACGGAACACTTATGGAATCACCTCGGTGTTGTTCTGTCTGAGACCGTTTAATATAGAAAACTGAAATTTGGCATACGCATAGTTGTAAGAAGTGGTGACCCAATTACAGACTTGAAGTATGAAGAGTTGAATTTCAATTTTGGGAGTCAGTTTGGGGGGGGGGGCTGGAAGGAGATGCAAACAATTTTTTTCAAGGTCATTGTCTAGGCCCTAGGGTAGCAAACGAAAGCTTGTCAAAGCGTGAAATCAAAAATATATAATTTGTTTTTTTTAAATTTATAAGTAATCGTGGACAAAACATACAGTATATACCAAGGGCGCAATGCGATTTTCACTCGCGTAACAAACATTCATCAAAATTGTCTTCATTACGCCCTATAAATTGTATTTTAAAGACCACCAACAGCTAAGGTTATTTGGGCCTAGCACCAATTCATATTTTCAATTCATTATTATTTTTTTTTTTTTTAATTACGCCCTATAGATACACAATCTACTATTATATAAAAATGTAAAATTGTAACAAAAATCGGCGCTTTGAGCATTATTAATATATTTTTGCCATACTCACTATAAAATAGAAGCTTTACATGCATGTACGTATGCATGTGAAGTGATTTTTGACAGGACACTAGTGTGGGAAACCAAACCATTTCCATAGTGACTTAATATGTTTATTCGCCCTGTCCCTGATCCACCTCTATTACCTACTGACAGCTACTCTCGACTTACTAGGTGTAGAAGTGAAGTTGGCGACACTGAAAATGAAGTGAAAAGCAGCTATTTTATAGTGTGTATGGCAAAAAATATCATATATATCTCGTGTCTAATGATATTATGACTCGTGTGACTGTTAAAACTCGCTATCGCTCGTTTTAACATACTGTCACTACTCGTATATACCTCATTACGCCACTGGATATACAATCTACTATTACTTCTGTTGTAAGTTGTTGTAAGTATAAGAAAACATTCTGTATATATCGCATTCTGTCTTTAATATTGCTGGAATTCTATTCTTTAATCCTTTGAGAAGATTGGAATTGCCGAGTTCCAATAAATAATGACATCTCATTCATCGATGCTCTTATGTCTGCTTTCCAATATCGAGATGAATCATTTGTTAGGAATTAGTTTTTATGTTCGCTATAAAAATAACTTATTCGTCTTTTTTATGCAGATTAATATTCATATTTTATAGAAAAAAAAGCAATAAACCATAAAACTTACAACTTGTGTGTTCCGGCTTCGAGATGTAATTTCCGAAAGATGTTTTATTTAACTGCGTATATAAATTTAAGATAATACCTATTCTTTATGTAAGATATTTCTAATAACTTTTGTCATTAATTTTAAAAGCATGAATATAAAAGCTCTATTACCTTTTTATATTTTAGACAAATTGATATTGTAGATTATAGATGCCCAACAACTAAGATAATTAATGTCTTTTTTAAAAGTTTTACTTGTTAGTTAGTTGTCAAATCTTGTAATCCAATTTTGATACACAGCTTCCACATATTCAATTAACTTAAAACTTTGTACGCATTGATACGTAGTTTTGATGACAATTCAACATTATCATGTCTTTGAAAAAAAGCTTGTTTAGGTTTTTTTAAACTTATTAATTATATTAATATTACATTTTTTAAGTACGATAACAGATTACTGTTGAAATTAATGCATTTTGACATATTTGAAAAAATATGTTCAAATTTAAAATAAGATATTTTTTTGAGTACCTATATTAAATGTCCGAACAAACAATTTCTAAAGTATTTGAATCGGCGGTATTTCAAATCTTGTTCCAGGTATTTCAATTACCTACTGTAATAGTATTCAAAATACCAAGGACTTTACAACACGCATTTTGAAGAACCAATTAATAAATACTGTTGTGCTAATGTAATTCAAATAATTTTTATTACCTAAAGTAATTGAATTATCAAAAGTAATTCATGTTGTATTCAAGTTATTTTGCTTGAATTAGGGCCTAGATTTGATGGTTACAATACATTTTTTGACAGTGCGTTGTGCAACTTGATGTTTATAAATTTTTTTTTTCTTTACAATACCTCATTTTATCTAAAGTTTAAACCAACAATTTGCAACTCTAAATTACCAATAGACACAATTACAATCGATTTGACAACTATGCGAATACTGAGAGCCATAGATAGATGGCGATAGAGTCATTAATATGTGACGTGAAATGAGGTTATTTGTCGAAGCGTCGTTAATTTACATGATATTACGTCACAAAACATGCAATGTAAAGTTAGCACATATAGATATTTGCGTAGATGGGTCGTAATTAACTATATGAACTTAATCCCAATTTAAGTATATTGTGCAACCATCCCAGCTCACTATACAGGGTATACCAAAATTAACGCCGATTATTTTGTATACGCGTTTATCGAATTATTTATTTTATTATTAAGAATTTATTAAATTAAAAATACTTGAGATTTTAGAGTTTTTAATTGCTGTAAGTCAAAACTACGTCTGTGTCCTTATTCACGTCGGGTGCATTCAATCAACAAAGATGCGTTAAAAGTGCTCTGCGTCTATTCGGATGCATAGTCCTATTTTGCCCGACATCTAAAGGGAATTGATTGAAGTAATAGTATGGTTATTTTCCGCGGCCTTGATCGCCTTAATTATCCTCAGGGGTGACAACTTTGCACCCAGCTAAACCCAGAGATATGAGACTATGGACGGGACAAGGTGTACAGTAGCGTTAGCCCATAGACTAGGGGGAGCACCCCTCCCCAATAAAGGAAAACATTTTCAAAAAGTAAGTCCCAAAAACGCAAATTTGAAGCAAATCTCTTAAAGCAAATATTGATCCTTAAAAACGTAATTTTAATACATTTTAATGTTTAAAGCATTTTATTACACTTCAAGTAAACTTGTAATTTGTAATTTAATACTTGTTTTTTTAAATTAGTCGTTAATTTGTAAAAAATATATAAATAAACGAAAACAGGTAGCAAACAAAAATAAAATAAAATAAAAATAACTTTTTTTTTCAGCGGTGAAAATTTATTTTCCCGGAGATTTTGCGATTAAACCTGGAGGGTTGGCAACCCTGTCTTAATCCAATCTTAATCGAATAAAGAGTAGCCTATATACTTACTCTAAGTTTATGTACAAGTAGATAGTTTACAAATTAGTTTAATCAAAATCGATTCAGCCGTTCTCGAGTGATGCTTCGACAAACAAACAAACACATATACTCATAAAAAGTACCAAGGAAGCCAAAACTGCTAAAAAAATGAAATTACAGACAGAGCTCCCGTTTAAATTTTTTATACAGTGTGTATCACATGATTGAAAAAATTAATGAGTGCGACAAGAAAGACAAACAAAATAAGTAGCGCCAAAGATAGGCTGCAATCATGGCTAACTAGATTAAATTAATTATCATATGGTTTCCCTATGTTCTCAATCCTGTGAAATAGACTATAGTTTATATTAGTATTGATGATTTTCTAAATTTTTTGGTAAAGAGCTTTTCTATTTTGAATTTCACAGGGAATTAAAATCTTCGGCGTTACTTCTGGGACACTCTATATAGTACGTATTCTCTCTCTCTGTCTGTCTATTTGTATGTGTGTGTGTGTGTATAATCTAATCTCTGGGCTACATTTATTATCATCGCGCTTCATAGAACATAATATATCTCTAATTAGGACGAGCCACTGCTCCGCGCTCCTGCACTGCTGTGCTATGTGGCTCTCCTACAGGACTATTGTGCCTATGTACAGGATGCTCCTGCCACAATTATGAATGATTAATACCACGGGAACGAGATATGTTGAATTGATCGAAGATCCCGTTGGCGATTACCAAAAATTATTTGAAATATTTTTAAGGTAGTGATGGACTGTTCAACGGGGTTTTAAAGTGCAGACTGTGCAATAAGGACACAGAAAAAGCGTACCATATCCCGTGCGAATGTGAGGTCCTGAATCGCAGAGGGCAGATACTTTAAAGGATGGGTCCAAAAAAAGTGCGAATTTTTGACGAAAATCGAAATCTCTCAAAACATTTTCAAACTTATCATGCCTATAGAAAAGTACACGCTGATTCCAACGACTCAATGAACACAAGCAAACGTCTCTTCTGGTTTGGAAGTTGTATATTGTAAGTAATTATTAGTTTCTAAAAATTAAAAAAAAAAGTGTGTGACAGCTCCGACGCACGACTAGAGTTTACTTACATGCGTCAGCTGTCGCGCACCATACCCTGTACACGTCGGCTGTATACAAGTATACACATACATTGAAAAGTGCGCAAGGTACGATTCGCAGAAAACGTAACACTTTTTAGTTAACGCTTGTGTAAATTTTACTCCTCATAAAATTTTCATACCGGGCGCCTTATATGAAAATCGATTCTTAAGGAGTAAACTCCAAAAAATAAATAATGTCCTTAGTTTCAACAGTTTGTATGAAAAACTTCTATTTTAACGATAATATTTTCTTTACTTACCTATCGATTTATCTCGGATTTATCCCATTTCTTTAATTAAATAATGAAAGTGATATATTATATTCCTACAGTGTGTCCGCAGGATTATGATATTCTGAATGCTCCGTCGGACTTCGCCCGGATGCACTCGATTCGCTCCTTAGCTCGAATTTGTATTAATTAATACGTTACTCATTCGCTTCGCTCGTTCTCTCGAATTTCAATCCAACTTGGAATCAATTCGATTCGCACTCGGGAGAAACCAGGCCGGGCAGCTAGTACAGACCTAAACCTTCCTCAAGAAATAAGCTACTGAATGGTAAAAATCGCATTCAAATCTGTTCGGTATAGCGGATTTAATTCGATTTTCACCTGGGCGAAACCGAGCCTGCAGACAGTTAATGAGATATAAAATACTTATTATTATTCATAAAATGCAGACTTTATGTTAACGGAGAGTCTAAGGAAATACATTAGTGAAGGTTTTATCAAAATACGTTCAGTAGCTCCTATAAGATCATCCCATACAAACATACAAACAAACCAACAATTAACGTTCCTTCTTTATAATATTAGCATTGATTTTAAAATGTCGGATAGTTTTCCTTAGCGTGAGACTATCATGTATTTATCAATAATGCGGTGAATTTTTTAGAAACTTATTCTTCTCAATGTATATTTAAGAGGGAGGTCACCCTGTAGACAATATAATATAATGTTGTGTAATATGAACATCCATATATAGAGATCCCAAGCTCTCGTTTCTGTCTCGAGACAGATAGCTCTATTCTCTTTCTCTCTCTCGACAGCAGAGGTCCCTCATCCACAACAGGCGTCCGCTCTTCTTCCAGTAGAGAATAAATCCACCCGGGAGACTTCAGGGATCTCTTATTAAAGTCACAATACCGTACTACTTTACTCCGAGTAACCACAAGTATTACACATTGTACTAGACAATAACTTGAAAAATAGCTCTGACATATAATCATTTGCCCCGAATAATAAGAAACTTAAGGGATGTTCGTGTAGTCGATATTACCTTTCGAATATTTCATAATGAAATCGTCCCGCTAAATTAAAATTCACGTTTCTGATATAACTCAGCAGTTTCCTATTTGGCTACATAGATGAGGACGAAATTATTCCACAGGAATATCTAATAGAAAATTTTCCGGAGTCCATAAGATGCTGTATATAAAAAGGGAAAACATAAATATCCTTATAGGATATGGTGCACTTTTCTGGACCAATCTAGGATCACTCTTATGTGTCAATCTTTTTTTGATGAGATATAGTTTGACATAACATGATAAGGATTAGATTAAAGAAAATGTAATTTTTATGATAAATGATAATACATTATATTATCATTTGTCTTGAATAATAAGAAATCATAAGAGAAAATTATAAGGGAAAGGTCATCAGCGTCTATATAAGGGAAAAAGAAGTCAGATCCGACTTGCCTGTATGGCTGTGTTTTTCTGACGCACAGATCGGAAAAGATGGCCACTCATACTTGTTGTTACTCTCTTATATTTTAGTTTCTTTTTGATTCTAATCGTTACCAATGTTGCGCAAAACCAGAGATGATTCAGTAACCACAAGTATTACACATTGTACTAGACAATAACTTGAAAAATAGCTCTGACATATAATCATTTGCCCCGAATAATAAGAAACTTAAGGGATGTTCGTGTAGTCGATATTACCTTTCGAATATTTCATAATGAAATCGTCCCGCTAAATTAAAATTCACGTTTCTGATATAACTCAGCAGTTTCCTATTTGGCTACATAGATGAGGACGAAATTATTCCACAGGAATATCTAATAGAAAATTTTCCGGAGTCCATAAGATGCTGTATATAAAAAGGGAAAACATAAATATCCTTATAGGATATGGTGCACTTTTCTGGACCAATCTAGGATCACTCTTATGTGTCAATCTTTTTTTGATGAGATATAGTTTGACATAACATGATAAGGATTAGATTAAAGAAAATGTAATTTTTATGATAAATGATAATACATTATATTATCATTTGTCTTGAATAATAAGAAATCATAAGAGAAAATTATAAGGGAAAGGTCATCAGCGTCTATATAAGGGAAAAAGAAGTCAGATCCGACTTGCCTGTGTGGCTGTGTTTTTCTGACGCACAGATCGGAAAAGATGGCCACTCATACTTGTTGTTACTCTCTTATATTTTAGTTTCTTTTTGATTCTAATCGTTACCAATGTTGCGCAAAACCAGAGATGATTCATTAAATAATGATATGAAAAAAGGTCATGTGTCGCGGCACACACGACCGAAGTAAAACTTTTTATGTATGAATAATACAAAATGAATGACTCAGAATGAGCCATGACTACATTAATTATTGATTTATTTAGGGCTGTTATAGCGTCACAAAATTTTTGTCTCCCATTTTCGTTCCATCGAGCTAACAGTTTATCCTTCATATCGTCAAGGCAATGCCGCTTGAGAAGTTTTAGTTCAAAAAATTATAGTACGAATAATTATATACGAACTAAAATCCATCCTTGATAAAACTTTGGCTAACTGACCATAATTTGCTGTATACTATTATATAGTATAAACTAATTTTTATCTTTTTACTTCCCACCTCTACTATGGTAGGGAAGTAATGGATTTAGTCCGAAAAAAATATTTCGAGATTTTAACAGATTTCACGTTTTGAGACCCTAGCAATCGTTTAAGATCATTTTCTGACTGATGTCTGTATGTGTGTGTGTGCGTGTGTGTGTGTATGTGGTCAATTTTTCGCCTTCGATATCGTAAAAACGGAACAACATACGGGCATGCCGATTATTCTATTGTGTTTATCAGCCTTTAACTTAGATCTGATTAGATTTTGAGTCAAATCGGTTCAGTGGATCTGAGATATTAAAAAAAACGTTCTCAATGTCACGTATTAACATAGGTAAAAAAAATATAAATGAATTCTAGATGTTACAATATGAAAAAAATGTAAATATTTTTTCTCTCTAAAATGTATAGTTTTCGAGAAAAAAAATATTTTACTAAAAAAAGAAAATTGTACGTAAATCAAGGTAACCATGATTTATGCTATATTAAGCTAGCCATCAGTGATCACCAAACAAAAAAGATGACCATGCTTTTTTCAAAGAATAAAAATTAAATTTTGTTTTAAAGACCACCAACAGCTGAGGTTATTTGGGCCTAGTCAAAGAATAAAAAAAAAAAAGTGTTTATTTTTTGCAAATATTTACTAGGTGGGAAGTATAGGACTGGTCATCAGTCGAATTTTTATTCACAAGATTTACCTTCTTTAAATTCTTGTTTGAAGAAGATATTTGTTATAATTTATCTAGGTACTATGAATGCACGGTCCCATTCAAAGTCGTTATACGAGTATAAGCTTAGGCTTTAGACTATATCCTGTATAATAATAATCTTTTTCAAGTGCCCGAAACTAAGTCCTTGAGCTGAATAATGTTTATAAACGTCAATGTTGTTGGAGCATAAGAGTTGTTGATAGAAGACCCTGACGAAAAGGAGGGTGACTCTAATATGTAATCCCTAATGGAGAATAACAAAATAATAAGGCCTTCAAAAGAAGCCAACAATAGAAGTAAGCAATGTATAAACGACGCACATGTCTATAACACAAACAGCGTTGCCGATTTTTGCGTGACGTCCCGATTTGTTAAGCTAAAATTGAATGTCCCGCGCGGTACATCTGATTTGCGGATTTTTCAAATCAGAATTACTTGTTCAATTCAATATGGGATACACGTCATGTGCTGAATTTTATGTCGATAAAATTTAGCATGTCGTGTGTATTCCATATTGACATTAAGGAGCAAAAAGAAATTAAATTAAAAAATAAAAAAACCTGACTGCGTATAATGCGGAAACAAGATCAAATGATAACACGCAGCCGGAGGCATCAGATATTTCTGTTCAATTGTTACTACATTGTATGCTTCCGATGATCTTGTTTCCATCTTTTTAGTTCGATTTTGACGCAGTCGGGTTTTTTGATTTTTTAATTTAATTTTTCATTTACGTATTTTTAGTTTTTTGAAATTGTCTCAACGAAACCTTTCTTTTGATACCCATGTCGATGTATTATATATTTAGAAGGAAAAAAAATATTTTTACATTTTGACAAAATTGCGTCTAGCGTCCGCCATTTTAAATTTTCCGTGACGTATAGTACCCTGTGTTACTCTCGGGATTAAGACGAATCTAATGACACCTCATTTATTAAAATCCATCCGGCCGTTTGGATGCTATGAGGGAATAAAAAATCCCAAATATATATACTTATATATTTACATACTTCCTTACGGTGTCCGGTCATAAAATCCCAGTAATTAATATCCCTGTAAATAATATCCCAGTAAAAATATCCCAAACAAAAATATCCCAAGACAAAATTAAACTATGACAAAAACGTCCCATGGAAAGAATATCCCATGTCAAAAACATCCCATAACAAAAAAATAAATTACAATTTTTAAGAATATAATTAATATACAGTGCGTTTGATTTCAACCAACAATATTGACTTTACATGTTAAATTTCTCCATTTGAATTACATTGAATTCAAGTTAAGTCAAAAAAAGCGTCTGCAGACAGCACGAATAGCCTGCATTGATATCTATCTCCAGTGTATTCCTTTTCATGTATTGTCTGCGAGGTGAAGAGGGGGGGTGTTTGTGCGACGGTTTTGTCTGCGGGGTGAAGAGAGGAGAGGGGGTGGAGGCGGCGCGCGCCGCCTCCACCCCCTCTCTTCTCTTCACCCCGCAGACAAAACCGTCGCACAAACACCCCCCCCTCTTCACCTCGCAGACAAAACCATCGCACGAACACCCCCCTCGCGGGAAAGTCTGCCCCCGCAAGAATTGCACGGTCCTGATATTCAATTAATGTTCCTATGTGAAAGAATAATTTGTTATTTTTTTCTGCGCCGCCTCCCCCCTCCCCCCTCTTCATCCCGCAGACAAAACCGTCGCATGTTATGTGTATGTGCTGATTGTGATATTAATGTCGCGGGAATATTTTGTCATGGGAGATTTATGTCGTGGGATATTTTTGTCAAGGGATATTTTTATTTGGGATATTTTGGCATGGGATTTTTTTGCCTGGGATATATTGTCTGGGATTTTATGACCGGGATTCCTTACTTACGTCCCCCCAGGGGGGACATGGCAATGTGGTTGCTATCGCAAATTGCATTTCAATGTTCTTTGGGAATTAGCGCTCCCAGGGACTCGAGCTCGTACCAGTCGGTTTGTGTATGCCGGCTGACGGATTCTAATACACAAATGGACTATTTGTTGTGTTGAAGACGCTAGTGACCTAAGTTGTCGACACGTCTATAACCTACAATTAATTAATTAATCATACCTACCTACTTACGTGCATACTTATAATATATACTTACATACATCATACATAGATGGCGCGAAAAACATAATCCCGACTTTACAGGCGGGTAAAAAGAAACTCTGCAACAGGTAAACTTTTCAGCCAAGTACAAAAATGACTATCCTCGAAAAATAAATATTTACTTCTTTAATATTTTTTGCCACACCCACTACAAAATAGCTACTTTACATGTATGTATGTAATGGGTGTTAACAGACAGGTGTGTTGAAAGTGTTTTCAAAACACACTACTGTGGAAAATAAAGCTATTTCCGTAGTGATTTATATTTATTCGCTCTGGATCCGCCGCTCCGCTCTCTGTTAATCACCGTCTATAAGAGGGTACCTATATATGCATGAAAATTGTTTTTTCGTGCTACAAAATAAAAATGAGATAAAAAAATTCATGCATATTATACCCTTTTTTCGCAAAACGTAGACCGCAAGACATAAGATTGACGCAAGGCGTTGCAAGAGATCGCAGCGCCTCACCTTAATCGTAAAACACAGATCGCGCAATTAGTTGGTTCAAATCTAACTTTTGCGTTGCGTTTACGTCACGTGTGTTACGTCAGCCAATCAGGTAGCTTTGCTCTCTCTCTTTTTCTTGCAATCAGCATTCCGTGCTATCTGCAGAATACGTGTGTCTAGTGCAACTGAGTGCAACATATTTAAAACAGATAATAAAATAACATTGAAAAATAACGCATTGTTAAAATTCGAGCAATATCCGGGAACTGATTCGCATTGTCAAATCCAATCCTTTATTTTATTCAAAAAAAATGCTGGAAATTTAAGGATCAAGGCAGACAAAATAAACAAAACGCACTATTATAGGCAGCTGACGCAACGCCTACTTACGTATTTCTTGCGTTTGGGTCTTGACTCTTGAGTTCTCTATTTTGCAACAATTGTAGACGGGGCTTTACCTATACCTGCTACTGTGCGTGCGCACTGCGACAACTCACGGCCTACTATAAAAGGGTAGTTGGCGACGCAAATGAACAGTAAAATTTTTTTGAAAATACTGGAAATTAAGTGAAAAGTAGCTATTTTATAGTCAGTATGACAAAAAAAAAATACCATATAATATGCCTCGTGCGTAATGTAATGATATTACGACACTATAGAAATACAATCTACTATTTATACCTACTGGCTACTAGTAAATTATTTCCTAATATAAATAAACGTTTAAAGTATTTTCTAAGTCACGCTTTTATGTACCAAAATCCCGATTTGTTAAAATAATTTTCTGGCAACGCTGAACACAAATCACAATACATAGCCGTTTCTGTACTGTTGTAATATTATATTTTTATTTCAAATAGTAAAAATACTATGTTGTTACTTGTTATATACCGAAGCCTGTCTACCTGTGAAGCACGAGCAGCCTCAGCAGCTGTGAGAAAATGTTAAATTATATAAAATCTCTCATTCTATTCTTCCGGCCGTCTCCCTGTTTTTCTCTTTTATCGAGAAAGAATAATACTGAAATATACAGTACTAAACGCTTTAACTGACTGGTTCATAAAATTCCTTTTAATGGTATAGACAATATTTTTTAAAGATGCATATCTTAAAAATCGACATTAATTAATATATACCTACAGCCATGGTTGCCACAAGGGGGGGGGGGAGAGGATGACAGGGCTCTAGCCTGGGGCCCCGGAATTGGATGGGGCGTGGAAGGTCGGTCAGCTAAATGAGATGAACAGCAGACAAATATCAAGCGGTCGTGGTGGGTAGTTATCATTGCCATTTGGCTGTGAAGAAAAGAACTTGAATAAAATCATTTAACATCTCTCTAATGTTATTTACAATTTTAAGCTCGTGTTAATGTCAGTTTTGATAGAAACCTTAACTTAACCCGATCGTAGCCGAATAAAACCGAATAAAATGTACTCTATACTTTAAGATTGGATACCAGCAGCTAGTGTACCAAGTTTAATAAAAATCGATCCAGCCGTTCTAGAGTACAAACAAATAGACAAATAGAGGTGTCGTTACCATGAATTTAGTGTATTAATTGATAAAATATATCTATCTCTCATGTTCTTATCTGAGAAATTCTAAAAGTATCATATATGTCTGTTTATCGTACATTTTAATCACGCTGTTATGTTAATTTATGTTATTTCTATGGTTACTTCGTACGTTTTATGTGTAAAAATTTAGCAGCTATTAACAAAACAGCGTGTTAAATGTACGATAAACCCTAAATAAGTTTTTCAATTCATTATAAAAAAAATTATAGATAGATAGAAAGATCTTTTATTCTGTAATACTGAAAAACAGTGTAGAAATAAATTGAAAATATGAATTGGTACTGAGCCCAAATAGCCCTGGTTGTTTGATGAACGGATGTAGCTCCCTGCTTGCAGAAGCAAGTAGAGCTAACTTTGACGTATGTAAACTGAAGTGGGGCTCTGTATAACTTCTTCAATGTTTGTAGGAAAAGGATTACAGTTAAGTCCTGTAAAGTATTAAAGTAGCCAAAGCTTCTCAAACTTTTGTGAATGATTTAGCGTCATGTTTCTTTATTCTGTTTCTATATTTATATTGACTCTTTTGTTTAGATTTTAAATATGATTTTGTGCAAGAAATGTTTTTCAAAATTACACAACAATTTTCTTTTTCTTTTTAGCTGTCAAGGAGCGGTTTATATACGTATTTAAAGAGAGCTTTTAAAATCGTTCTCCTATTATTTCAAAATCGAGTATTTGAAATTAATATTAGTTGCTAAAACTCGAACAATTTTTTTTCAAAATAAAAAAAAACTTTTATAGCAGTTCTAATTTCTACGGTTATTTTCAAAAGTGTTAAAATGTTTGCATTAAACAAAAAAAATTGAGAACAGAAATTTCGGTAGCTATTGGGATCCGTCAAATGAGCATATGACATCTGGTGGCAGAAAATTATACTCAAAACGAGGGAAAATTTTACATGTTAACAGTGCAAATTTATCGTGAAATTGGTTATTACAAAAATAAAACAAGTAAAATAAACAAAAAGTTTATCGAAAATGGAATTCGCGACGTTTTCTAATATCATAGCATTAAACACTATAGTTATTGTCTTGTAAAACTTTGAGGTTAGTAACTTACCTACTTACAATATGACATATTTTGTTGCAGTTATGTGTTTACATTATTCACTTAATCCAGCCTTAAAGGAGCATTGAACGGATAATTAATTTCGTGGAGATTGTCTTTTAATTTTGATGTTTTTAAGCAAAATTCCATAAAGATTGCTACTTTTGACAGTTCATTTTTCTTGTTTTTTTTCACACATTTGATAATATTATGTCCGGCTTTGAGATTCCGTTCTCCTTCAACGAAATTCCTTTGTTTAGGATTCGTACCGGCCCGATCACACATTGCACTTATATTTATCACTTCTTATGACTTTGAAAATCACAAAATTACACGCAAAAGTATACCCCGTGTATGAAATTTCCCCCCCTATGCGCCATGTTTTTTAAGCTCCACCCATCTGACGGATCCCAATAGCTAATTTTCAGTTAAATTTATTAATTTGCAACTCTAGTTTATTATGTAATTATGTCGCAGATAAAGTGTAAACAACTAAAGTCATCACCCTATTTAATGCGAAACTGGTTTTTGCCTAAGTGAAACAATCAGTGCTTTGCCGTTTGACCACATAATGGTTAATTTATGCATATCACAGACCCCATGCATATATCAGTATAATATACTAACATTGAAGTACTTAGATTGTCTAGTTCAAGATTGTTTATTATCAATCGTTTATCAAGATCTAATCGCATTTTCAACGGGAATGAATTTAATAATATTACATTATAATAGACTCCGCCGTTACTTAATGTAAATTAATTTTTCACAACGCCACTATTGAAAATTCGATTTTCGGTACCTGTTTAGCGGTTTGAAACTGAACGTTTCCATCCCTAAGGATGAAAATTTTTAGTTGTCGGTTTTCTCTGTTTTTTAACGTTGTTAAGAGGGAGATAGAGCGATTGAATTCGCATATAATATTCGAAAACGTCAAAATGACAGACTAACCCCACATAAATTTGACAGATTTAATATTTTTGCGACTTTTTTGCGCGCCCAAATTGTAGGTACCTCAAATAGAATTGTCAATTGTGAAAAATAATGTGCAATTACTCGGAACGAAACTTGGCGTCTGAAACACGTGTGATTGCTGCCCTCGTATCTCTTGCAGCAAATTTCACATTGGTTGTAAACATCAAGTTTCATTCTTTGTAATGCAATATACTATTTCACAACAACTATTAGAAATTCGGTTTTCAGTACCTGTTTACCGGATTGAAACTGCGAGTTTCAATCCTAGGGATAAAAATTTTCAGTTGTCAACATTCTCTGTTTTTAAGAGGGAGATAGAGCGATTGAGTCGCGCCAATTTCAATCCGTATGTAATATTCGAACACGTCAAAATTGCAGACATAACCCCGCATAAATTTCACATAGATCTGACAAGTCTAATATTTTTGCGGCTTTTTTGCGCGAAAGTTGCAGGTACGTCAAATCGAATTGTCAATAGAGTTGTTGTGAAAAATAATGTGCAATTACTCGGAACGAAACATAGCGTTTGCAACGCGTGTGATTGCTGCCCTCGTAGCTCGGGCAGTAAACTTCACACTGGTTACAAACGGTATGTTTCGACCCTTGTAATGCACTATGCTATTATACATATTAAATTTAATAAAAACACAACACTTAAGAACTTTATTTTGTAACAACTGTTTCGCACAACTGCACAGTGGCTTCGCCAGACAAAGATCTTAAACTCAGCTATGGTACATTTGTAGCAAAACAGGTCAAAATTATCTATTTACAACAAACGGAACGACATAGTGTGATGCGGTTTGTTTTGTTGTATTTGTCAGCACTTTTAGATCTGAATATATTTTGAGAGAAATCGCTTCAGTGGTTCCATATTAAAAAAATATTCTCAAAGGTCATGTATTAACGAATGTAATAACATAGGTAACAAATTCTAGATGCTAAAATATAAATAAAATCTTAATAATTTTTTTTCTAAAACGTAGATTTCGGTAAAAAATATTTTCTGAAAAAAAATTGCGCGGAAATAATTTTTTATTTGCCTAATCAAGATATATCTATGATTTTAGTGTTGGCCTTAAGTAGATCAACAAAAAAATGAGATCGCCATGCTTTTTTAGGGTTCTGTACCTTCGTGTGGAACCCATGAATCCTGGCAAATAATAATTAGAATTAAATAATCAATTAATTTTAATAAATTAATATTTTCATATTGACAAGTCAAGTGGTGTCATCTATTATCATCATCATTATTATATTATTTATATAACAGTCTGTCCAAGTAGCGTCATCTTTACGCGATTATTATAAACTATATTATTTTTAACTGTCAACCGTGAGGTTCGAGCTTACACTAGTTTACACTATTTAAATTGTTGTAACGGTACGGAACCCTCGTGGCGCGAGTCCTACTCGCACTTGACGAGTTTTTTTATATTAAGAATATGAAAAGAGAATAACAAATGAAATTGTCTTGTGAGGAAAAATTTCAGTTACGAGCATTATTGTTTAGTATGTGGGAAGTATAGGACTGGATATCCAGTCGATTTTTTTTTTAAATTAATGACTGGATACAACTATACGATCCGAATTAAATCTACGAGCAGATATATATTATATGCGTGGGAGAGAAAACACCAAATCAATTTATTATATTATAAAATTCTTTGTTCTAACTGACTGAAATTGATTATCATCATTTTGAAGAACTCTATGATATAGAGAGATGGTGATCCGTAGATGATGTAGAAATTAGGAGAGAAAAAACTCAGTGGCAAAAGGATCAAATAAAATTTGCAATACTGATGATTAAATTTGCATTTATAAGCTTACAATAAAATTAAGAAAAATCGCAGGATAGTGGACAAAATATTTTATTTATTAAATTAAATGTACGACGTTTCGTTTATATATTTAAACTTTTTCAAGTACATAAAAATAACAATATTTATGAAAATTAATATTAATTACTAACCATAGCAATTAACATAAGATAGGGTACATAAGACAAAAACATGGTAACATGATAACAAATTATGTTGACTATAAATTTTAACAATCAATAATAATAATAATAATAATAATAATAATAATAATAATAATAATAATAATAATAATAATAATAATAATAATAATAATAATAATAATACAAATGTTAGTATAATTTCATAACATAATTGTACTGACTACTTAAATTTTGAGTGTCTGTTCTATAATTGATTGAATTGTTTTTTCTAATAAAACACATTTCACTGATATTGCGTTTCTTCCAATTTGACTCTTTATCTAATATTTTAACTTCATTGAAAAGAAATTTATGCCCAGTGTCGAAATGATGAGATGACAACGCCGTCTTATTATCACTTAATAAGTTTATGTTTCTACAGTCCATTTTGTGCTGATAAATTCTATTTTTTAATAACTGTTTTGTTTGTCCCACATAGCATTTATTACATTCACAAGGTATTTTATAAATAATATTAGACTGATGTGAGATAGGTGTCTTATTTTTAAGTCTTGTGAATAACTTATCCAATTTATTTAAGTTATAAAACACCAACTTAATATTTGTGTTCGAAAATAATCTGTTGATCTTATAGGACAAGTTCTTCACAAATGGAAATCTAACATAAAACTTGGTAGACTTAGTTCTTTCATCCACAGTATCCAACGTGTTATTTAGGTGATTTTGGTCCTCTATAAACTTATTAACGCATTGATGTATAAAGTTGACAGGGTAATTATTAGCTTTAAGATATTTTCAACTTTCTTAAAATTGTCCTTATGGTACTCTTGGTGACTTAATTTTGTTACCCTGTGTAATAAATAAAATATTTTGTCCACTATCCTGCGATTTTTCTTAATTTTATTATAATCACGATGGACACGATTTCTAATATAAATTTATAAGCTTACGTTTCGGTGCTCATTGCACCGAAACGTAAGCTTATAAATGCAAATTTAATCATCAGTATTGCAAATTTTATTTGATCCTTTTGCTACTGAGTTTATTCTCTCCTAATTTCATTATCATCATTATTTCTACCTATTGTCTATACCACGGATGGCGAACTTTTTCACATCTACGTGCCAAATTTTTTCAAAACATGTTTTATGTAGCAATGATGTGCTCAAACAACCAAAAAAATTTGGTGGACAAAAAATTAACCAGAATTATTTGTGTCGATCTCATATTATTTGTTATTTGAATGACAGTAAAAATGTTTCGACGTCTAACATATTTTTAATTATGCCGATACCTAAATCAATGCTATGTGCCGACAAAATTTTGGCGTGCCATAGATTCGCCGTCCCTGGTCTATACTAATAAATAAAAGAAGTTTGTTACCAAAAAACTCGAGAACGGCCGAACCGATTCGAAAAATTCTCCTACTAATTAAATGCTTACTTCTTGACTTTGAAACAATTCCGTTATTTTTTTTGGTCCTTTCGGTTCCAATTTTTTTTTCAACCACTAACTACTATATTTTTAAAATTATCCAATTTCGCTCATTTTAAATTGCCTCCCAGAGATAATCGAATCAGAATGTGTACCAAATTTCGTTTAAATCGATTGTCTTTCGAGAACTATTACGCGAACACACGTAATTATAATTAGTATTATAAATAATATTTTCGTATATGATATCAAGTTGTTCTGAATGATATGAGACGTTGAGTTATGGTCCTACCCCTAGGTTCCGCCGTCGGACCAACGGCAATAAACTACATTAATAGCTGTCTACTGCAGTACTATTATTTTTTGAAGTGAAAACTTCTTTAGGCGCACGCATCGTGCAGCACAATTTTTCCTGAGAATGGTTGAATAAGAATGATCCGTCAGGCTCCGAGCTGAAACGCTCATTCGGGTAAACTCAGGGGAGCCGAGTATAGCCGAGGGAGGGAGAAATAGTCAGCTATGTGTCACTACTGTACCCGGATGTGTTTTGTAATTATTGTAGTCAGAATTGCTTTCGAAGCGGTTAATGTTGATTTCTGTATGTATCATACTTTGATGTATAATAATTTGTAAAACGATGGTAACGACATTATGGCATGTTTTGCTTCAGTATACAGTGAATTTCCCTTTAGACGCAACATATGCGAGTTTTATTTATTTTGTGGTTATGGAAAACATTAATACACTAGTGTACCCGTGCAAAACTTTTTTGCGACGACTTAACACTGTCTTCAAAGAACAATGGTTTAGTAAAGGCTCTCGCCAAAAAAAAATGTTTACCAACACAAACCTTTTTTATATGTAATATGAATCACTTTATTAAGAAAACAATAAGAAATATATATTTCAAGCTTTCTCAATATCATTGTGTATACGAACGCGTGAGTAAAACACATAACCTAGCTTTTAACGATATGTTTTTAATATAATTTTTGATAAATATTTTTGATTCAAACATAACTTTAAAGTGTACATAAAATAGTAGTTTTTTAGAAGCTATAGAACGTATCTATCAGTGTAATACTACGCACGAATGATCTTCAGAAAAAAATCGATGAGTTTGTCGGTATTTGAGAAACATCGGTTTTTTTTCCAAGTTGCCAATCACTTTCTTCGTATTTCAGCTTATATTATAAGTAGGGTTCATTCCCGGGAATTCCCGAGCCGAGAATTCCCGGGAAATCGTTGGGCTTTGTTCCCGGTAAATTAAGCTCGAGAAAAGTCGAGAACTCGAGAAATCATAGTCTATAAAATTATAATATAAAACTATTTGCCTTTGAGGTCTCCAAATTTGGAATCGATGTACAAAGCATTGCTTTCAGTTAAGCCTACTTCAACTGAAAATGAAAGAGTATTTTCAATTTCAGGAAATGTAGTAAATAAAATAAGGAACCGGCTGTCTGATAAAGCTATAAATGCTTTATTTTTGCTAAAGGCATATTTTATCAGACAGAGTAAGCAGATCTAATTGTGATAAAAATAAAAATAGGAAGAAATCCTTTCCAAACTTTTTTTTTTTAAATCATTTATTATGCGCTTTCGGAACTTAGTCCATCTTCAGAATAACAAGATTTTTTATATTAAAAATCTCGAAAATAATCACAAATTAAAACAAAAATTTTTTAAAAAATAATATTACCGTGTAAATATCAGGGATTGCTGCCCTCAATGAACTGACTGACAAAAAATAAAAAAAAAAAAATAATAAAACCAGATGTAACCTCTATTGTCCTTGAGGAAATAAAATTTGTATAAATTGTAGTGATTAATACTATTTCGATAAAATTTGTTATTATCTAAATCATCTATAATTAATGGATGATTTAGATAATAACAAATTTTATCGAAATAGTAGTAGTAAAGTTTGGAAAGGATTTCTTCCTATTTTTATTTTTATCTTGATTATTCCAAATTTATGTGCGTAATAGAATAGATCTAATTGTTTTGTATGTATGTACTATGTTCAGATTTTATTTTATTGATCTTGCAAAGTTTTAAGTTGATTTTTTTCCTAATTAACCTGCCAAAATGGTGCTGTGATTGTAATTATGTCAGCGTAGTATTAACGTTTTAATGTTTAATGTTTAAATTTTTTTTATTTTGTTTGAGAGAAGCTAATTTTGTTGAAAACTGTCAATAAAAGTTTTATGATTATTTTGATACTTTTATTTGACAGGACAACCACTTAATTTATTGATTTAAAATAAGATATTTTTTATGATACACATTTTTAATTTTGTGACGACTTTTTTCATTATTTGAACCGAAAAGATATGCAAAAACATACGTAAATGTAAATTTCTCGACAACCCGAGAAGACCCCCTCGTCATTTTTACTATTATCGCTTGAAATCACCCCTTTTAAAGAAATTTCACCAAAAAAAAAAAAAAATAGCGATAACATATCTATGGACTAAAGGCCTCAGTTTAAAAAAAAAATTATGTCAATCGGTTGAGCAGGGGTTGCTGGCGGGTTGTCTAGAGAAATAGGGCTTGTGTTTTAAATATAGAGATTAGAGAAAATCTTCATTCACTAAACAAAAACATACATCACTAACAATTTATTTTGATTTAAAAAGAAAGGAACAACAAAAAATTTCTCCTGAATTCAAATTGTTAGTGATGTATGTTTTTCCATAACTATAGCACATAAACAAAACTCGCAAGTGAAATTCACTGTATAATATATTACTTTGAATCGATTACGATCGCCATAGAAGTTTTCACTTCGGTTGTGCGGTCTTAAGGTAGTTGTCGTGCTATGGGCATAGTGTCAGAAAATTCTAAATTTTCGTATACCTACTTATTAAGGATACTATAATACAAATACCATTAAAATTTGAAGTTGATTGACCATCTCTAACTCGAGATAAACTTAATTAAAGTTCAGATAATTAACACGGAGAGCATAGGAAAGGTTGTGTTTTTGACAAGTTTTTTAATTAAAAAAAAAAAGTAACAGAAATTTTCAAAAAACTAACTGTTCATTGATGTTTTTGTTCTGAGTTTAAAAAAGAAAATCCAAAAATTATTGACCTTTTTATTGTTGAGATATAATAACGCAAAGTTCAACAATTTTAACGAAAAGATTGACATTTTTATATAATCCCAGCGAACAAACTAAGTGAAATATGTATAATTATGTGAACAACAGTTTAGGTACAATCTCTAACAATTTTTTTTTACATTTAACACTTATGCTTATTAGTGTATTTGCCATATGGCACATACACTATTGGCGTCGGTCGGATGGTGGGACCTAGGGGTCGGACCAAAATTTCTCGACGTTTCATAGCCTCCTGAACACTTTGGCACCATTTTTAAAAATGTTTATATATATATATATATGTATGTATATATATATATATATATATATATATATATATATATTTATATATATATATTTATATGTATATGTGTGTACACGATAACTCTCGACAGCCTTAATCGATTGAAACGAAATTTGGTACACACATTGGAACCCATCACCGCAAGAAGCCTATTTAAAATGGGCCCGATCGGACCATTTTCAGGGTTGTATTTAGGGGTTCCAAAAAGTTTTTGGGCCCAAAAATATCGAAAAATTTGTCAGAATCGTTTCAAAATTGAAATTTAACTCTTTAGTAAAGATTAAAATGTGCTGCTAAAATTTTAATAAAATCGGCCCGACAGGACCGGACTTTCAAATTTTATGAAAACACTAGTTTGTTGATACGGATTTACTTATGGAAGGGTGTATTTAATTGGGTGTACTGATAAAATCCATGTCTAATATTGAAATTTAGAAAAATTTAATTATTTTAAGGGATGTATTAAGGGGTTAAATTTTTTATTTTGTCAAAAAACAAACTTAAGTTCACATAATAATGCCACAATGCCAGTATTAGCAAATACACTATATTGTCGGCAGGGTTTGGCACTGCGACCCGAGTTTTTTATTGTTTTACAGCGTATTATGAACGAAGCTTTTGGATGGTATTGTTACACAACAACTACCTTAAGCACACATAATTTTTTTTAAACATTACCACGGCCAATAGCAGTCTTAGACATGGAATATGATAGTTGCTTGTAATTTGCAAGTTGAAATTAAACAAAGGACTAGCACAGGCTAATGGGTGAGCTGCTGCTGACTGGCTAGTTCGGTCGGTTGATTAGACGGCTGACACCGGCGTTTAGTGTAGCTGTGTTGTTGCTTCTTGCTACGGTACATCCACTTCCGGTGTACTCTAGTTACAGCTAGATGTTACATGGTTTCTATCGTCAGCATAAACTATATAACAATTGAATCGACAGAAACGTTTCCTTCCGCATTAAACAGTCTATGGAAACGGATCTGTTGCTTGCATTTTTCAATTTTGCAAATTTTCGTAATTTATAAACCAGAAAATTTGATTGGCTCTCTGGGAATTTTATTTCGCTTCCGGATGTGCAGGCGAGTTGAATTTGTAGACAGTTCCTTAAATAGAACAGGAAAAATTAAAAATCCGCCAATTCTTAAAGGGAAAGGTGCGAAGTAGAGGTCAAAAGGATACGTGCGAAGAAAAGTGTTTACTATATTTACCCGACCATTTTTCTTTATTGTAGATTATAATACCTATAATCGCGTTTCATAGAGACGTATAGCCGGCGAACCGGCCGGCACACGTCCGACAGGTCTAAATCTGAATCGGCGCCCGCGTGTACCGACCGACGTGCAACTTACATCAAGCGACTCCCATTTTCATGACGTTTCACAGAGACGCGTTTGGTGGGCGGACCGGCCGAGACAAGTCCGACCGGTCGAAATCTGAACCGGCGTTCGCGTAACCGGTCGACGTGAAACTTATATTAAGTGACTCCCATTGGAGCGATTTTCATGATTTTTTTTTAATCGCGTTTCACAGACGGACCGGCCGAGACACGTCCGACCGGTCTAAATCTGTACCGGCGCCTGCGTGTACCGGTCGACGTGCGGCTTATATACAGCATTCAGAGCGAGGCACGTGATGCGCGCGAGTGTTATGGCGATCTATTCTCCTCGACTGCAAACGCAGAACTATGAAAGCAAGAGTTTCGCAGAGTTTCGTATATTATACAAAACCTAAACTTGGAGAAGAGTATCAGTGAAAATTTAGCGCACGTCAGCGTTATTAGGCGATGTTCCAACGCCGTGCCGTGTCGCGTCGGCGTCACACCATCGGTGCACATTATCCTGTAGGAGCTACCCTAACAGCACAAAGGTGGTCGGGAATGAGGCATTAATTAAATTTCACCAGTAGCTAGTGTTTAGCAACAAAGAAATTCAATTAAGGAATTATAGCACGATTTAAATAACTTAGCAACGTGTATCGTGTTGAGAGAATTGTGTATTGTATGTTTAATAAGTATCTACCTTTAGACGGTTGCTTCAACTCTTACATTATTAACAGTATCATCATTAGAATCTATTTGTGAATACTGGATTTGTTTCGACTTTACGGTAGTCTTCACAAAATAGACAGTCGGGTATTAACGAAAATTAGAAGCAAGTGCAGGGAGAAAATAAATGTCTACGTAAGGGCACTGTGGAGTAACTGATATATAGACCGATAGATAAATTTGGAGGCGGGAAAAATTCCCATTGTACCTTCTCAACATCTTAAACATGCCCCAAACGTTCCTTGGCCCTCGTGAGAAGACCCTCAGACCATTTAAGTGATGGACCTGGAGTAACTGAACAAAATATCTCTAAAAAGGATAAAATAATTTTTCCCTTTGTTTTAATATTTTTAATATTTTATCCTTTTTAGAGGTAATCTCTTTTTTGAAGTAAGTAGGTTCAAAAATTTTAAAACTATTTTCATTTAGTACTGTCCTAGCCTCAGTTAACGTCTTTGGACAGGACTATAACATTATGTACATTCGAGTAAAATATAACATTATGGGCATTTTTGTGACAATCAAAAATTGAATCTCATTTACGGCCAATTTATTTTACGTGGCATTTGTAAATAAATTAAATAATCTTGAATTCCTGCATTGAAAAGTAAGTATTTTTAAACAATAATTGGAAAAGAATGAATCCTCACAAGATATAAAATTCAGTAAGCAAATATAACAATTTATTTACCACTGCTACATGTTTCGACATAGATATGTCATCTTCAGGCAGAATCTTTTTCACCTAATTGTCATTTAGCTTTGAAGTTGCAAATAAGGTCCAATTGCCATAAATTTAATGGTAATAAGTATTTTTAGTTTTTTTTTGTTTTGCATTTAATTTGAAATATGAAAAGATTAAAACTAAGTAACGTATTTATATAGGTAATGGAAAAATTTATTCGGCGTAAAGAAGAATTGTTGGGTCAGTCGAAGTTACAATTATTTTATTTTAATCCAAATCGTGTTGTGGTGATTTTCGCATAGTCTTTGAAATTTAAAAGATTTGAGAAGATTATATAAGAATCAACATTTGAATAAAAATAATGATCTGTGCGTAGTATATAGTGCAAGTTCAACGGCAAACAAGCTTTTCAAGTATTTCAGTTGTACTCCTTGAAGCTTCAACTGCTTGATTATTTTCCCTCGTTGTACTTGAATTAATGATTTTTATTGCGTTTTATTAATTACAGAATTCAACTTGAAAACACAATTAAAAGCGAAGGACGTAAAATATAGTCGTTCCAATAAAAACAACATTAAGAGGGTACTTGAAATTCATTAAGGTTTTATTTCTTCATTTAAAGTATTTAATTATTTTTTTTATCATTTGAATACAAATTAATTACAATGTTATATTCTGTTCTACTTTTCCGATTTTTTTAGTATAACAATGTTGACAACGTTGCTAACGATGTTTTTGACAGCAAACATTTAAAAATAATATAGCCATCGCATGTTAAGAATGTTAAATAAAAATATTCAGGGCTTTACAAACTCGCTTATCACTTTTTAGGGTTTCATACCTCAAAAGGAAAATGGCGGAACCCTTATAGGATTACTTGTTTGTCCGTCAGTTCGTATTTCTGTTACATAGTCGAATTTCTCTAGACTAAATAAAGATATGAAACAGAAATGCGGGATAGTTATAAATTTTACTAACTTGCATATGTTTCAATAGTTAGAAAATTTAGGGGGGGAAGAGTCAAAGCGAAGTCAAAGTCTGATACTCAAAAAAAATCTTTGTATTTGGTCATGTGAGGTATTATTTGAAATGGCTATTCTTAAGGATCTCAAAACAATTTTTTTAGAATTTTATGTTTTCAAGATTTTGTGCAACAACTATAGTTTTTCAAATTCAGTGATAGTACGGAACCCTCGGTGCGCGAGTTTAACTGATACTTTATCCAAGTGTGCAAGCTTTCACGGTCGGCATTGTTCCAAGTCTTCATGGTTTCCGGGCTTGTAGGCCGTGGTCCGGTGGTATTTCTACCTGACGTTTCGTCTACAACTGCGGTAGACATTCTCAAAGGCGATGTGGCAGCGGTCGAAGTGTCCTCCTTGGCGGTTCACAAGTTAGTGTGTCGGTGACTGGTGTTCTCCCTTCTTTTATCTTTTATCTTCTTTTATCTTTGAGAATGTCTACCGCAGTTGTAGACGAAACGTCAGGTAGAAATACCACCGGACCACGGCCTACAAGCCCGGAAACCATGAAGACTTAACTGACACTTGTTCGATTTTTTTCAAATTTAAATACCTATACATTTTATGAAGCTATAGAATAGAATATATTTATTGTCCAATATAGCAGTGAGCAGGATTCGTCATACAAAAATATTTAATAATTATAATTAATTGAATAAAATTCATTAACTGAATACAAACAAGATTTAATTTTTAACTCTTTTTTAAAGTTAAGGAATGGAAGTGACTTCAGCTCAGCAGGAAGATTTGTAAAATTTCAAAGCTGAATATTCTGGGCTATTGCAATAGAGACTTAAGTTCGGTTTAGGGAGTAAAATCAAGATGTTATTACGTGTTTGATAATTACTATGCAGTGTACTGTGAGTGGAGTACTTCCCAAAATATTTCCGAATGTGACAAAGCGAGTAAAAAATGTAGATAGGCGGAGCAGTTAAAATTTGATGTCTTATAAAATAATGAATCGATGTAGAAACAAATAATCCCCCTATATTATTAAACGAGTAAATCTTGTATATATGTTTCTATGTACCTATATAAATATTTTCTCGAAAACGGCTCTAACGATTTTGATCAAATTTACCGAAAAGGGGTTTCGGGGGGCAAAAAATCGATCTAGCTAGGTCTCATCTCTGGAAAAATTCGTTTTCTTATCGATTTTATCATTTTAAAAAACAGTTTTTTAACGTCATAAAACAGTGTCGTATTGTGAGTAGGCTTTGGAAAAAACAAACTATTTTCATTATTTATGTCAAAATTACTCTGACAGTCAATCTTTAACTTATTAAAATAATCAGTAATTATTTGAAAAGTAAAAAAATAGCAACAATAAAATCTAAACATAATTATGTAAGTAGTTTTAGATAAAATTTAAATAAATAGGTATGTTATTTTTATATTACCTATATAAAATATGTATAGGTAAGTACGTTAAATGTAGTATATGACGTATAATCTTACCTAGACCTTTTTTTCTCAAAAACGACTAACGATTCTGATGAAATTTACAGAATGGGGATTTTTCGGGGCGAGAAATCGATCTAGGTAGGAATTTTGGTTCCAGAGGGAAGCAATTAAAAAAAAGGTGTTTTTTATTTATTATAACTCGCTCAATTAAAGTCAGATTGATTCGAAGTCTATTTCTACATAGATTTTATATAATATATCACAAGTGTTAAAATTGTAATTGAACACTAATATAAGAAGTGTCTTGCACAATATGTAAATAATAACAAAACGACGGCCCGAAGGGCCGCACTTCTGGCGCCGCGGGTCTGTGTAAAAACGCATCGATTTTTAAAAACTATGGTGAAGATACATGCAAAAAAAGTTTTGCGCAGGTTATAGTCTGACGTTTGTTATTAAAAGAATCGATTTTTGTTTTTCAGTAGGTACCTATGCAAAAAAAGTATTTGAAATTTAATGGAAGTTGTTAAGATGACATCACAGAGAAAAAGTACTTCGATAAAGTTGATATTTGGTATTAATGCTTAAAATTGGATTGTTAAAATGGTAACGGGCGAGCAAAATTTCATCTGATTCGAACATTTTTACAAGATATTCAATCTATGAAAATCGGTTTTTGCGAGTTCTTCAGTCAACAAATTAATAACGGCGGTAGATTTGAAAATGGCGACCTAAATAATATTTACAGGAAAAAATGCTTGATTCAAATTGATACTTAGTTTTTACGCTTAAAAATACACATAGGTAGTTAAAATATTTAACAGAAACAATTATTTTAAATTATGTTTCAGAAATAAATTCGTTTCGGAATAATATTCTGAGAAAATAATATCTCACAGCATACAAGTACTATTTTTATTGAACTCATCCGAGCAAAGCTCGGCACCCAGATATTTACAATTATAAGATAAATGGGGGAATATGTGGCAATATATCGACTTTAAACACATTAATCGAAATACTGTGAAACTTTTAATAAAATCGGTTGGTTAAAAAAAAAATTAACATAAACAAAACGTAATTTATTTTTGGCCCATGATGTTGCATGAATATATCGTATGTCTCTCAAAAGGATAACCTAGTTAACTTTGTTAATGATCTCAGCTATTGAGCGTCTATAATCTACAAAATTTACAATAGGTACCTAGGGTTCTTGCACACAAAAACAGCTTAATCTCCCAAGTTGGGCAGGAAATTATTTTTTACTAAGTATAATTATTTTATTGATTTGTATTTGTTTAAGGAATAAATTAATTCGAATGTGAATTTGAAAAAATATTTTTTTTGCCGCCAACAGCTAGGATTACTTGAGCCTAATACAAATCCATATTTTCAATTTATTATTTTTTTAATAATAAGTTGAAAATCTAATTTATACTTTTTACCAGTTCCCAGATTATAGAACATGACTGGGGGCTTGTAATAGAGGAGCCATAGAAACAAGGACATCTCTATACGCTCGGCTATTCTCAAGCCTATATAGTCGAATTATTATAAGTAGATAAATTATAGACGATTAATTCAAAGTTCGAACACCATTAGATGGTTCCTTTTTTGTCGAGATAGGCTGTGTATTTTCAGCCAGTAACAGCACATTACAGTTTATATAGTTCGAACAAAACATTTAACATAATTCCCACGAGAGGTTTGTTTCATGACTACTGCACTGCACCACCAACAACGGCGCACAAAATGCATGGAGTCATTGTTTACTTTTTTTACATACCTACTAACTTACCGACATTTGATATGCTATGCAACTCTACTCCAAAATTTTTATTCGCGATTAAATTCAAAGTGGCTGACCTCTGGCTCTATAGACGGTAACTGAAATTAATCCTAAATAGGATGATCTTGAAAACAACCGCTGCTGAATGTCAGAGTCTTAGACCATAGATATAGAAATTAACAATTAGCTACACCTCCTTAATGTAATGTTCCACTGACGTGCAGTTAAATGGACAAGGTCATCCTACATAAAACATTAACGATGCTGCCACCTATATTTCGATTTAATTGCGAATTATAACTGTGCTTTTACGACTTTCGTTTATACATACCGGGACACTATGACGGTAGTGGTGGGGATGTACTCAGAGTACCTACACTTTACCTCCATTAGTTTCATCGGGATCTTTTCTTTCTCATTCTTTCATAAAGTATTCATCTAAGTATGAAAGAAGGGTCCTCCTGCAAAGAGTTGATTAAGTTAAATATCATCTGATGAAGGAATGTGTCTATAGTATTTCTTGTAGGTATATATATTATATCGTAAAAAGAGGCAATAATAGTATCATCTGTTTCGGTTCCACAGGAAACGTAGACCACGACGAAACTAGCGGAGGAAAAGTGTACTCCGAGCGGTGTCTTAAAACCTGAGGACACCCTCATCGAAATACCAGACTAATTTTAGGACCTATATAATATATGCGACTGTGGCATGATAATGTTCGGTTGTGGTAATCTAGCTGCACAAAAACTATATATATTTAAATGAAGTGTCGGTCGTTAAGTGTCTGTATGTATGTATGTAGTCTTGTGAACTACTGAACGGATTTGAATGCGGATTTTACCATTCGTTAGCTAATATCTTGAAGAAGGTTGAGGTCTATAAAAAATTACGCTTTGTTAGTGGGGGGGCATTTGTATAATTCCCCTATTGATATTATATTAATTATTTAGTCACTTCTTAACCACACAATTTTATTAGTGAACATACAATTCGAGTGCAATGCTTCCATCTTCATCAAAAACTAAACTTTCTTCTTTTGTGATAGAGTGACTTAGGTATTTAAGTGATTTTTCTGAAAAATATTGTTATCAGTACTTTTTTTTGAACGGAGTTGAATTTCCTCATTTGTATGGTCGATTTTGTTTGGCTGCAGTAACAGCACGTGGAGAATTTATGGTCCACTCTCTGCGCATAGATTTCGATATACCTACTACTATTTCACCTTTGTATTTTATATTTTCACACGTGATATTTTTTAAAAGCAGTCTTTGTTTATTTTTTAACTGGAAAATAATTAAAACTTGATTGGTTTATGTCATATTATTTCAACGTCAAAGTTTTTGTGAAAAATATTTTTTGACAGATTTATGTATGAATTTTCAGATGATTGGTAAAAATTTATCGGTTGAAAATTACATCAGTTACGAGGAATTGTCAAATATTTTTTTCAAAAATTATCATCGACGCTGTAAGAAAACGAAGTCCAGGGGTAGGGATAGAGAAAAATACTGGTTCAAAAAAGTTGCCCTGTGTCTGCCGAGTCCAATGGTATCCTCATTTTTGTTCTCGGACGATTTCTTCTAGAGATATAGACTTGTGCAATAATTTGCCCCTGAACAGCAACCGGCTTCTGCACGTCCGGCCGGGGGCACCACTTCTTAAATGTTACCTATAGGTATGTACTTGAATCGTGCCAAGTTTCATTCCAGCAGGAAAAAGTGCAAGGTTGGACCCCTTAGGTTCCCTAACATAGGGAAAATAACATTGATAACATTAATGTTCTCAATGTTATTTTCCTTATGTTACCTTTTCTAAGCCACACCCTGTATAATCGAATTAAGGTATACAAAACTTATTTTAAAGATTTAGCGACCATTTTGGAAACTGAACTTTTCTTCTGTTGAGTGTTTTCAATCTAAAACTGTTTTTATCAGGTTTATGTTTACCTTTTTCTTTTGTGAGTTTAAAAGTTCATCGATTTGTGTTAGCAATAAAATGTTTCCTACTTCATTTACGTCACTGTTTGCAAGCTTTAATAATTTTTCTTACTTTAAAGTAGAGAAAATCGAAGTAAAGTAAATAAGTTTTTTCACACTAAACACATAAACTGTTCACTGCAGATGTTATACATATAGTTGCGTTAAACGTGAACTAAATTAAATTGAATTTTGCTTTCTTAATTTTGCTTATACAGTTTGCAAGAAGCGTTAGAATTTCGTAAATTTATTTGTATCAATTTATTATTTTTAATACTAAAGTCAGAAATTCAATAGACGTTGCTCAGATTCGAACCTGGGACCAGGAGGTTTGCAATAAACATCCTCATGGATACAGTACAGCATTTTGACTATTTTCAAAATCAAGAATCTACCCTTTTAAATTAATTATATTCATATTATATTTGTTAATTTAGCATTGAAACATTCATAATAATTTATTTTCCTTTGAATAATTTAAACCGGTTGTTGTTTGCCCGTATAGGCTGTGTGCACGAAGCCTACTAGCGCTGCTAGCGGGCAATAGCGCAGGATTGAACTCACTTTTTATTATTGTACCACGAAATTTTTTATTAAACGAATACCATTTAATTTAGCTGTGTGCATATAGTATAAATAGCTTATAGCATAGCATAAAAGGTATGTGAAAAATATTTATTTTAAGTTTTTTCTTCTTCAATTTTGACGAATAATAAAAAATAATTGATTTGTATATATCAGACATGGAGGTGTACCTCTATGTCTATGGTTTATATTGACAGAATATAACCTCAAACCATGGCGCCGGTGATCTTGCGGAAAGTGTTAAATTTATCAGATATACATTAATAAATTCCAAATAAGTTGGAAATAAAATCATGGTTTTAATTACTTGACTTTTTAAACAACAATGGTCACTGATATATACGAAAAATTAAAATTCAAAGTTTACAATTGTGCTCACAACGAGCGTTCGTATCGATATTATTCTAACTCCACCCCCTTGCACACAGCCTATAAATATGTGTGTTTATTTTATTTTCTAGGGATAAGTATACACACATATTTTTTTAATATAATAAATTTGAGTATAATGTTCTGAGAATTATTTCATACAGTTTCCCACCGCGTTACATTAATATACCCGTTTCGGTTGTTGAGGTTTTATTTCTACAAGCGTGCAACGCGTGGTGAAAATATTGTAACAGGCGTGGTCAACATTTTTCCATAAGAAATATTAATTTGCAGATGAGTTACACATCTAGCAACATATGTGTAACTCACAAGTTAATGTTTTTTAATTTCTTTTCGCACCGCTAAAAGAGTATATTGTCGCTAAAATACCGAACTATAGTCCATCCTGAAATAGTGTGGACTAATAAATCATTTTGCTTTGAAGTTTTTGATAGATTCCAGTAATACCTAGCCTTCTTTTAAATCATTCCCAAATTCAGGTAAAGACTTAATAGGCAACAAACTTTAGAATAATTGTTCTGAAAGTTGTCTATAAGAGGAAGTCTCCTAGTACCGGACACTTATGTAATTTGGAAGATATATAAAAAAACTAAGTAGAAAGTAACATTTTGCTTTTTATTAATTTGTAGCCAACTAATGTTTTGGTGTTTAGTGGTTACTTTTAATATTTTGTGGGTTGGAACTGAACTTCTTTTCCAGATTGTAAAATGGTCACTTTATCGTCTAAACTCTAAAGTACTCTTCGGAATATCATACTTTAAAGAAGTTTCTCGCATCGACATTTTTTTACACATTACGTTCATTTCACGATCCTTTTTTCTTTTCCCTTGTCTTTAATAGATAAATCTAAAAAAATATTAGACCTCTACATGACAAACATAATTTAACGTATACATTTCGCTGTCCGGCGTTAGGGGAAACATGTTTGTCCGATACCAGGGGGACAACCATACTTATACATAAAGTAAAAAATATAAAGTAAATAGGTACTTTGGAGGCCTAAATGAAATGAAATATATAACAAGCCGTGAGGGGGGTCGTTTATTAGCACTAAATTGACTTTTAATTGGGATACACAAGTGCGACCCTTGAGGTCCACACGACGAACTTCCTAGTTTGATGAATATTGAATATTAATAATTAAATTAGAAATTACACAGAAAAGTAACCATTTTAATCATTAAAACGCATATTTATTTAATTTTAACAATAAATTTAAAAAACGGCTGGACCGATATTTATAAAATTTATGTCGGATCATAGTGACGTTAACATGCTTTGATAGACACCTCAACGAAGTTGATAACATTTTTTTGGACGAGATTTCATATAAAATCTACTTTGTTGCAGTCGTTTTATTGAAACAAAAAAAACGGCTTGATCGATTTTGATAAAATTTCTTTTGGGTCTTGTTGATGTTTATATGCTTCTATTTGCACCCTAACAAAGTCGATACCATTTTTTTTCACGAGATTTCGTGTAAATTCCACTTTTGGCAGTCTTTTTCTTTAAACAAAAAAAACGGTTTGATATAATTTCTTTCGGATCAAAATGACGTTAACACGCCTCGATTGACACCCTTACGAAGTCGATATAATTTTTTATTCGCGAGATATTGTGTAAAATCTACTTTTTTGGAGTTTATTTGGTTAAGAAAAAAGAACGGCTGAACCGATTTTGAAAAAATTTCTTTCAGGTTATATTTACGTTCATACGCGTCGATTGGCACCTTAACGTAGTCGATATCATTTTTCATTCTCGAAATTTCATCTTAGAAAGCAATGACTACATAGGTACGTACGTACGTACACACACATACACATACATACACACACAGACATCTTTTCAAAAATAGTGTAAAAATAGCGTAGTGACCTTGAAACATAAAAATTTGTGATACATTTTGATTTCGGACCCATTACAATAACTTCCAACGGGAAGTTAATAAATAAAATACTTACCAAATCTTTTATTACCACTGGAGTAAGTTCAATTCAATTCAATTTCAATTCAATATTTATTTGTAAATAATAAGTAAGTAACTATATAATTTACAAAACGTCATAAATGTCATTCATTGTAATATTGCAATAAAAATTGAGGATTGAACGTTACCCGATGCAACGTGCTCACCAATTGGGTTTTTAAACGAATTTTTTTTTTACTTAAATGGAAGGACCACATCAACTTTTATAGCAAAACTGTTTTTATTTAATTTTTTTGCTTACTAATTAAAAAGTTATATTTAAATAAAAATTAATTTTTAAACTCATTTAATTTTTAATTTAATTTTTAAACTCATTTAACGCGCCGAAAGAATCCGAACGCGTGTGACGTCATTATGTTATCTATGGTCTTTGTATCCATGGTTACCAAGTTAAAAATGTATTATTTTTGATAGTATGTGTAATACATATACACAAATACCAACAAATGCAGACACATTTTAACATAACGACGTCACAAACATTCCTGGCGCGTTTTGAAGTCACGTGATATTTTTTAAATTTTTATACATTTTAATTAATTTTTAGTAATTTATCTATAGCTTTAAAAAAATGTTTCTTTTCGATTTTCAATATTATTTATGTTAAATTATTAGAAAAAATTAAAAAATTAATAATTTTTTTTAAACTTAAATACCTAATTACGAAACAAATAACCGCTCTTTTTTGTTTACGGCTCACGACTGAAGATCGTCGCGTCGCTATAGGCACGTCTCTGACTCTCATCCCTAACCCCCGCCGTACGACCGATCGTATGTTTCTACCTATCTATAATGCGGAGATACTGTCTGTGTCGGACGATAGGGGAATTCCCCCTATTTTTTACAGTTTATAATAAATCCGCGACAGGTTGAAATTTAAAGTAGCCCATCCAATTTGGAGTTTTTACACATCCGAAGCGCTTTGAATGTACAGACAATGTAGGAGTTGTTGGTGTGTTTAAAAGCTCGTAAATCTAATGTAAATTTAACTGTGCGCTCGGAAGATACGGGGATTAAAATGCTAGAGCTAGCCTAGTATGTTGAATCACCTACATATCTGTGTATGGGCTAGTTACTTATCGTAAGGTAGGTAACTTCGACCATGCATTCACGGACTGCTCAAACCTCAAGCGTGACGCGTAACTAACATATTATCATTACACATCGGTTTAGTCATGATTGGGTGCGCAGACGCAACTACTTATTTTGACATTTTAACTTATAAATATTGAAATGGTCGCCAAACTCCATAAACATTTCATTTTTTGACAATCATAAGTGTTGACATAGTTAAGGAAGTCGTTTTTTAAGGTTTCAAAAAATATATAAGTTTTTTATTTTTAACACGATTATATTAGCTTCACTTGTATGTTGTATGTATGTAAAAAAATCTTGCAACTCTCGATTTTCACTCTCTTTTAAATGTCCAATTGACGTGAAATTTTGCAGTTGTATGTAGTTTAGATTACAATACAAAATAATAATACAATATTCTGATATTTTGTCTATAATAATGTTTATATAACAAGTTAAAATAGAAATAAAAAACTAGTGGTGGAAGTAACGGTGTTGATGGTGGGAGAACGTGTCTTCAGTCGTTTAAATTATGACTAAAAATTTAAAAATAAAAATATGGGTAGATACCTATATTAAAAAAATTTTGGAGCATACAAGTAATTCAAGAATTACAAGGCGCGATATTCATGTAGGTATTGTGTGAAAACGGTTTTACCGAACATAGGGAAAATAACACTAAGAAGATCAATTTTGTAGTAGGCTATGGCCATAAGACCTAATGTAAATATGTATTGGATTACATAGAAAAAATAGTGCAGTGAATTTTTTAAACAATTTTCCATAGCAACGGTTGACTATTAAGCGAAACTCGGAACCTGCTAAATAAAAAAAGTCATGAGGTGTCGTAAGATACCCGACAGAAGCTATGTTTCTTACGCATTGTATATAAAACCGAATTTATCAAAGATATAAACAATACAATTAAAAAGTTATTATTTGACTGCCATTTTGAAATCTGACGCCATTTTATTTTTTTGCGTCTTATTAAACTCTCATATATCAATTTTCAAAAGGATCGGATAATTTTTACAAAGAAGTATATACCTATGGCCGCCATTTTAAAATATGACGTCATTTTATTTTTTTGCTTTCTATAAAACTCGTCAATATCTATTTTCAAAAAGATCGGATAATTTTTACACAAAAAGTACATATTGCCGCCATTTTGAAATCTGACGTCATTTTATTTTTTTGTGTCCTATAAAACTCGTAAATATCAATTTTCAAAAAGATCGGATAATTTTTACAAAAAAGTATATATAATGGCCGCCATTTTGAAATCTGACGTCATTTTATTTTTTTGTGTCCTTTGAAACTCTCAAATATCAATTTTCAAAAGGATCTGATAATTCTTACAAAAAAGTACATATGGCCGCCATTTTGAAATCTGGCACCATTTAATTTTTTTGTGTCCTATGAAACTCTCAAATATCAATTTTGAAAAGGATCGGATAATTTTTACAAAAAAGTACATATGGCCGCCATTTTGAAAAATCTGACATCATTTTATTTTTTTGTGTCCTATGAAACTCTCAAATATCAATTTTCAAAAGGATCGGATGATTTTTACAACAGAGTACATGTGGCCGCCATTTTGAAAAATCTGACGTCATTTTATTTTTTGGTGTCCTATGAAACTCTCAAATATCAATTTTCGAAAGGATCGGATAATTTTTACAAAACAGTTCATATGGCCGCCATTTTGAAATCTGACGCCATTTTATTTTTTTGTGTCCTATAAAACTCTCAAATATTAATTTTCAAAAGGATCGGATAATTTTTACAAAAGTGACGTTACATTACTTCGTGACGTGACGTTTCACTTTTTATTATTTAGGTCCCCATCTGAAACGTGCGTTAAGAAGCATAGCTTCAAATAAAAATAGGTAAAAAAACTTTTAAGTTAAACGGTTTTATAATAATAATGTTTTAAAAAGAAAAAAATAATATTTAATTTAGGTTCATAAGTATAAAAGCGTGGGTCGTAAACTCTGTGATAATTTATTACAGTCACGACCCACGCTTTTATACTTATGAACCTAAATTAAATTTTATTTTTTTCTTTTTAGTACATTTATAAAACCGTTTAACTTAAAAGTTTTTTAACTATTTTTATTTTTAATTTTTTAGTGTGCTTTATTTTCTTAGTCTGATTTTATAACATTTATCCGATCCACTGAAACGTTACCGGAGAAAGACCTTTTGCCTGTGAAAATTCATAATATTGTGTGCAAAATTTCAACTCAATCGGATCACGGGAAGTGGGTGAAAATTCAAAAGTACGATTAACACCCGGACGAAAGCCGGGTCGGTCAGCTAGTTACCATAAATTGTATTGTCACCGGAGCTACACATGTGTGCAAAATTTCAACTCAATCGGATCATAGGAAGTGGGTGAAAATTCAAAAGTACGATTTGCACACGGACGAAAGCCGGGCCGGTCAGCTAGTTATCATAATATTGTATTGTCACCGGAGCTACATATGTGTGCAAAATTTCAACTCAATCGGATCACGGGAAGTGGGTGAAAATTCAAAAGTACGATTTACACTCGGACAAAAGTCGGGCCGGTCAGCTACTTACCATAATATTGTATTGTCACCGGAGCTACACATGTGTACAAAATTTCAACTCAATCGGATCACGGGAAGTGGGTGAAAATTCAAAAGTACGATTTACACCCGGACGAAAGCCGGGGTATGAACGTCGAGAAATTTTGGTCCGATCCATAGGTCTCGCCATCCGATGGACGTCAATAATTAGTTACACGTCATTTTAACTCAGTAGGCCAGGGTTTTTAAACTTAAATTCAAACATCAGCAGTCAAAAAATTGAATAACTATATTAAAATAATGCAATATAAGACAGAGCATACGCTATCTTCCAATATCCATATTACACTGTGCAACAGACAAGGACAACCGAAACAAGTTCGCGATTTATTAGATAAAGTCGCATTTATTTCGTTTAATAATCATATAAATCTGTATAAAAAAACTGTTTTGACACAATATTATACATGAAATCTATCTAAAATTTTCTGCTCTTTCGTTTAAGACAGGTTTCGAATCGATCTGACTTAAATTGAGCAAACTATAAGCAAAAAACACCGTTTTTTCTAATTTGCTCCCCTCTGGGGCCAAAATTCAAAAATCGGGCGACGTTAGGATCAAATAGACCCCGAGAGGAATCGAACAAAAAAAAGTTTTTGAAAATCGGTTCATCCGTTTGGGCTGTACGCGTGACACAAAATAGCGTGACAGATTCACAGATTCACAGATTCACAGATTCACAGATTCACAGATTCACAGATTCACAGACAAAGCGAGTGTATATAGGCGCTTCTAGCTTCGCTAAGATCGCGCCTAAAAAATTAAAGACACACTTAGTAACACTATATTTAATTTACTTTATCAAGTTCCCCACGCTTTGAAACGTTATAGAAGAGAAAGAAGTTTATTTTCTACTTTTTGGTGCGCTCGTATAAGAGTGTTTTTTAATTTTTTAAAAATATTTTTTTATCAACCATTCTGAAGGTTTTTACATTTTTAATGATTTTATAGGTACCTATTTTTCTTCTAATTTTCCATGAAAATTGAAAAAAAATTAAAATACATTGGGTAAGCAGCTATTAAGTATGTTTATTGGTACTGATAAAATTATACAAATTGGGAGACAAATTTTAAGAATAGAATACCCTGTACGTTAGTTTTATTAATTCTGAATCACCTATACACTTGTACTGCACTGACACATTTTCATTCTGCTTCTATAGATATGTCAATATAAATAAAAAGTTTTCCGGATTTTTGTTTTCCCTAGATGAAAATCGATTTATTATCTTTTGCTGGTAGTGAACTGGGATTTAGAATAAATACGAAGTATGCTTTTTAACAGCGTTTATAAAACAAATTTGACATTTTAATCACGGTATATTTTATACCTCGAGTATTAGATGAAACAAAATATTTGAATCCAAATTTTGATTATAGTGCATATAATCATCAATACTAAATTATTATAAAACTGTAAAGGTAGGTTGCGTGTCGGCCTGTCTATTCTGCCATAACTCTTAAATCCCTAATCCGAATGCAATGAAATTTAGTACACCTTTATAAGGATCCTCAAGAAGAAGAGGCTAAAAAGCGTTTTTGCTTGTGACGTCACATGTCATGAAAATACGGAAGCCGTGCGCTTATGTCTAAAAACCAAGAAAAAATCTGGTGAAAAATAGTACATTGTTATATTTCTAGTGTCGTATTATTACTGACGAAAATTATGACAGTACGTATATAAAAACGAACGATAGCGAGTTTTTACAGTCACACGAGTCATAATACCATTACGCATGAGAAATATTAATATTTTTTGCCTACTTTTCACTACATTTTCAGTATTTTCAAAAAATGTTGACAGTTCATTTCCGTCGCCATATTTACATTTACAGCAGGCCGTGAGTATGTTATAGCAGGCGCATCATAGAGCGAATAAACATAAGTTACTATGGTAACAGTTTACTTACCGCACTAGTTATGTAATGAAAACACTTTCTGCACGCCTGCCTGTTAAATGACCCAATACAGGCCGGTGTACGTGAAAAGTAACTATTTTGTATTGGGTATGGCAAAAAAATACCGTGCACCTAGGTAAGATATTAATATATAATATACCCCGTGCCCGGTCTCAAAGGTAAACATAAGGATTTAACATGGTGGTACTGTTCATTTTTACTGATTCGTGTTCGCCAATTCAACGTACCAGAAAGGTAATGGTATCTATCGAAAAATAAAATTATTGCACATCAAATGATTCTAAAAATAAAACCAAAAATGAAATTTTTACTTTAAAATACCAATTTGAAATTTACCGATTTTGCAGTAATGATTTCAAATTAAGTAGGCGAAAAACAAAACACTAAAAGAAGTATGCTGTAATAAAATTGTCAAAAAACTTTTGTACTCGTAATTTGTGCACGTAAGCATTTTTACAATAATTAAAGTAAAAATTAATAATTACTTCAATGAAGGAAGAGTTTTTATGGTAAAAACGTTTTACAGCGGTGTTAATTTGCGGAGAGTTAGAGATTTGTTTTCTATTAAGTTTAATGGCACACAACGTTAATTCCCTATGTTCAGCTTTGAGACTGGACACCCGGTACAATATTTGACGTATGTAATGTCAAATATTATAACATATCTTACCTAGGTGCACGGTATTTTTTCTTTTAAAATGTCTTAATCTTTTGTGGCTATTTCTTTGCTTAAACAAATCATAAATTTCACAACTCATATATTTCTAGACTCTTAAAGTATCAATTTCTCATTCAATTGAAATTCGAACGTGCAGTCAACACATAAAATAAAAATCATATTGGGTTATGGCTTTCGTATAAATGTGTATTCTCAGACAGTGAACCGTTTTTAATTCCTCCTGCAAAAAAGACGCGCGTGGGAGGGAAGGTCGCGTGTCGGTGATTACACGGGAGCCCGGTGGATGACAGAAAAGTGCAGAGTCATTAGCGTTAACTGTAATTAATGATCTTACCACGGCGTACCAACTTCATAATATGCTTACATAAGCGAATGCAAAGCTCTGTATATGAATTGAGTAGCATTGTGCTACCATTGAGCTGCTGACGCTACCATTTATCTTCTACCGCAATAATAATCGCACTTTATACTTGTAAATTATATAAACTCTAAATTATTACTACACAAATTTAAAAAATGGCATCGTTTTTCCCGCGAAAATTTTAAATATCGGTAAGAACAGCTTGGTGTAACGGTTAGCATGCTGACCTTTGAATCATAGTGTTGTGTTTTTGAATCTCACCTAAGCTCATGGATGTTTTGTGATGTCGTTTAGTTTTAATTTGATGTCAATATACGCTAATGACCTTAGTTGTCAAGCTTATATAATTAACAATAAATAAAAAAATAAAAAAAAAATAAATATATACTCGTACATAAATAAATTATCGCTATGAAAAACCATGCAGGACTTCGATGTTCCAAAATAATTTTTAATATGAAAAATGTCAATGGAATTTGCCAGAAAGACTTAAAACGATACTTTTTTAGGGTTCCGTAGAAACTATAGGAACCCTTATAATTTCGTCATGTCTGTCCGTCCGTATGTCACAGCCTTGTAATTCTTTCATTTCTTCATCTTTTGCGATGAAATTTTGCAGGTATATGCTTTTAGTCAACCCGAAGACAGACGTGAAGCGAAATTGCATATTATTATTGTGGTACCTTCCCGGGAAACATGGAAAGATAGGATGATAATTTTTTTGCGTGCCCCACTGCCCCATCGAGCGTGGTATCGTTGAATAGGTCTTTAAAAATGCAATCAAAATGCCACATAACATTTTTTATAGTAATTACAGATTATAGAGAAGCATCAATTATACTTACAAATTATTATCATTTTCTGCCTGGCAATTTTTTTAGCATACTTGGCAGATCTCATACTGAACATTTCTATTTGGGGAGAGGTCTGATAGGCAGGCCCGGACTTAAAGACCCAGGGCTCCTAGGCACTTGACAATTGGGCCCCCCAAGCCCAAAAAAAGGGAAAAAATGAAAAAATGGAATTGGATGGAAATTTAGCAAAAAAAGTCTCCAATTGGGTTATCTTACAAAATTTTTGGGCTCTTTTTCCATCTCCGCCCTGGCCGGGTCCTCCTCGGTGGCTGGGCCCCTAGGCCGGTGCCTTGTTGGCCTAGGCAGAAAACCGGGCCTGCTGATAGGTATGCAAAAAATTGCTAGACAGATAATAAAAACTGTAGGTAAACACTTCTCTATAATCTACAAATTTCATCAAGTAGTGTTGACCAATATCCAAGATACTGACCGTAAAAAATTATTAAAAAAAAGCGAATTAGTCTGCCACCGATTTGATGTTCCCCATCATAATTTATCTATTAAATTCGCTAATAAAATTTTAGAAGTGTTGTCCAGTAGACTTTTGTACGATGGGAGTTTGGACTAAAATATGTTAAGTCGAATTAAATCTCTTTACTGAAACTGAAAACTACAAAAAGCGGGGACATTTTTCATGTATTATAGTATTTCGATCAGCGTGGCGATTCCAATTTTAGATACAGATTGAAAATTGCATCCAACGAAGTGGTTATTGCTGGAAGCATTTACACTATAATAGTGTTAAATGTACGGAAAGTTATCGATGTATATTTTTTTATATTGTTCGAAGTGAACCGTTCCGTATGCGAGAAGTTGTTTGCCGGCTTTTGTTCATTCTCCCAAAGGAGTTTTTCAGTCTGTGCATATCTCGCAGTTAGGTATAAATATATCGCACGCGTTCAAAACAATACTATACAGGCTGGTTTGTTTCCTTTTTTACCCGCGACTTTACTCGCGTCAATGCCGAAACCCCATCTGATGTCATCGTAGCAATGACATCTAGCAGATGCCCTTTGAAGTAATATAGTACATCTATAATTTATAATAACGTTAAAAAAAATTCCTACAGACTAACAGTGTCACTTACCTACAGTTTACAGCATAAAAAACTTTTTAACAAAAAAAAACCACTTTCAAAAAAGCGACTAAAAAGAGGAAATAAATAATAAAATTTAGAGGTCGGCGCCAATTTAATAAAAAATGAAGTCGGTTAAAAAGTATAGTAGGCATAGTAATTAATGTCTACTTTTTTACCGACTTCATATTTTATTAAATTGGCTTTTTTGAAGGTTTTTTTTTGTTAAATTATATATTGTACAAGTGCGGTAAGTTGGGCGCATGAACGAAGTGACAACACCGCACGAGTTGCAGATACTATTTTTTATTACTAGTGCGTGATAAATACTATCTTGGCGCTCGTTATTGAAACTTTTCATTTAAATGTAGTTTATATAATTTCAAGAAATATTTGTTATCTGTTACCTGAATGTCACTTTTTTAGTTTTTTTAATTATTGATAAAATTGGTCCTAGAATTGATTTGCGTGTTTTATTTAAAAGCGTGCGCCAAGTGTGATTTACGCACGCAAATAATACGCTAAAGCCGTGGAAACAGTAGAGTAGGCAATGATCTATTTGCCGACCAAAATAACGTGCGCCAAGGTAGTACTTATTCCGCATGTGTAATAAAAAAAAATAAAATTACAATTATTTTATTTATTTTTTATAACACATGCGGGATAAGTACTATCAATTGGCGCACGTATCTTGTATCTGGATACCGACGACTTTCAAAGTCCATCTGGCTGTGAATTAAAGAACTTGATATTACTTATATCGTCTCTACGCAGGGTTGGAAAAAACCCGACCCGGTGGGTTTTATTGGGTTTAAATAGGCTTTATTGGGTTATATTGGGTTTTTCAAAAACATTCCTAAGAATATTTGGTAGGTAGTAGAATTTAATAAGATATCAACCTTAAGATTAAAGCAGGTAACCTACAAAGATTTTTCAAAACTAGGAGGTAATCTCGGAGGTAATTAATGATACAGAACCAGAGAAAGTTTTATAAGTTATATGTCACTGGTTATGTATCATTGTTTACCCCCTAGTTTAAAATTTTGAAAAATCTTTGCTCCTGCATTAGGCTTAAAAGATTAATATGTTGAAAACATGTTTACATACTTCAGATATTATAAAAGTATAAATAAAAGTGTTAAAAAATAATAAAACAAAAATTATTTAGAAATATTTAAAAAAAAAATTCACAGATTTCGCAATCCTTGCAACCATCGAGGACATTGGAAATGATAACAGCATATATGAAACATAATTAACTGTTTATTATACACACAATATTTATCAATGCACTGTTTAGTTTTGTCAGGAATAACCCTATTATTCTTCTGTTATATACGCGTTCACTTTTGCTTGATTACTTAATAACTTTTAAATGGATTTTTCTACAGTATTTATTAACATTTGCTCAAAAATAACACCGCAGATCGTCGCAAATACCTCTCAATTAACTAGACATGATATAAAACACATTTCGAAAAAATTGCACTTGTTCAATTTTGCATGATTGCTCCTCACTTGATCGCGACACCGTTGTCTTTTGGCCTTGAACGAAAACTCGTAACTCTGCTCCCATATACGAACATAAACATTTCCAATGTTAAAAACCCATTTTACTCACTTTTAGTGGGTTTTATCAAGTGGGTCGGGCAAAATTAGCCAACCCTGTCTCTACGTCATTTATAACCTTTCGCTCGTGTTAATGATGGGTATTTGTCAATCGTCTGTATGTATTTCTAAATGCCATTTTATAAACAGTTAAACGACAAGCCGTATGATAGCTACTATTGGTAATGTTTTCAATACAGGCGCCACACAGCAGCGGTATATTTCAGTTATCCAGCACACCGCGGCTTAATAAAACTGCTTTTACGAGATAAAAAGTGCGCCTATACTGATAGTAAAATGTGTCCCGAGATATGCATTTTATACTGGCTTTTAACTTACACATTGTAATTCGATGAGAATTTTTATATCAATTTTATGCTTGCAAATCTGTACACAACGTAGTACCTATATTTGTTTTTTAACACCGCATTACTTTTTTTACATATCGCAGATGAAATAAAACTTTTCGAGTTTAAACATAAATACGTCTATTTATTTTTATATTTTGTTCCTATCGCATATTTTATCTATTAAGTAATGATCTATGTAGATATTTAAAAACACAAACCGTTTTTTTCGACAGTCCGCCAACGCTTTCTACTCAACCGATTTACAATTTATTTTATTGAAATTTTTTGTACACAGATGTGTCATCTCAATTTTTCTTTTTAATTTTTATTAATGTTTGTATTAATAAAAATAAACGCTTTGTTTCATATGTGTATGAATCTGGTGCCATCGGCACTGCTTGGAGAAGTCTAAAGCGAGCGATCGAACATACATGTATGCAGAGCTGGGCCAAGTACAACGAAAATGTTCTTGGAGTACCAAGTACTTTTCATTTTCATCCAATGAGTACAAAGTACTAAGTACAATTTTAATTACTAAGTACAATTACTTGCAGGATTTTACAAGTACTTACTCTATTCTATACAAGTATATTGTACATAATTTATCCGACCTAAATTAGTACCTAGCAGCGTGGGCCAAATTCAATCTGCCTAATGATCGAAATTTAATGACGAAAAAGTTTAATCATGACTAATTACTAAAGAATTATTAGTTTTGTCCTTTGTGCCCTAGTTAATGATTAATTTAGCCGCATTATTAAATCATTTTAGTCATGACTAACAAGATAGCAACTAAATGTAAAAAAGCTAAAAGCCTGAAACTAATGTATTTTTTAACTGGAATTAATAGGAGTGTATTTAAAGGGTATTGTACTTGACAAGATAGTTCAAGTACCAAGTACATTCAACAGCCCGTTACAAGTACAAGTACAAGACCAAGTACAATTTTTAAAAAGTACTTGAATACAAAGTACAAAAACGTACTTAAAGCACTTTTTTCAAGTACTTGTACTCAGCACTGCCGCAGCTCTGCATGTATGAATCGGCTTTCATATAACAGCTCGGCAAAGCCGAAAGCAAGCATACCAAGCATGTTTAAAAGGAGTGTTTAGAATTGTTTATTTATTATAAGAAATTGTAATTATTTCTAAGACACTTCTCCAAATATACTCACTATATACGTCGAATTTCGACGGGATCACTTTAGTTGTTTATTTTTAAATTCAAAAATATAATGTTTTGATTTGTAGACATTAAATGTGTTTTAAAATACTTTTATTGAAATTAAAATCGACGTGGTAACTGTGAAATTTTATTTCAAAGTGAACATGAGTGATTTTATTTTTTGCTAACCTACTTGTTATGTGTCGCCTTTTTTTAACTCAATTACGCATTGTAGTTGATTATGTAAAAATCTGTATGTGTTTTTTTTTTATAATACAATTTTTCGGGTTTTATGTCCTCATATTTCTTATGAATGTGTAATATGAAAAGGATGTTCTCAGGACCTGTAAAAAAAGGAAAACATCATAAACATACATAGGAAGGGTCGGCCTTAGAGTTTATACGAGACCAAAATATACTGTCAATAATTATTATCTTAAATTATTATTTATTGAATCCAAAATATAAAAGAAATACTAATATTACCCTACTACAACGAAGACAAAATGAATGGTAATGTGGTTGGGTGCGAACTATGCGTATGTTAGTTTGTGGCCTAATATAACCTAAAATACTGACATTTTAAATTTAATAAAACACTGTGTTTTAATTTATTTACAGTTAATAACTTTATTTTACAACTTTTATAATAGGGTGGCAAAGATCTGTCTGATGAAGCCACTGTGTTGTGCGAAAGAATAATAATGTTATAAAAAAGTGTAAATCAATTAAAAAACGTGTTTTAATAAATTTCAAATGCATAACATTAATTTCCAGCAAGTAATGGCCTAAATATTGAACCGATTTTAATAACTGAGGTATTGAAAGGTTTGCACGAATAAGGACAAAATAGCGAATCCTGAACCACATTTTGTCCAAATAAAAACAGCGATGAAAATAGTTAAAGTAAAAATTCGCTAACCTGTATACTGGTTGATAGAGTTGTTTTCAAAAATTTTCCGGCGGGCAAAGTGACAGGTTTCTGTGCTCTCATTATTATAGTTTGCACCGAATATCTAATATTTTTGTCGAATATATGCCACGGCATATCGTATACTGCGTCTTTTACACGTAAACTCTTAAAGAAATATTTTATTTATTAGTAATAATTGATATCAAAATCTGATTTTATATTTTTCTTACTTGTTGCGACAGTATCGATCCACATAAAGAATGTACGAATAGTTCCACCATGTTCAATAATAGGTATCCAAGAAATGGTGCCACTTCCAGGAAGTTTTCAGCCTGAAAATTATTTTTTCTAATTGCTTCGTAATAATTAATAATAAAAAAAGCGGTCAAGTGCGTGTGGAACTCGCGCTACGAGGGTTCCGTACCGTTACAACAATTATATTAGGTAGACACATATTCTGTGAAAATTTCAACCGGCTACATGTTAGTTCCAAAGATACAGCCTTTAAAAGGTTTTTCCGTTTTATGTGTGGGGACCCCCTTTAATTTTTACTATTTGTGATTTTTGGATTTTTCCCTTTATTTGTGCTACGAGACCTTGCTTTTTGTCAACTTTCATGATTCTAGGTCAACAGGAAGTACCCTATAGGTTTTTGATAAGATAACAAAATGCCATATCTTTTGATTGCGTTGACCTAGAAGCTAAAATTCTTTAAAACTTTAAGGGACCGTAGACCTTAGTATTTCGTATAAATTTCAACTTGATATCTCTATCCGTTCCTGAGAAAATGGGTCTTGAAAGACGGACACCCAGCCAGCCAGCCAGCCGGACAAACAAGTGATCCTATAAGGGTTCCGTTTTTTTATTATTGAGATACGGAACCCTAAAAAAACGGTCAAGCGCGAGTCAAACTCGCGCACCGAGGGTTCCGTACAATAATAAAAATAAGGGTAGGTATGGGTAAAAAGTTAACAGATTTATTTATTTAAGTTTGTTTTAAAAAAATGTAGGTACTTATATTTTATTTTGATCTTTTTGGTGTTTCAAAATTTTTCAGTATCAAATTTAATTAAATTAATTTTTAAGGTAAAAGAAAAGAATATTTGATGAATAAAAAAACAAAAATATTGCGATCTGAAACCCAGGATCTAACCAGGAACCTTTAGATCTTCAGTCGAACGCTCTACAAATTGAGCCAGTCGAACGATGATGTTACGCTCTGTAGTCTATAGTACAGTATAGAAGTACGGTTGGAGTCAGTGTTGTAGTAAATTAACAAACATTAATTTATTAAAATTAATTGATTATTTGATTCTAATTAGTATTTTCCAGGATTCATGCCACAAAAACACACAATCTGTGAAAATTTCAACTAGCTACCTCTTACCGTTTGTGAGATAGAGCTTAGTGACAGACGGACGGACGGACTACGTAGGCTCAGTAATAGGGTTCCGTTCGGAGGCACGGAGCTCTAAAAAGTCAATGTACTCAGAGTAATAGGTACTCGAACGAAATCTTTTATTTTTAATAAAATACTGTCTCACTCATGTAGGTACTCTAGTCTAATATCTCTATGGTCTTACTTCTGTTGTTAAAAATCCAACTAAACAAAGAAAGAAAGTTGTAAATCCAAATTTTATAAAATACATTGGCGATAGAAATTTTCCGAATCGGTCACATATTTTTAAAAGTTCTTGATGCTGCTGGACACATTCGTTCAACTCTTTTTCAATTGCATATCGATGTTGCCATATCAAATAATCCTGATCGATAAAAATATTGCATGTATTGCCAGTTTCTTTTTGAAGAGTTGCATCCAAACTAAAAAAAATAAAAGAAATAACAATTATAAACTTTTTGCAGCTAAAAAAAATCCTGTTGAAAATTAATGCACTATAATGTTACATTTTTGATATTGAATGCTAATATCAAGCGTCTATAATCTACAATCTCGTTTCTTAGCGTAAATAGAAATTGTAAATTGTGTTTTAAAGACCACCAACAGCTAAGGTTATTTGGGCCTAACACCAATTCATATTTTCAATTCATTATTTTTTTTTTAATAATAAATTGAAAATCCAATTGACACTTTTACCGACTCTCGGGCTAGAACCCGGGAACTGGGGACTTATAATAGAGGAACCATAGCAATGCCATGTAAACAACAGCACCGCTACATGCTCGGTTATTCTTAAGCCCAGCATAAGTACATAGAAGGAATTATTGCAATGGAGCACGTTTTATGTTCTGATGAAACATCGGTAACCTTGATATCACAAGATGGTCGTGATCGAGTATGACGAAGACCTGGAGTTTGATATCTGCAAGGAATTACCATTAAATAGTTTCCTTGCAGATCTATTGCTGATCAAGAATGTTCTAAAAAGGCATTTGCTTCGACGCTCTCCCAAAGCTGCAGAGATATTGCCGCAAGCAAATCTTTCTTCAGGTTTTCTCCATACTAGTTCACGACAATCTGGTGATCTTTCTTTTTCCAGAATTAGTGTTGCCGTCTAGATCTAGACTTTCTAGACTCTTGTCATGTCTAGATTTTCAAGACTAGACTTGCAAAAGTCTTGTCTAGGAATTTTCAAGACAAGACAAGACTTTTATCTAGATCAAGACTCTTGTCAAAACTCTAGACAATTTTCAAGAGTCTAGATAAAGTAAGTAGTAGTAGGTAAAGTAAACTACTCGGTTAATATAGACTCTTGAAAATAATCTAGAGTCTTGATATTAGACAAGACAAGAGTTTTTTAATCTAGACTAGACTTAGTGAAGTCTTGATATTTTTTAAAGACAAGACTTAAGTGAAGTCTTGTCTTGATATTTCAAGACAAGACAAGTTTTGAAAGCTTGTCTTGTCTTGTCTAGACGGTAACACTATCCAGAATTGATTGAGGCGGTAGATATCTAGTTTTGTAGATTAAATACTCTCGACAACTGAGATCATTAGTGTTTAATTAAAAAGTAAATTAAACAAGGTAGACCTCTAAGGGATCAGAAGTCAAAACCCGCCTTCCAGTAGGGCTTTTTTGTTTTGTTTTTTTTTTAATACCATATTTTATTACCTATTATCTATAATATCTTGTATAACATCCGTCTTAATACCAGATTTTTCCAAGGCGATGTAACAAACATTTTTTAGCCTATGAATTAAGATTTCAAATTGTCCGTAGGCTAAAATTACACAGGACACACAAAATGTGTCGTTGTTCATATAGGCTTGACCCATAACAAGTTGACCTAAAACTTGCGCGACGAAAATCGCTTGGTAGTAGCCGGGTCTCGATATCAAGTCGTTTGGAAACCAAACTTCTAAGGGTAGCGGACGAGTCGTGTTCTTGGAATGTTCGATTGTTTTTTGCACATTGTTGTGCATTATAGCTAAATAATTAATCAATTAATTTAAATTAATGAAGTCTGGTAATAGATGTTCTAAATCAAAATAAATATTAATATTACCAATTAATACCAAAATACTCCAAACAAATGTAATTTTGTTTGATATTTGATAATATTTTTCCATCGAAACTGTGCCTTTATAAAAAGCTGAACAACTTGTAAATTTTGCATTGAAATCGTCGCGTAATTCTCTCAAAAATTTATTATTGAACTGAAAATACGACAATTGAATAAATGCAATTATATAAATCATAACAACGATACCAATTTCAGTCGATTTGAAAAAATCACTATCAGTTGTTTTTATAAAACATAAGAAACTCGTCACTGTTATTTGAAACAAAAGAAATCTTGTTAAACACTGAAAAAGTGTACCGAAACATTTTTTAATACTTGACGAATAATTTTCAGTTAAGGACCACATTCCGCTGAATTTCATTATTTTTCGGTTAAAATACAAGTATTTGTTAAAAGCTTGGTTATTTAAATGATACATTTTCCAAGTTTTTTTAATTTGCACAAAATTATATATTTTTTATTTAATTAAACGTGACAGTTCAGTTGTTTACTTATAATGACTGCTATTAAACTGTAGAAAGTTAAAATTAAACATCACCTTTTATAATACTTCTAATTATTATTGGTACAGTATGTTCAAAAAAATTAATAGTTTCGTTTCTTATGATGGATGAGTTAGCATCTATGTCTACGCCACTGAACAGCTTATGTAATGTAAAATCTAAACGTACGTAAATGATGTCCCAATAGCAAAATTTGTACTTTTTGGTATTGTCAAGTTAAGATTTAAACTTTAAAACGGTCGCACGGACTGTCGATCGAATCGTCGCAACGTTGCGACTCAGTAGAACGGACAGTCGTTGAATGGCTTTAACGACAAGAGGTGTCAAGAGGTCTCAAGCGCGGATCCACCGTTGTAGACACGGTGGGCATGCTCACAACCCTAATAATTGAGGTCGATAGGCTGATGTTACATCCAGTGCCTTAATAAAATTTAAAAAAAAACGAACAGTGATTTGGCCGCGTGGACCTATACACTGTACAAGGTCTTGGCCGGGGCGTCTCCTTTATAGGAATGCAATGTATCTATCGTGAGCGAGTAGTGATGGGCTATTCCGAGATATTTTTACAATCGAAATAATTGTAATCGGCTCGGAGTTTGATTTTGCAATCGAAATGTTCGATTGCTCAAGTCGAATATTTGCCACATAGGTTGTAGCAATAGCAGCGAATGAGAGTTTCTACATATAATCACGATTCAAGGTTATATGCTAGTCGACTGACGTTCACACGACTCGTTGATTGTTCACTGTTCAGTCGGTACTCACTACTCTGGGATCTCTTCACTATTGAATTCGTATTACGCGATTACTGCACAATCGACCATCGACTCAACCACCGCTGTTGAGTGATGAACGATTGTATAATATTATGTGGCTCTCGACAGTGTACGATTCAGTACTATGCGACTAGGTCTCGGTGAATTATGAAACAACAACAATCAAGTCCAAGTGACAACCATCGAGAGTCATCGAGATGTTTGAGCAATCGAGACAATCGACTAAAACATCTCGTATCGCGCATCATCACTATGAGCGAGTCCGTAGACCAATTCGCACTTGGTCGATTTTTGGGTGGCCGCGACCACAACCTTTTTTGAGGGCTGGATCCGCGCCTGTATGGTCTTGCTTTCCAATATGAATAAAAAGACAAAAGCTGCTCTTGCACTAGCATTATTGGAGTGCATGGATGAAAGAAAAAAGAAATCGAAGTGGTCAAAAGCATGACCATAAACACCAATAAGTTTCATATAAGTAATGATAAAAACTCCCTAATATTTTTTTTCTTACATCTCGTAATTCACAACACACCCCAGTAAATGTTTATCAACACACACTTACCACTTGACATTCATTCGCAGACTGATTGCAGGGGATTGGCTCGGTCGCACGGACCGTCGCAAACACCGACATACACATTACGACCATTGCGGTCGTGTCACAAGGTTTCAAGACAGTTTTAACGGACGGACGACATGAAGTTTGGTCATGACCAAACCATTCACGGTCGAACCCGTCGCATACGACCGAAGTCCGTGAGACGGTCTGTCAGACCGTTTCAACGTAAATCAAACCACTAAAACGGGCTCACTTTAGTGGTTTTTACATATAATTTGTTTTTATTTTGAAAAACAGTTTATTTGACCAGATTTTACCTTGATTTGGGGGGGAGCACTAGACGCCCACTGTGTAGCTTTGTAACATTAATAGCAATATTATAAACAAAACATATTTTTTATATAATATCTGACATTTCATTTTGAAATTATTAATTCGACATTTTTTTTTCAGATCGAAATACGCCCATAGAGATATGATATCTCTATGCACCGCAGTTAAACGAACAGGTAAATTATTCATTTTTTGTGTGTAAAAGAAACTTTTTTATTTTATATGTTCTTCTCAAACATTTTTGAATTTATACATATTTGAACACCCTGTTTTCATTTTTCTCTTAAAGTTGAATGTCAAAATAAATAATATATATCATTTTTAGGGTATTTTTCCGCATCTAAATACAGGAAGAGAAGCTTGATTATCACATAATTCGAATAGATTATTTATTTATATTTTAATTACAAATGTACTTAACGAGATATAATTAGGAAACTATTTTTTAATTAATTACGTACATCGAATATACAATGAAACTTGTGTATGTTGAATGCTTCAGGGGTTACCTGTACCGTGCCATCGCGTTTCAATTTTTCAAATTTCTCATGAAAGTGTAATATGACACAGATGATCGAATTATCTAAAAAAATATTTTAATTAGTTAAAAAAGTAGCATATACATACATGAGGAATATTTAATTTCTTGGACAAAAAAACATATTTCTTCTCAACTGTCTGATATCTGGGGTTGAGATGCCCATTTACACAAAAAAAAGTTTTATAAATAATAATATGTACTATAATATTGTCTTTATACATTTATATTTTTGAAGTTATACTTCTTTAGCGAGAGTAGTGAATCAGAAAAACGAAACATAAACCGACTAAAAAATTATTGAAACGTTGACAGCTCTAACTATTTGGATGAAATTTACTGAAAAAGGGTTTTGGGGGGCAAAATGTCGATCTAGCTAGGTCTCATCCCAAGAATAATTCGTTTTCTAATAGATTTTATAATTTTAAAAATCAATTTTTTGACGTTTCCAAATAGTGTAATATTGTTAGCAGGCTTTGGATACTTATGGACCTATTGATAGATGTATGGATATTTATTATTAAAAATAATGGATTGAAAAAATTAAAAATGTCAAAAATAAAAATAATTAAATAGTTAAAATTAAAAATACTTAAAACTTCAACGGAACGTGTTCTAATGAAAAATGTATGAAGTATAACTTCGACCGTGCGTTTATGTGGGTGAGGCACATAGTCCATTTTTTTGTATTGTATTTTTGTAAAACTGGGCTATGTCTGTTGACAAGAATTAATAATTAAAAATAACTGCGCCCAAGTAATATGTTTTACAAATAATAAATATTACATTTTTAAAATACACTTACGTTTGCGAAGGTTTCAACGGATAATTCATAAAATTTCGAACCAGTTACCACAACGGGTTTTTGAGCTCTCATAATCATAAGTAGAACAGACTTTTTAATTTTTTTATTGCTCAAATACCAGCGGCTATCATAAATCGCATTGCACACCAAAGCACTCTGCAAAAATTCAATAGTAAAAATTGAAAATTTGATTATTTTTTATATTTTGTCAAAAAATCAGAAAAGTAGTTTCACCAAACCAAAAAAACTGAAATACCGATTAAAAAAAAAAACAATAATCGTTTCAAAAAGATGTCGACAGTTCTGGTGAGCATTTCCACCATGTTTAATTTGTTCTAAAGATGGCGGCGAAACTGTCGACATTTTTTTAAAGGATTTTTTAACGTGAATAACGTCTTATGTCTCGTACCGTGGTGGCATTTTAGAAATATTAGATGTAACGGAAATGGTCAGCGGTGTTTGACATGTGAAGCAAAACACAACATGTATAACTATGTTAAGGTCTCACAGTGGCGGGATTTCAAGGAAGTGGTTGGTAGGGAAAAATGTTATTACGATTATTGTCTAGAATATACAAATAGAATAGAATAGGCAATGTTGTGTCTAGACAATAGTCGGGTATTTTAAATTTTTGCCGTACCGCCAGTCAGATTAGTATGGCGATTACCCGTGCTCGCCATACCCGAGTCCCGCCACTGGTCTCAGATACAGTATGTCAGGTAGCGGTGTGGAAAAGTACGAGTCTGATGACAGGTACAAACGCCAAGCCCAGGTTCGAAGGCTTTTGATATATTGAATTGATCAGAATGAGCCATGACTGATAATTACGAATTTATATAGAGTTGCTATGGTTATTCTAGTGTTTTTATTTTAGTTTCTAATTGTAATTGTGTTTTAAAGACCACTAACAGCTAAGGTTATTTGGGCCTAGCACCAATTCATATTTTCAATTCATTATTTTTTATTTATTTATTTTTTTTTTTTAATAATAAATTGAAAATCCAATTGACACTTTTACCAGCTCTCGGGTTAGAACCCGGAAACTGGGGACTTGTAATAGAGGAACCATAGCAACGCCATGTTAACAACAGCGTCGCTACACTCTCGGCTATTCTCAAGCCCTATTTTAGTTTTAATTATTTTTCAAATTATAACGAGAAATCTATATACGGTTTTTAATATAAACATAAGAAATACAATCAATATGATTAGACACCTATACCGTAACTAAATTCACTATATTAGTGAAATTAACATAAGAATATCAGACGAATTATCGCCATGATATTTATATAGAAGGCTATATAGGAAAAATGTAAATGCACCGCCGGGAATCGAACCCAGAACTCCCAATTTCGCGTCGGGTAAGTTTCCAGTTACTACACAGTGCCCAACAGCGTACATTTAATTCTTCCTATATATGCAACGATGACCACAGATCCATTAACTGCGAGAGCTATTATTTTATAACAACATTACGAATGAATGCTGGCTTTCTCATGGCCCATATATAGATTTCTCGTTATAATTTGATTTATAAGGCGCGTCCGGGCCATGAGAAAGCCAGCATTCATTCGTAATGTTGTTATAAAATAATAGCTCTCGCAGTTAATGGATCTGTGGTCATCGTTGCATATATAGGAAGAATTAAATGTACGCTGTTGGGCACTGTGTAGTAACTGGAAACTTACCCGACGCGAAATTGGGAGTTTTGGGTTCGATTCCCGGCGGTGCATTTACATTTTTCCTATATAGCCTTCTATATAAATATCATGGCGATAATTCGTCTGATATTCTTATGTTAATTTCACTAATATAGTGAATTTAGTTACGGTATAGGTGTCTAATCATATTGATTGTATTTCTTATGTTCAATTATTTTTATTTTACTTGCCGATTAAATGTCAAGTAAAATAATAGTAGATTGTATGTCTATAGATACGTAATGGGGCATATTACTGCGAGTGATGACAGTATGTAAAAACGAGCGACAGCGAGTTTTTACAGTCACACGAGCCGTGATACCATTACGTAGGAGACATTATATATGGTATTTTTTGCCATACCCACTACAAAATACCTACTTTTCACTTCATTTTTAAAAAATTCAGACAGTTCATTTGCGTCGCCATCTTTCCTTCTAGTGTGCCGCGAAGTTTGTGCAAGTAAGTAATGACTGGCGCACGCAAGCGTACGCAGGAGCATAGAGCGATAAACAGAAGTTGCTATGGCAACCGTTATTTTCTGCGCTAGTGCTGAAAGTAAACCATTTTCCGCACACTTGCCTGTTAAATGGACCATTAATAGCCGCCATACATACATCGAAAGTAGCCAAGGTTAGTAGAGTATAGGTTGCCTCATTCCGATAGATAGTAGTGGGGGGATGACGTCACTCAGAATATACCATGCTTGCTCACTTCAATAGAAAAGATCAGACCATGGACGCAGCTAATTTTTGGAAATAAAAATCACAGTAACCATGGTAGTGTGATATGTTTTTTCAATACCTAATAGAAACATGATTCTTCTGTTAGTGAAAAAAATATGATAAGTTGTCAATATTTTTAATATTTTGTGAATATAAAAGATAAAATAATTAATTTATCAATTTGTTAGTTAATTCTAGTCGTTTCTTAAATTTAAAAAAAATAGGTAATTAACAAGATCTGCCATTTCTTGAGCATTATTTAATTTTTTGTTTGTTTATATTATAAATATTAAAACCTAAATTTTGTAATAAAAATAAAAATTATCCTATTTTTTAACATCTATTCTTCTATTTATTGTCTCCTGTCAATTTTAAGAAAAAATCTGCACGAAGCACCTAATATAAATAATTATAATCTTCAACAATTTTTGTACTTGATTTAAACTAAATTCTAGCTAACGTCATTCCCGCGCTTACGCTGATTGGTCGGATGGAACGAGGCAACCTGTACTCTAATAACCTTGGAAAGTAGCTATTTTGTAGTGGATAATAAGGCAAAAAAATAATTGAAACTAAAATAAAAACAGTAAAGTAATCATAGCAACTCTATATAAATACGTAGGAACATATTGGTGCGTTTGGTATCAAGGTGTAGTGTAAAAAGTGTAAACACTTTTGACACTATTACGTTTGTTATACAAAAGTGTAAAACAACTGACCTGTTTGTTATTTCAGTGTGGGACTAAAGGTGTAACAACTATCAGTCCCGGCTTTTGAGCAAGTGCACGTAGTGTAGTAGAGGTCACGTGATATATGTCTGAATTGACAATCGCTTTGACAGATTTGATACCTTTTTCGTACTCTGTTTTTTACAATTTTTGTCTCTTAAAAATGAATGAGCTTCAAAATGTAATGGTACAAGATAAATATGCCAGTGAGTTTAACATTTTTACGATCAAAAAAAACTGTAAAAACTAGAAATAATGAACTCAGTCAATCTGTCATTTATTTATTTTGTAATGCGCATGTACAATCTACTCAGAATGTACACTAGCCCGTTTGTTACAAGTGTACATTTAGTTTACACTTTTGCTGAACTTTTTACACTTTTCAGTGAAAAGTTATCTACACTACACTACACTACACCTTGATACCAAACGTACCTATTAATTATCAGCCATGGCCCATTCTGATCAATTCATTTTTTTCCAGTGCTAAAAACCTATGTATACCTCGCCGTGAGACACACTGTATAATATGTCCCTATTGGATAACAACTTAAAATATAAAAAATAAAATTACAATTATTTTATTAATTATTATATTTTTCGAACATTTGATTTTATAAGATAAATAAAAGTGAATGTATTCCTTTTCATGACAACGAATACATTAGTGTTTAACTGTATTCACGTACCCACGATACAGACATACCCGTTTTTTAATCAAGTTTTATTGACATTATGATTTTTTACTTTGACTCGCTTATGGTACATATTTATGAAATATTATTCTAGACATACCTCGGTTGTTATAAGTGTACCCAGAACGCTGACAAAAAGTTGCTCTACGCAATTTAAGGAGAAGTATTCTATAAGATGAAGGTCCTCCAGTAAATCTGCAGACTGAAAAATAATACGTTAAGCATAAATTAAAAAATCTATTGTAATTAGTTTAACGCCTGTATGAAATATTGAATTTTTGCAGTTATTTTTATTTTATTATAATAAAATGTATGTATTATGTAAAATGTATAATTTTGCTAAAATTATTAAAAGACATTGGGCACCTGCGTGATTTTTTTATATTGCAGATTGAAAAGTTATCTCTTAATGTGAACGAAATCCTAAAATCGGATAAACATTAAACGATTTGTTATAGCACAATAATTTAAGTTTTTGTGCTATTTAAACATGTGGCGTCCCTTAGCTGCGCAGACGTCAAAAATATACTTCGGTGAAATCATATTTTCGTGAGGATCACTTTGATGTTAGTATTGAAAAGTACATAACGAAGAAACCTAAGTTTTACCAAAGCACTTTTAACATTATCGCAGCAAAATGACGTCACATGTTTAAATAGAACACCAGCATTAGCGGACTTAATAAATTATTGCGCTTCAACGAATCGTCAGTGTTTCTCGGATTATAGAGTTTTGTCTAAATTGACGTAGTTCACGAGTTCATTATGTAATTTATATTTTCTGTAGTTTTGAAGTGACACTTCTTTAGCCTGCGATAAGAGTAATTTCGTTCAACAGCCTAACGAAAACTATTAAACGGCCAAGTGCGTGTCGAAACACGCAAAGAGTAGGGTTCCGTACTATGTAAGTTATGCTAAACGTACAATTTTGATAAAATAAATACACATTCATAATCTACTTAAAAGGCCCTTTTTAACAATACCCCACAAGAATAGGTGCAAAAAAAATTTGTTTTGACCCCCGTGCTGTTTGAATATATGGGCGCCCCCCTTAAATAACCCTTTTTAATCTTTTGTTATTCTCTTCGTCTTTGCGCCGTGGCAATAAATATATTTTGTGTGAATTTCACAATAATAATAATAATAATAATTTGTTGTCAATTGAACTGAAAAATACAGTATTTTTGACTAGTCAAATAGATAGTATAGATAGGTATTTTATTATTTAAAATAAGAATAAAATTCATCTAGCGAATAAGAAGCGTTTTTGACGAGCAATGCTTTAACCGTGGATTTAAATTTTGGGAAAGAAGATACATTTCTGTATTCTGCAGGCAATATATTGTACAAATGGACTGAAATATTTGACGGACTATATTTGAAAATGTTATTATTTGCCATTGGTGTTATTAGTAGCTAGTTTTGGTGCGAGTATTATACGAGTGAACTGTATCAGCAGATGTAAAATTAGCTATATTTTGACGAGCAAAAACAATACAAGAATAGATATAGATGCATGGGACGGTTAAAATTTTTTTTATTTTAAAAGTATCTCGACATGAAGCGTTCCATTTTAAACTATACATTACTCTAATAATTTTATTTTGCAGAATAAAAATGTTCTTACATTGTGGACTATTACCCCACCCAATGAACCCATATTTAAATTGTGGATAGATGTATCCAAAATAAATTGACCTCAGGATAGAAATATCTTTATACAGAAATTTAGCTTTTTTCACTACAAACATTTTTTAGAAATTTCACTGCGAATGTACAGTATGTGTTCATCCCACTTTAAATTTGAATTTATAAAAATACGTAAAAATTGAAAAATACGGTTTCTTTCTAGTACGGAACCCTAAAAAAGACACTGTCAAGGAGTGGAGGAAATAAGCTGCTAGTGGGGAACCGGAACCGATTGACTGGCGGGTAGTTATGAATGCGTTGGGGAGGAAACTCGATCAACACGTCTCTTTTCCGTTTAGTGTTTATTTGGTTACAAATGTTTACCAATAAAGTTTCATTTCAGACGCGACGTGAGATTTACACGCATCCAGTTTTTTTTCGATAACTGTTTAATAATAAATATTTTTACCGTGGTTGCTAGAAATGACACTAAAGCAGTATAAATCAAAGTGAAGAGGGTTCTAGCGAAAACCATTGGCGACACAAAATCGATATACTCGTCGCAAAATGCAAGCAAATCTTGATGAAATTGAATATTTTTTATCAGAAACTCCTCCACTTTTCCTTCGTTCTCTTCAGTTATATTGTAATCTTTGAATAATTCCACAGAGTCGTTGAGATTTACATTGCTCTCATCGTCTGGTATGGCGTTCTCATCTGGTTGATATAAAAAAAAAGATTTTATAATTTTTCGTTCATTAGCGGCCACAACATTTTTAGAGCATTTGAAGTTATATTTCTTTTGGCGCGTTATCGAAAAATGATGAGAGTGAATTTTTACATTTTGACACCATGAAGTTAGTCGAAAGTGACACCAGGAAGTTAGTCGAAAGTAACACCATGAAGTTAGTCGAAAGTAACACCATGAAGTTAGTCGGAAGTTCATGATTATAATACCCTATTATCACCAGTCACAATGTGACAAGAGCGTTTTCAGTTTTGAATAACATTAATAAAAGCCATTGCTATACAAACGCTCGTTTATGCCGTTTTCGTTAAATATGAGTTCGTACTCCAACACCCGTACTGTTTACATTATAAATTAAATTAATTTATTTAATATCTTTATTTTATTTTTTTATCGACTTTTTTACAAACGTTTAGTACTGGCACGCGGGATAAAATTTTTGGAGTTATTTTTGTTTTGTTACGCCAAAGGAGTATAACTTCTGACGTGCATACATAAGTACACGCACACACTCTTTTTTTTTAACCTGCTACGCTCGGGTTAAGACAGAATTTCTGTCACAAAATCGACACTAACGCGAATCTGTTGATAGAAGCCACGGGAAAAGGCTAGTAATATTATAAAGGGTGATTTACTAACTCCTCACCAAATTTGATAGATGAAAGCTCATCTAATGCTCACCTAATAATTAAAAAAAAAAAATTTTTCTATTTTGAAGCTTCATGAATAGGTTAGGTACTTTCGGAGATTTCTTAAATTATCGCTAAAGCACCCCCTACACGCAGCGGAATGTTTGTACGATTTGTATGTACATACAAAATGTACACACAATATGTTCCATACTATACTTACCTGTCTCAAACAATAGACTTATAACGACGCACATAGCCAGGAGCTGCACGTCTTATTAAAATAAAAAAAGAAATATGTTCCATCTATACACTTTCATATAAATTTGTACAAACAACTTTCAGTATTTTGTGTGCACATGCCACATACATGTCGACAAACTACATTTAACGACATAATGTCGCTGCGTTTTGTTTGTACAAACAGAAGGATGGAAACATTGCTCTTTTAAATCAACTTCCTGTGATGTCTTTGTACGATTTGTTTGTACTGTTATGTTTATACAAACATGACAGTACAAACAAATCGCTACGTGTGGTTGTAATATTTGTAGTACAAACATGTAAGCACAAACAAAACATACGAATAATCCGCTACGTGTAGGAATAAAAAAATTGTGTTTAAAAGACCACCAACAGCTAAGGTTATTTGGGCCGAGCACCAATTCATATTTTCAATTCATTATTTGTTTTTTTCATAATAAATTGAAAATCCAATTGACACTTTTACCAGCTCTCGGGCTAGAACCCGGGAACTGGGGACTTGTAATAAAGGACCCATAGCAACGCCATGTAAAAAACAGCATTGCTACACGCTCAGCTATTCTCAAGCCCGCTACGTGTAGGGGGCGTTTTACTATTCATATGAAATGAACACAGATAGTTCACGTGAACGAATCTGAAAGAAAAGGCTGGTGATGTTATATATTTGAAAATAAAATTACCTTTTTCATTTTGTATTTTTGAAGTTCCATCGTTTAATGCATACTTTCGAAGATTTCGTAAATTGTCATTCAAAATCTTAAATTGAGCATAAGAAAAGAGAATACAGCCAGTTAGAAAAATGTCTACGTTCACGAAACTTAAGGCGCCAAATGTTTGACTAAACATTTGTAACATAAAAACAGCTTCGAAGTAGGGACTTTTGGTTTTATCAAACGGGAACCAAGCATCGATTTGTGATTGTCTTGTGTGGTTCGATGAATTGAAAACGTAGGTTTTAATACTGGTTTCTTGTGCAGCTAAAAATAAAAATAAAAAATGTTTGTTTATTTACTACTTACTAGTCTTGTACAGGGTGTTCTAAAAGCAATACCGAGGATATTACATGTGAGAATCCGATTCGAAAAATTCTTCACTGTTTTTTGTCTCCGAGGTATTTTTATTTTATTTTTATTAATTTTAAAAGTTTAGAAAAATGGTACTATGACTTGAAAATCCCAACAGTTTGTGGCCTTCAAAATTGATAAAGCCAACGATAAGCTTTACAATCGCCGTTTACAGAGAGGTTCTGGATTTTAGATGCTCGACAATTTAGGTCATAAGAATCTAAACGATTAGTTAATACTAGATATATATGGCATTATTTGACATACTCACTATAAAATAGCTGCTTTCCATTTCATTTTCAGTATTTGTCACAGCTCATTTTGTGTCGCCAACTTCACTTCCATAGTAGGCCGAGAGTAGCTGTCAGTAGGTAATAGTGGGCGGATCATAGTGAAATGGAGTATTGCTGAAATGCGCATTGACTCGTTGCTAGCAAGCCGAGATAGACAGATCTAAGTGGACAACCTGTCTTTGTCGCACATTATATTAAGACTGTAGTGGAACAAGGATAGGTGGTCCTTTTAAATATGTCTGTCTTTACACGTTTTCCACACACAAAGTAGTATAGGCAGTGCACATTCCAGCATTACTATTTCTCAGTGGCGGATCAGGGCGAATAAACATAAATCACTATGGAAATTGTTTGCTTTCCTACACTAGTATGGGAAAGGTACGTTTCCGCACACCGGACTGTCAAAAGTCACTCTACATGCATGGAAAGTAGCTATTTTATAGTGAGTATGGCAAAAAAAGATACATACCTAGAGATGAACTAATTGCCCAGGAAAGAATAAAAGTTTGACTTATTTTGTAATATTTCTTCAACGTTTCGACTTCATAATTTCTATCAGAGTTATGCCGAAGTATCTCATTTATTTTTGCGTAAATTTTTTCAGTTTTGTCGCCGTTATTTTGAAAATAGGTGAGTTGCGCAAATGCAGTTAGAACAATCAAAGGTGCAACAAAAAGTCGAGTAGTTTTTATTATATCTTCACTGGAATCCAAATATATAAACGCGAGAAATGTCGTCACAAGGTGAATAAAACAACAGGTCTGACTAAACAATTTTAAAAATGTTTCTAAGACAATGTTCAGTTTATTTTTTCTACTCATTGGCCACATTGCCAGACACCTCATACTAATTTTTGCGTTGTTTAAATAATTATTAAGATTTTTTGGATTGTCCATTTTTGCAACAATTATCGTTTCAGGTTCTGAAACACCACTGATGTGATTGGGCCAGTGCAAGGATTTAAATACGAAACAAAAACGTTTTACAGTAAAACTTAGTGTGTGCTTAAGACCACAAGGTAGAAGTGAAACTTCTTGAACGCTTATCCAATGCTTACTGCAAATTTTTAGTTTATTCCGAATTTATTCCTAGTAAATGTCTAAAGTTCCTAGGGTATTAGCAACACCACCTAAACAAGTGTTTAGGTGGTCTTGGTATGTGACAATATAAACATGACTTGTTTTAAATCTGTTTAACTGTAAAAAATATACTCAATTCAAAGTATATAACTTTTTGGAAACAATTATATTTTATTAACTTGCTCACTGTGACCATCGTATAATCAGCATAATTATGGTGCTTTAATATGCTTCAAATCATGTAATTTAGAACTTTATTCAATCACAACTTTGTTTTCCAGTAAAATTTAGTTATTAATATTCAATGAATTTCTGTACATTTATAAATATGTATGTAAGCATGCTTATCTGGGCCTGGTACCAATAAATATTTTTAGTTTACATTATTTGTAATAAAACAGGAAAAATCCGATTAAATACCTCAATCAATATATTATAACGTGGGAAATGAGGGAAATGTGTCATGGACACGCCATATAAACGGTATCCCTACGAGCTTGACTATTCTGAAGCCCTAAAAATTATTAACTGAAACAGTACGGAAAAGGAATTAAAGTAAAAATAAAACAAGAAAGTAAAATTATTGATTTATGCATAACTATATTGTGCAAATACAGTGATATAATATTATGTTAAATAATAAATAACATCGAAAAAAGTTAGATATTTGTATTTATTTATTTTTGCAATACTTGCATCAAAAGTACAATTTTAGATGGCTGTGTACCGTTTGAAAAGTTATTCTTTATGGAAGCTTCTGATGCGTTTGAACGTAGTAGTTCAGTCAACGAAGGTCCGAAATTGGCAAATAAATGCAATAAATCATGTAGTCTGGATTATTATTTTAAGTGGTAGGGGTGACCCCCAGGTATAACATACTAAAAGTCCCCAGCCAGGGGATTCGAGTTTTAGGCGGGAGGGGGGTGAAAAGGTCCCATTTTTTGGTTTTTCGTAAATATTTCGAAAATTAAGTGTCCTAGAAAGAAAACTCTCCCTAAATAATGAAGCTGATTAAATTTCCTACAAAATGGTATATTAATTTTTTTTTTTGAGGAGCAATACAAAGGGAGAGGCGGGGGGTGGAAACACAAAAATTAATGTTTATGAATGTTTATTAATGTTGACGAAACTTAATAATTTTTTTTTTCCATAAAATTTATCTGACCAATTCTTTATTTTAGCTGACCAATTATCAGCAGATAATTATCTATCGAATATAGCTTTTATTTTCTTTTTTTATAAGAAATGGGGTGCTAAAATTTGTCAGTGACCTTGAAAAACTTAAACAATCGATAAAAAATTTTCTATCGCTGACCAATCAATAGTATTAATTGACCTTTTATGACCATTTTCTGACCTTTCAGATGGTATAATTGGATTTTTTTAATTCCATATATGAGGTGCTAGCTAAGTCATACATTTTAAATTATCAATTGTTTCCATTATGAAGCATTTTCTGACTAATAATTCGCCTCATGCTAACTTAAGCATCCATTTGTATATATTAAAAATTGTGATACTGTAATCGTGCGAACAATTTAACTCTATATAGCTACAATCTAATTTAATTTATTGGCGTTATACAGGGTGAGTTCGACCACCCGTATCAGTCGTTTTTTTCGAAAACGGTTAGTCGTAGAGAGTTGTGTCAAAAATTTGTATTATAAAAGTCCTAATAAAGAATCGAATGGTGATAATTTTTTTTTCGGGAAGGTCGGCTTCGCTATTAGTTTGCTCCAGAATGTCCAGAACTCCGGAATTATAAATATAACGATAGGTCGAAAGTGGTATTGTTGAAAAGATCTTTAAAAAATTAGCAAGTTTTGTACGGATTTTTTTTTTATTACTGTCACCCCTGTTAAGTAATATTTGTTTGAAATTACTAAATTAAAATGTCATAATAACGAACTTTTTAAAAGTCCGCATTTAAAATCTAGTTACCTATCTATCGATCATTAAACACTGAAGAAGTACACTCACAGTATAACCAGAAGAGCTCAGTAGTCTGTATTAAAGAGTAACTGGAAGACAGTTTGAACACTTGTGACAATGTCTAAGGCTGCTAGATTTTAATGTCGACTTCGATCGTTATGAAATTTTGATTTAATAATTTCAAACGATTGTTACTTAACAGGGGTGGCAGTAATTAAATAATTTTTTCTACAAAACTTGCCTATTTTTTAAAGAGCTTTACAACAGCACCACTTTCAACCTATCGTGCTTTCTAAAATTCCGGAGTTATGAACATATAATAATTTATATTTATACTTATAGAAATTTACAGGGGTGGCAGTAATAAAAAAAATTTTCCTACAAAACTTGCTTATTTTTTAAAGATCTTTTCAACAATACCACTTTCGACTTATCGTTACATTTATAATTCCGGAGTTCTGGACATTCTGGAGCAAACTAATAGGGAAGCCGACCTTCCCGGAAAAAAGAATTATCACCATTCGATTCTTTATTAGGGCTTTTATAGTACAAATTTTTGACACAACTCTCTACGACTAGCCGTTTTCGAAAAAAACGACTGATACGGGTGGTCGAACTCACCCTGTATAAATTATCGCACTTTATTTACCTCTAGGAACTGGTCTAAAATTTAGAATGGCTAAAATTAATCAAGTTGATTTTTTAAAATCAATTTCTACATTTTTGTGCATGTGAGATTACGTAGTTTCTACGTCTGCCTTAATTCGTCATTAATAATTTCATATTTTATGATCTCTCGTCACCCATAGCTCGCAAAGCTGTGAAAAGAGAAAATGATGTTCTAATAACCTGAAAAAAAAATTTATAGCAATATTAATACATAGATAAATACGAAAAGTTTGTATAATTGTTTGTTTGCGACGGATAATTTCAGCAACTACTGAATCAATTTGAAAAATTTTCTCACTGTTTAAAAGTCTACTACTTCTCTAGTCCTACGAGAAAAAACATTTTAATAAAAAAAACCTTCTTTAAAAGAGCCACTAAAAAGAGGAAAACGACGAGGAAAATAATGAAATTTTGAGGTCGGCGCCAATTAAAAAAAATATGAAGTCGGTTAAAAAGTAGATATTAATTAAATTGGCACTTTTTAACCGACTTCATATTTTATTAAATTGACACCGACCTCAAAATTTCATTTTTTTCCTCTTTTTAGTTGCTTTTTTGAAGAAGGTTTTTTTTTGTTAAAAAGTTTTTTATTTTTTACTTTTTAGTGGCTTTACAATACGTGTAGTTTGCACGTTATTAACCGACTGTTGTCTTGTTATTTGACATTTACCTTAACGGTGTTACTGTCCGTTACTCACTTTTTAATAAAACCAGTCGAACTACTGAACTGATTTAAGTAAAACTTATATGGGACGACACCGAAGGTATGTCCTATTAAATAAACAATAATCATCAAAATCGGTTCACAAATACTGAAGAAATCGGTAACATATATTCATTCATACATACATACATAATAAACATAGGTCCCGATTATAAAATCTCCTCCTTTTATGAAGTCGGTAAAAATGGGAATGAACATTAATAAACTGTAGCAGGTCGGGCATCCCGCATGCGATTTGTGCGCTGGCTAATCTGGCTAATCATTATTTTCGGAAACTTTGATATACCTACTTAACCTACCCCATGTGTATAAACATAAGAGATTAATTCATTAATTGATAAGCTATGATTTTCCGCGAGTTGGTTTTTTTTTTTTGATTTTTTCTCCTAAAATTAAACTTGATTCAAGCATAATATTATGAAAATTCTAATTTAAAACCAAAGTTGCAGTGGTTTCAGGAACACAGAGTAGATATTGTAAATTTTTTTTGTATACTTAATTCTTTTTTTTATTCTGTGACATTACATTTTTTATTATTATTTACTGCCAAAACAACATTTTTACTCCCGTCTATGAAAACGCAAATTTTAGGGTTTTTACATTTTTTTCTGATTTATCGTATTTATTTTTTTCAAGGTGAATTTGAAAATAATTAATTGTAGTTTAGGATTTTACGAAATGATTTTTTTATTTTATAAAAATTATTAGGTTATATTCATCGATATAGATATTATGTTATGACAGCTAGGTATAGTTAATTTTTTTTAGAATAAGTTTTGTTTTTACTTCTTTTTATTGTAGGTATTAATTTCCTAATATTGTAATATATGGTGGAAGTACGTGAATATATGGTGGAAGAACGGGTATACTAGAAGAATGTTTAGTTTTACTTTGAATAAGAATCTGTGTAATATTCTTAGCGGATGCCCACGTTCTATAAGGAACCTGCCTACCAAATTTCATATTTGTAGGCTTTATGGCTACTGAGATTTCGTGATGAATGAGTCCAGTGAATGAGTGAATATATTATATTAAGATTATATAAATCATGAGTATACCTTTGTGCCCAATTCGAGTGACAGCTTGAAAAATTTAGATGCAGTGAAATAAATCGGTTTTTGAGCACGCATTGGCATAAATATCATAAAAATTCTGAATTGTTTTGGACTCAGGTACCAAGGACACTCGTAAATAGCATCTGAGATGTTTTCACTCTGCAACAGTATTTATTAAATAGCTATTTTAGTATAAACTGTTTCATTAACAAATATAGTTTAACTATGATATGCATAGTTTCTAATATTGGAGAATAATAAAAAAAACATCATGCTAATTCACTATTACGTAAGCAAAATAGCAAAATGCACCATCACGAATCTTTTAACATGAATAACGTCTAATGTCTCATACTGGAGTAGAATTTTAGAAATATTAGATGAAACGGAAATAGTCGGAAGTGGTTGACATGTGAAACAAAATACAGCATGTATAACTATGTTAAGTCTCAAACACAGTAAGCCAGGTTGCCATGTGAAAAAGTACGTGTCTACCTACAGGTACAAACGCCAAGTCCAGGTTCGAATCCCGAAGGCTTTTAATATTTTATTTATATTTTTTTTATAATGAAAATATATATAGATAATATTAATTTAAAATATAAAAAAAATAGAATTACAATTATTTTATTTTTTATATTTTACGAAAATTTGATTTGATAAGATAAATAAAAGTGGATGTTTTCTTTTCCATGACAACAAATACAATTATTTGTGTTTAACGGTATTCACGTCATCTGTCTGTACCTGCGATACAGATATGTATATCCGTTATTTTTACTTACTTCATTGGTCACCCATGTAGCAGGAAAACATAAGACGGATAGCTCTAATAACTCAAGTATTATGTATTGTACCATTTGCACTCTGTTGACAGATTCGCCGGCCTAAAATTCACATATTTAAGTAAATTTCTTTTTTAAATGTTTACAGTGTCAGCCTCTTTATAAAACTATGGGCTATTATAACAAAATAATTTTGAATAACTTTTAGGTGTTATCTATATATTTAAAACACAAGCCCTATTTCTCTAGACAATCCGTCAGCAACCCCTGCTCAACCGATTGACATAATTTTTTTTTTAAACTGAGGCCTTTAGTCCACAGATATGTTATCGCTATTTTTTTTTGGTGAAATTTCTTTAAAAGGGGTGATTTCAAGCGATAATAGTAGAAATGACGAGGGGGGCAGTGGGGTGAAGAGAAACGTAAACAGAGAAAATCCATCGGCGTTCACGATACATGAGTGTGAGAGAAATGCAAATATGTACGCACGTCGTGGATAGGCTATGCAAACAATAAACAATGAAACAACTTGACAGTTGTACATTTTAATTTTTAGAGCCCAAATTTTAATAGGGTTATATTGACAAAATTTCCAAAAGTATTTAAAATTAAACAATAAAGATGTATATGTACGTGCAAATTTTTTTTCTCTTTTAAATATAGTACTTAGTTTAGACACATTATTAATAGTTTTTTATATTGACAAAACGTCCATTGACAATGACATTATAATGAAGGGAGGTTACCTCAGTGTTGCAATACTTCTATAACTACACCTGAAAAAAGGTATTCATATTCGTGCCTTGTAATATAAGCTGAAATACGAAGAAAGTATTGGCAACTTGGAAGAAAAACCGATGTTTCTCAAATACCGACAAACTCATCGATTTTTTTCTGAAGATCATTCGTACGTAAGTATTACACTGATAGATACGTTCTATAGCTTCTAAAAAACTACTATTTTACTTACACTTTAAAGTTATGTTTGAATCAAAAATATTTATCAAAAATTATATTAAAAACTAGGTTATGTGTTTTACTCACGCGTTCGTATACACAATGATATTGAGAAAGCTTGAAATATATATTTCTTATTGTTTTCTTAATAAAGTGATTCATATTACATATAAAAAAGGTTTGTGTTGGCAAACATTTTTTTTTTGGCGATAGTCTTTACTAAACCATTGTTCTTTAAAGACAGTGTTAAGTCGTCGCAAAAAAGTTTTGCACGGGTACACTAGTATATAATTATTTATAACAGATCAGCTATTCATTAGTAATTTAGAAACATAATATGTCAAACGGTCTCTGCAAAAGACTTCAGTGACAGACGTACGGACAGACAGACAGACACCGAGGTGATTGCATAATGGCCGGCGCATAAAATCAATTTTTAATGGCACAACGGTTAAGTTGTTTGTCAAAAGACTATATATGGGATCAGATGGGATTGCGCATACTATCGACACTATAGTTGTACAACAAAAAAATCATAAAACCACATCGATCGTCTTTTGAGTTTTGACTTTTCTGTTGAACAACTATCGTCGGCAGCTTATGTCCACAGCTGTGTATTGACGCTAACATACGCTCGACTAAATAGTTGTTCAGCGACCCATTCGTTTAATAGAGAAATTATGGTACAACTGATTGATTGTATACGCACCTCTAACAACTAAACAGTTTAGTCGAGTTGAAATCGCGACACGTACACAACTCGACCAAACTGTTTAGTCGTGGAAACATTATTGTGTGTATGCGCCCGGCTTTTGGTACGGAACACTAAAAATGAACTGTTGCCTATACGTAAAAAATAAAAATTCTTTCATAGCGTTAAAATTCTTCAATAGTTTTTAATATTATTAATGTGTTCTCCATCGGAAAAGAAAATAAAAATCAAGTGGTAGGAATCGCAACTAAATTCGACAATTCAGAAGTTTATTTTGAGCCGTTTTGTAAAGTAGCTAATATTTGAACCAGCCGTATTGTACGAAGGTAAAATGTAATTCAATTCGGTGGTTGTTGATTCAACTTCATTGTAAAGCGGCTGAAAGTTAGTTAACGTTTTTACAAAACGGCACCATTTTATGAAATGGCTAGCCGCTTTGAAAAGTGGTTAAATTTTCAGTTTGCCTGGGACATATGCACAATTCACCAACACGAGATCGCATGCTTATTGACTGGAAAGACACTAATGACCTCTGTTGTCGGTCATCTATAATTTACAATATCTGTCAATATCGGTTGAATGCGCAACTTTAAAACTTTAAAAGGGGCCTGCACTTCACCCGTTTCAAAAATAGCGCCACCATATGTAATTTAACACAATCTTTCTCACAACTTTGCAGCTTTTAAATTGAAAATACAATAAATTTGTGTGATCAGTTAGATTCTATAGATTATATTATTGGTATTAAATATTATTGGGTTCATGTATTGAAATTAATAAAAGTAGGAATTGTGATTGAATTTAAGATATTTAATTTTCAATGAAGAGGCACTTTATTCCTAAACTGGAAGCCAAAAAATGGGTATGCTGAAGTTCAAGACGAAATTGTTAATAATAACAGCAGAAAGTTGCATTATAAGTCACTCATGACAGATACTTAACTGTGGCTGCGATCAATAACTAAAAAAGTGTAGCTATTGTGTAGGAGAGGGCGCTACTTACATTTTGTTATTTCGGTATAAATGTCAGTTTTGAATTTCGTGTTCAGTTCGTATTTTTCAAAGGTTTTGCGATTGTTTGTGTTTCAATCATCGATGCTGTAAAGTCAATACGGTAAAGTGTAATCATGGGGTGACGTCAGACGAGAATTGGCATGTTGTTCGTTCAGAGTTCTCTATACGTTAGTAGTCGAACTACTCATAATATTTCAAAAAATTAAACTGTTAAAAATAATCTTTATATTTATAACGACGACAGCGCCTCTAAAGGTTTTTAACGGCAACTTGAAGTGCAGACCCCTTTTAATGCATTTCCATTTACTTTCAATTACTTTCAATTTACTTACCGTCGTTAATATGTATATGGATAAGCAAAACAACAGTGTTGCAAAAGTAGTTTTCACAAATATAACCGGAGCGAGAAATTCGTTAGCCTGTTTCGAAAACCTTAAAATATTAGCATGTTGATGGACACAATCTGTTAACAATTTGGTAAGTTCATATTCATAAGTTTTTCCATATCTTGCTATAATTTCATCCTCAGCTTTTGTATTTACTGTATTATTTTGATACTTTTCAAATTTTTCCAATTTTAACAATCCATTTCTATTAAAACCATAAATAAATAAACTAAACTTTCGACACTAAAAATCGGGGTTAGTATTTACTATGCATTTCAAATTAAATAGAAACATAGCGTTTTAATTTGTTTACACTTAAGAACTTTATTTTAGGTGTAACAATTGTTTTGTGAAAGACAGTTGCTTCGACAGACAAATATCTTAAACTCAGCAAAACAGTTATTATTATAAAATAAAATTCTTAAGTGTAAATAAATTAAAACGTTGTGTTTTTAATTAATTTAAAATATATAACATTAATTTACACCAAATCTGTTATATTTCTAGTATTTGGTGCTTTGATCTATTTATCTGTGCGATCTCCGTGGAAAAAGAGCAATTGAAATTAATTTTTTTATATAGTCCAGTCGTCAGAAGCAGAATATGATGTCGATCTACATTTTTTTTGCTAAAGATGCAGCTTGATAGTTAAACGATCTTAATTTTTTTCCCTCCGAAGTGGGTTCATAAGTCTCCAGGGAGAGTTCAAGAAACACTTATTCAAAAATAAGAGTTATAACTGTTATAAGCAATTATTTCAGATTTTCATGCTAAAGGATTTAGTTGTCAAACATCTATGATTCACAAAAAAGCTTTGAATCTCACCTTTTGTTATCAAATTTATTAAAATTAGATGCAAATTTTCCGATCGTTTCTAAGTCAGCCCCTGAATTATGTAATGCAGTATAACAAATATTTTTTAAATGAACATTAAGTATTTTTAGTTGTCCGTAGGTCAAATACATCGAAGATATACAAATTATATCAGAATTACTGAAACAAAAAGCCATCAAAGCTTGGCCCAATGTTTGTGCTGTGAATGTTAATTCAAAAATCGGCGAAATTTGCGTGTTGAATGGATACCAAAGCGAAAATGGAAGGTATTTAGTTCCATTATTGTCCTTCATTGTTTGATAAACGGCTCCAGTGGGATAAGGACTTGAACCTGAAAAAGCAATAGACATTTTATTTATTATATAATAGTAGATTGTGCATGTAGGTTATGACACATATTTTCGACGAGGTGTGATTTTATGCTAAACGAGCGTCCGTGACCGTGTGGGCAGCGGTGTCTGTTATCTGTATTGTGTAGATACTGTTCACAAGATCGCAGGTTCGCCTCCAGATGATGTAATATAAAATATTAAAATTATTGAATTTTACGAGGGGTAAATATCTGCCCAAAATTGTGTACACCATAAATCCTTTTTGGCAAATAAATCCTTATAAATCCCCAATAAATCCTCATAAATCCTTATAAATCCTCGTAAATCCTCGTAAATCCTCATAAATCCTCATAAATCCTCGTAAATCCTCGTAAATCCTCATAAATCCTCGTAAATCCTCATAAATCCCCATAACTCATCGAATGTATAAACAATAACAAACCTGTGTTTACCTTATTAATCCAGTCAAATGGTACTTTTAAATTGCGTTAATAAGAAGTTTGATGAAATTTTCCGCAAGGGGTGGCCGTCATCTTGAATTTAAGGGATGAAATCATGTATCTTGGTAAATACTGCTTGTACGTTAAAAATTACTATTACAAAAATTGTTAAGGAGGATCTATCCAACAACTTTTGTTAATTTTTTTTTGAAATTTCTTATTATTCAAAAGTTATAAATTCTCAAAAATGACACTGTTGGGGGTGGAAACGGTTTTTTCGATTTTACAACAAAACGGTCAATTGGGGCGAAAAATGGTTATAACAAAAGTTGTAGCTTTTGAGTTTCTCTACAATATACATGTGTTCAACATTTTTTTTGGTTGCTTGGTGCGAATATAAGGGCGCCAAAAGTCGACCGGCGCCAATATTTTTGAAAGTTTTTGAATTTTGCACATAAAAAATTAATTCAAGTCATCGCATTTTCACCAAATACACGATTAGGGGGTTTTAGGGGTCGCTGATTAAGAATCCGTTATCAAATTTTCAAAAAACAAAATGGCGAATGATGAATTTGGTGAAAATGCGATGAATTTAAATGGGAGACGTCCGCCATATTGAATTCGCCATTTTGTTTTTGGAAAATTTGATAATGGTTTCCTAATCAGCGACCCCGAAAACCCCCTAATGAGTATTTGGTGAAAATTCGATGACTTGAATTAATTTGTTGCGTGCAAAATTAAAAAATTTTCAAAAATATTGGCGCCGGTCGACTTTTGGCGCCCTCTATACTCGCACCAAGCAAGCAAAAAAAATGTTGAACACATGTATATTATAGAAACACTTAAAAGCTACAACTTTTGTCGTAACCATTTTTCGCCACGATTGACCGTTTTGTTGTAAAATCGAAAAAACCGTTTCCAACCCCCAACAGTGTCATTTTTGAGAAATTATAACGTAATTAGTTGTCATGTCCATCGTAACTATATATAAGAGATTAATGGGAACTTGGACCGTGGGTTGATTGAAACTCAGTTAAAGTTTTAATTCGCAACGTTTCGTCTATATTTATGACTTCTTCAGGCTCTTAAAACATAACACGAGTATGTCAGTAATAATCTGTAGTCATCATTCATTTACAGCGATAATATAATATTCAAAAATCCTTTTGAAATAATTGATCATAATAATTTCATTAAAATTCATTTGTTCAACAGACACAATTTTAAAAAATTTAAAATTGTGTCTATTGAACAAATGAATTTTAATGAAATTATTATGATCAATTATTTCAAAAAGATTTTTGAATATTATATTATCGCTGTAAATGAATGATGACTACAGATTATTACTGACATACTCGTGTTATGTTTTAAGAGCCTGAAGAAGTCATAAATATAGACGAAACGTTGCGAATTAAAACTTTAACTGAGTTTCAATCAACCCACGGTCCAAGTTCCCATTAATCTCTTAGAAATTATAACTTTTGAATAAGAAATTTCAAAAAAATTTCCAAACAGAAGTTGTTGGATGCATCCTCCTTAATAATTTTTGTAATAGTAATTTTTCACGTACAAGCAATATTTACCAAGATAAATGATTTCATTCCTTAAAATCAAGATGGCGGCCACCCCTTGCGGAATCCGAGAGGGGAAACTTGGCTGGAGTGTTCTAGTGGCACCCCCTATCTACAATTAAAATTTCATCAAACTTCTAATTAATGCAATTTCAGACCTATTTTTTCGACAATTTGATTGGACTATATATATTATAACAATAAAGCTGAAGAGTTTGTTTGTTTGTGTGTTGGTTTAGTCAAATACCCTATTGTATGTGGTACAATAATGCCAACACGAGATAAATATTATAATAAACTTACCTTGGAACTCACACAAACTTGCATGACACCTACCAAAAACAAATTTTATTCACAATGCCGCCGGTTTATGCGGTCGGGCAAATTAAAAAATGTTACGCGCACGCGCATAACATAAGCAGCTGAGTTAATTCTTCTGTAAATCTTCGATAAATCCTCGATAAATCCTCAATAAATCCCCATAAATCCCCATAAATCCCCATAAATCCTTATAAATCCTCATAAATCCTCATAAATCCTCATAAATCCTCATAAATCCTTATAAATCCTCATAAATCCTCGTAATTCCTTCACGCTGTACACCATAAATCCTCAGATATTTACCCCTCGGAATTTTACTTTTATTATTAAAAATAAAAAAATTGAAAAAGATCTTTAGCGCCTGCTATAAAGTAAAGTTATTTTACCGCCCGGCTCATCACCGGCCTGAAATGGGTAATTTTCATGGAAATATCATAAATAAATTAGGGAAGCCACCCAAAAAAGTGTGGGTGCAAAATATAGAGATGGAGAATATAGCAAACCGGTAATAATAAGCAATAGGCATGCATGAAAAGCTGCTATTTTATAGGGGTTAGAACAAAAATTAATATTATACATTTTGAATTAAATAAAACAGCGTTTTAAACTATTATGTCGCGGACTTAATAAAGTTTACACTTGGGTTTTTCAGTGTAAATTCACAAAAAGTCAGTAGCTTAGCAACAAATTTAGTTTTTAATAGGTAAATGTAAATATCAAAAATGAAAATAAATAATTGTCGTTTAAATGCCTCGAAATTATTAAAATAATGAACAAAAAAGAAGAATTATTGCAAGATTGGAGAAAGGAATTTGCTAGTATCAAATATTATCAAATCGTTTTGTTTTAATTGAATAATATTGAGTAATTTGGATTGTATAATAAACAACTGAGGTGTTTTGATAATAATTTTTTATTGAATTTTTAGGATGTAGCCTTAATAAATTAAAAAAACGGGTAACTAGATGATACAGGTGTAAACTTTTTTAAGTCCGCGACTGTACATTGTACATTATTCGCCCAAAAGGGTTGTACCACCAATTAGGTATTTAAGTTTAAAAAAAATTATTAATTTTTTAATTTTTTCTAATAATTTAACATAAATAATATTGAAAATCGAAAAGAAAAATTTTTTTAAAGCTATAGATAAATTACTAAAAATTAATTAAAATGTATAAAAATTTAAAAAATATCACGTGACTTCAAAACGCGCCAGGAATGTTTGTGACGTCATTATGTTAAAATGTGTCTGCATTTGTTGGTATTTGTGTATATGTATTACACATACTATCAAAAATAATAAATTTTTAACTTGGTAACCATGGATACAAAGACCATAGATAACATAATGACGTCACACGCGTTCGGATTCTTTCGGCGCGTTATAGGAACTGAGTTTAAAAATTAATTTTTATTTAAATATAACTTTTTAATTAGTAAGCAAAAAAATTAAATAAAAACAGTTTTGCTATAAAACTTGTATGTGGTTCTTCCATTTAAGTAAAAAAAAAAATTCACTTAAAAACCCAATTACCCGTACCTGCTGCAACCTGACTGGTATTTATTCAGTAGACCCAAAAGTATCTACATTCTCACCAATGTTCAACTTTATAGCTTGTTTTTAGGTCATAAAAGTTAAATATACCTTGTACTATATAGGTAAGTTTTACTTCGGTCGTGTGGCCGCAACACACGCCTTTTTATATTTTAATAAATTATTGCACTTCAACGAATCGTTTTTTGAAATTGACGTACATTCTCGTTTCTCATAAAATGCGATGAAAAATTCCATGCAACTTACCTATTACGTTAATACTACTAACATATGAAATTGTAATGAGACCTTGGTCTGTAATTTTCCTGCGAGTTTTTCAGAGTTTTTGAGTATTTTGTCGGATAGACGAGAAAATGTGTTTTCAAAATTTTTATTCGAAAACAGTTCACCCGAGTCTGATGAAATTTTGTATCGGCACACAGGCTTAATTAGTGTTGCTGTCTAGATCTAGACTTTCTAGACTCTTGTCTTGTCTAGATTTTCAAGACAAGACTTGCAAAAGTCTTGTCTAGAAATTTTCAAGACAAGACAAGATTTTTTTAATCTAGACTTAGACTTAGTGAAGTCTTAATATTTCAAAACAAGACTTAGTGAAGTCTTGTCTTGATATTTCAAGACAAGACAAGACTTTGAAAGTCTTGTCTAGACGGTAACACTAGGCTAAATTAAAGTGAAGAGTACTTTTTAACCGGCTACCTTCAGGTAAAGTCGCAGCTAAAGGCTAATTAAAACACAATATAATACACGTACCAATAATTGCACAGTTAAAATATATCACCAAAAATATATGTAGGTTCCTACAAAATGGCTCCATTGTGACTTTGCCCAAACCAGTTCGAATAGAATAAAGATATAATCGATCCATTTCGTCCATTAAAAATCTTAGGGTTTTTATATTTTTTTTGAAATAAAGATAAATAAAAAAAGCTGCGGCATAAATTTCCAGGTTTATAATTTCATTCATGTTGCCGCCAAGTGTTTTTGCAGGATTCATATACAATTTCAATATTAGGAAAATTGAATTTTGGAACATTAGCACGACGATGAATGCACGAATTATTTTATAGATATGCACAAAACAAAATCCGGACCTCGTATCAATAAAATCTTCCATGGTATTTATTTTCAGTTGTATTTTGATCCATTTAAAATAATCATTTTTGTGTTTAACTTGTTCCATTTTTCACAAAATGGCTACGAGCTGTTACGTTTTACTTGTAAATAATGCTTCTGTTGTATTATATAGGTATATTCTAAGCTTGATAAATAGTAGGAAAATTACACAAATCTTAAAAAAAACATATAAAAAACTTTAAATTCCATTGCTACTTAAAGTGGAAATAAACCAGAAAATGGAGAGAACATTCTAACAAGTGTCTAGCCAGTTAGCCTTATAGATTAACATGAATAGTGAGATAGGGCTTGAGAATATCCATTGCTCTTCTATTACAAGCTCTCAGTTACTATTACTAAGTTTTAATCCGAGAACTGGCTAAAAACAATCAATTGGATTTTCAATTTATTATTAAATAAATTATAATTTAAAAAAAACTAAAAACACGCTTTAATGAACTAAAAAGTAAAAAATAATTAATTTTATTGTAAAAAAGCGTGGGGTGCTTTGTATCATATTTTCATACTACCCCACGCTTTTTTACAATAAAATTAATTATTTTTACTGTTTAGTTCATTAAAGCGTGTTTTTTATTTTTTTTAAATTATAATTTATTTTTGCTTTTTAGTCCTGGAGATCCTGGTCAGGATAATGAGACAAACTTATGGAATTATTGTATTGTAATCGGTCCTTGATAAGTGTGCAAAGTTTCAGTTCAATCTGAAGTTTTTTGCTTTTTTTTTTAGTCCTGGAGATCCTGGTCAGTATAATGGGACAAACTTATGGAATTATTGTATTGTCGTCGGTCCTTGATAAGTGTGCAAAGTTTAAATTAAATCTGACCGTTCAAAGTTGGTCAAAATCAAGTTCAAAGAAGTCGGTTACAAACTGACAAACAAGCAAGCAAACAAGCCCGCAAGCAAGCATACAGGTGAAGCTAATATAAGCGTGTTAAAAAAAAATTAAAAATACGAATTGGGACTTGGCTCAAATAACCTTACCTAAAAAGATAAAAAAGAATGGGGTAGCAGAACGTTGACTATCGACTTATTACATTACAATTCAATTAGAGATAAGTTTTTCAGATTTGAGAAATATCTGAGATTTTTTTCAAATTTGTCATCATACAAAAATTTCACCCTGAATTAAATAAGCGTCATTTTGAATTTTTAAAATTTTGAAAATTATAACCCACATCTGACACATTGTTAGCTCTAGGGGGCTTGAGAATAGCCGAGCGTGTAGCAATGCTGTTGTTTACATGGCGTTGCTATGGTTCCTCTATTACAAGTCCCCGGTTCCCGGGTTCTAGCCCGAGAGCTGGTAAAAGTGTGTCAATTGGATTTTCAATTTATTATTAAAAAAAAAATAATGAATTGAAAATATATAAGGTCCAAATAACCTTAGCTGTTGGTGGTCTTTAAAACACAATTTTAGTGAGCTCTAGGGTCAAGTAAAAAGCAAATTTGTGTCAGTAAGCAAAAATTGTACATAAGATCCAAAACTTGCAAGTATGACCAAATGTTTGCTTGCATATGCTTTGCTTGTGTGTCTGTACCTTTACATTACGTGTCGAACTTTATAATTAATTAATCATTTTAGTAAGGTATATTTCTTCTGTAATAGTTAATTTTATCATTTAAAGGTATGCAATTAAGCTAGGATGATCATTTTTTTTGTTAAATTTCACGTCTAAATACCATTTTCATCAATAATTAATTTTAATAAAAAATCGTCCTTACTTCTCTTATATTATTATCTATATATTTCTTAATTAATGAATTAAAGTACATGACGATATCAATACTAATAATAAAATTGTAAAGGGTGGTTGTATGTATTTCTGTCCCGATTCAAGGTCAACGGGAAATACCCTATACTGTAGAGCAGGGGTTCCCAATCTTCTCTGTATTGCGACTTCCTTTGCAGGTTGGAATTTTTTGCGACGCCCTTCTAAAAGAAGATAACTGTGTCATGTGTGTAGCTCTAGCAGGCAATAAAATTTCTTTATTATTCAAAGAAAGCTTCAAAGAATATAGAATCTTAATAATTATTTAAGAGAATCTAATTCTAATAATTAGAAAACATAAAAAACTACCAACAATACAAATTAATGAGCAGGATGAGCTTGCCTTTCTGAGCATAACTTCTCAAAACGGGACTGAAGTTCTGAAATTGCGACAAACCTAGGATAGCACCGCGACGCTCCAGGGCGTCGCGACGCACAGTTAGGGATCCCCTGCTGTAGAAGACAAAATTCTCTACAAATTTTGTAGAAACATTTTTTGTCTACGATTCATAGTTTTACTTATTTAAGTACCCCCGGCTTCCTCCCCCTCGATTTTACATAACGGCATTATACTTCTTCTTGACGGATTATAAGCTCAAAAATAATTTTTGAAATATTTATGTTAGCCCCGCCCGCTAAAAATCGTTTCTGCTCTACTCAAATATGACGTCATAATTTTCATAATTATTAATTTCATAATTATTTGAATAATTTATTAAGCAGTAGAATTTTTAAAGTGTTTTTATAATTAATCAAATCAAAATACAAAAGATCTGTAAGGTAGTTACGGAAATATTATAATTAACCAAGAAATTATTAGTCCTATCCGTAAATAAAATCACATATTAGTGAATAACACAAAATATCAGACGACATAATATTATCGCCATGATTTTTAAAAGGCTATTATACAAGAAAAATGTAAATGTCACTGTCGGGACTTGAACCTGAAACTCCCGATTACGCGTCAGGCAAGTTTCCAATTACTCCACAGTGCCAACAGTAGACAATTTTAATTTCTCTTATACAGGGTGGAGGGCTTGAGAATAGCCGAGAGTGTAGCGGCGCTGTTGTTTACATGGCGTTGCTATGGTTCCTCTATTACAAGTCCCCAGTTCCCGAGTTCTAGCCCGAGAGCTGGTGAAAGTGTCAATTGGATTTTCAATTTATTATTAAAAAAAAATAAAAAATAATGAATTGAAAATATGAATTGGTGCTAGGCCTAAATAACCTTAGCTGTTGGTGGTCTTTAAAATACAATTACAGGGTGGACCAAGTTATAGTAGCAATAATTCACCATTCGATGGTCCATCGAAAAATAAATCGACATTCATAATTTTATTTTTTTCCAAAACGCTTCCTAAGGGACATACAGCCCTTCAAAGTCCAGTTTTAAAAATCAATACTGACAAGTCTCATAAATTATCTCAAAACCAAGTATCGCCTACTTTGTTGGTTATTTTCATAAGTTATTTATTTGTTGTTTTTAATTTAATTAATGAATTATTTATTTAAATTCGTTAAACAGTAAAAAGTTTACGATTGTTGTACAAGATTCCAGACCTATTATTTTCATAGGTGGCTATTTTAGAACTGTTCTAAGCTTTCAACTCTAATTATCTCGTAAACGAAGCCTCAAATCGAAATTTTGCAAGAGTGACTCTTTTTTTTCTAAATTGAACAGGGAATTCGAAAAAAATGTTATTCCTTAAAAATATCCAGTGGCGCAGAAAATAGGGTGGGAAAAGTGAAACAACCCCCCTGTATCTACGCCACTTGACACTTTTTACAAAAGTTACTTACGTCAAGTAATGAGTATCTATTGCATAAATACTTGTACCAAATTTGGTCAAAAACGCATTATTGACCTGAGGGTTAGGACAAAAAAAAGAATTTTAAAACTGAACTTTGAAGGGGTGTATCTCCCTTAGGAAGCGTTTTGGAAAAAAATAAAATTATGTGTTCAACTGCATACATTTCTCGTACTTTATCGACAAACTCCTCACTAGGCATTCTTAACACTATTATAATAGTGTTGTCGAGCGTCTATAATTCACAATTCAATTCATTCCGAATAGATGGCAATAGTAGAGCCTTTTTTTGTTTGAATAAAAAATGTTTGTAAGTTCACACAGTGAACAGTCGAGTGAAGTGTGAATTGTGAATTATAAACGCTCGACATCAGAGGTCATTAGCGGAGTGAAGTGTGAGCTACTGGCAAGAAAGCCACGTGAAATCGTGTGTGTGTGTGTGAATTTCGCATCCAAGGCAGTGCGCCGACAAATATTGTGTTTTTCTTTTGAATTGTTTTTATGTTTTCAACTTTAAATATGATTAACGCTATTAATCGCCTGAAGATTTCGCGACGGATAAAATTCAGTTTAACCACCTTCCTACCTATAGCCATTATATTGTGTGTCCCAGATTGATGTTTACATATAATAAGCAAAATTAATAGATCAGAATATTATTGTTATTTGCCAAACTTCTTATGAAAAAACAACGTTAAATATTTGCACGTAAATCGTACGTATACATCAAAATGGGAAACTCTTTATAAAAAATTTGTTTTAAATAAAGCGATTTAATTTTTAATTATTAATTTATTTTCAACTAGCCGTTACCCGTGGCTTCGCCCACGTATTTTACGATTTATAATTTTATTTATCGATCGAGATTGAGATTGCTTGGAATCGAGGGTTTTTTAAAAAATTTATTATACAATACAATGTACCTACTTCAACCTATAAGAAAACAAAAAATATAATTAACTTAACTACAAATATCTGGGTGACCGAGCTTTGCTCGGATGAGATCAATAAAAATAGTACTTACTGTGAGATATTGATTTTGTATTATTTTCTTAGAATATTATTCCGAAACGATTAACTGTCAGAATATTTTGACACAAAGTAGTTTGTTTTTTCCAAAGCCTACTCACCATACGACACTGTTTTATAACGTCAAAAAACTGTTTTTTAAAATTTTATTAATACCTACATTACACACTCGCTTCGCTCGTTCGTTTGAATATTACTAATTCCTTCTTCGCTCGTTCGCTCGAATTTTATTAATACCACTCACTCGCTTCGCTCGAATATTAATAATACATTACATTTGTTATCCCCCGCGAGAATCTCCCCACCTAATTTGTTATCCCCCCGCGAGAATCACCCCCCTAATTTGATATCCTCCCGCGAGAATCTTCCCCCCTAATTTGTTACCCCCCGCGAGAATATTCCCCTCTAATTTGTTATCCTTTGCTCGTACGCTTGAATTTTATAAATACATTACTTACTCACTTCGCTCGTTCGCTCGAATATTAATAATACATTACTCACTCGCTTAGCTCGTTTGCTTGAATATTATTGATATATTACTCACTCGCTCCGCTCGTTCGCTTGAATGTTATAAATACATTACTCACTCGAGTCGCTCGTTCGCTCGAATTTTATTAATACATTACTCACTCGCTTCGCTCGTTCGCTCGAATTTTATTAATACATTATTGCTCATCTACGATACCTAGATAAGGAACTCCTGCGCAAAATTTGTTATTCCCCCGCGAGAACCTTCCCCCCTAATTTGTTATCCCTCCGCGAGAATCCCCCCTAACTTGTTATCCCCCCGCGAGAAACTTACCTCCTAATTTGTTACCCCCCCGCGAGAATTCCCCCCTAATTTGTTATTCCCCCGCGAGAACTTTCCCCCCTTATTTGTTATCCCACCGCGAGAATCTCCCCACCTAATTTGTTATCCCACCGCGAGATTCTCCCCCCTAATTTGTTATCCCAGCGCAAGAATCTCCCCCCCTAATTTTTTATCCCAGCCCGAGAATCTCCCCCCCTAATTTTTTATCCACACGCGAGAATTTCCCCCATAATTTGTTATCCCCCCGAGAGAATCCCCCCTAATTTGTTATCACCCCGCGAGAATCTCCACCCCTAATTTGTTATCCCTGCAAAAATCTTCCCCCCTAATTTATTATCCCCCGCGAGAATCTCCCCCCTAATTTGTTATTCCACCGCGAGAATCTCCCCCCTAATTTGTTATCCCCCCGCGAGAATCTCCACCCCTAATTTGTTATCCCCCCGCGAGAATAGCCCCCCTAATTTGTTATCCCCCCGAGAGAATCCCCCCTAATTTGTTATCACCCCGCGAGAATCTCCCCCCTAATTTGTTATCCCCCCGCGAGAATCCCCACCCCTAATTTGTTATCCCCGCAAAAATCTTCTCCCTTAATTTATTATCCCCCCGCGAGAATCTCCCCCCCAATTTGTTATCCCCCCGCGAGAATCTCCCCCTAATTTGTTATCCCCACCGAGAGAATCCCCCCTAATTTGTTATCACCCCGCGAGAATCTCCCCCCTAATTTGTTATCCCCTCGCGAGAATCTCCACCCCTAATTTGTTATCCCCACAAAAATCTTCCCCCCTAATTTATTATCCCCCCGCGAGAATCTCCCCCCCCAATTTGTTATCCCCCCGCGAGAATCTCCCCCCTAATTTGTTATCCCCCGGCGAGAATCTCCACCCCTAATTTGTTATCCTCGCAAAAATCTTCCCCCCTAATTTATTATCCCCCCGCGAGAATCTTCCCCCCTAATTTGTTATCCCCCTCGAGATTCTCCCCCCCCCCCCGCGTAGCTTTCTATTAGTGAAAGAATTTTTAGAAACGGTTTAGTAGTTCCAGAGATAAAACAAAAACAAATCTATCCCACGGGAACCGTACATTTTTCCGGGATAAAAATTAGCCTATAACATTCTCTGACCCCTAAACTACCACTATGCAAAAAATCATGTCGATCCCTTGCGCAATGAAAAACAAAAACAAAACTATCCCACGGGAACCGTACATTTTTCCGGGATAAAAAGTAGCCTATGTGCTATTCCAGACTATAATCTATCTCTGTACCAAATTTCATCCAGATCCGTTCAGCCGTTCTGGCGTGATTGAGTAACAAACATCCATACATCCATCCATCCATCCATCCATCCATCCATCCAAACTTTCACATTTATAATATTAGTTAGATTAGATTTAATTTTTTTTTTATAATAGAACCTGAAAACTGGGGTGCTTGTAATAGAGTAAATTAATGAATAGAACTATTAGAGAGTTGAAGCTGAAATAATAAAGCCAAACAAAAGAATAGTCATATAGAATAGATAATTTAATTTGTACTATTTATTATGTAACACGTATGTAAATTATATACATTTACATGAGTTGTTTGCTGTCTCTTGCTCTGCTCATTTCCTCTCTTCTACAAATTTCTTTCCTTGCTCCATAAATTCCATCAACCCAGTTGTCATGAAATATGGTCTTCCAGCTCCGTCATTTGATTTCGTGTCGATACAGAAACATAAGTATATCGTTTCAATGGTAGCCTGAAATAAAAGAAGTTAAAATATATTTCAAATTCTAATCATCAAGTTTAATTTATAATTTGAATATAAATCTTACCTCGATAATACCAAACAAACTATCAGCAATGACGTACGAGAACACAACAATTAAATACATGTAAATTTTTATGTCTGTCTCTTCGAAATCCTGTAAAAAGTAGAAAAAAGTTAATTATAAACTTTAACCAATAGATATAAAAAAACTTGTTCTATACCCATCGATTTCATTAATGCTTGTCGTTTTCTTAGCTACATAACAAGATAAATAAATAAACAAATTAATATATATACATGCCTCCATTTTCAACCAGACAAATCCTACAACACCGCTGATGAGTACAACTGAGAATTTGGACATGAAGATGACCGTATCACCTACGCAGTCGATGGCCAGGGTATTGTTAAATCTAGACGTCAAAACAGAGAACGCTTGATTAGCGGCCGGTATGAAACTGTATCCATAAATTGCTGAAAACAAAATTATTATTAATACCAACATGCATTTAAAAACCCGATCACTTGCGAGTATAACTCCCGCGTCGAGGGTTGCGTGCAAGAAACAAACGAATAATTGTATCAGGTACTTAACATATTAAATTACATTTCATAAGGGTTCTGTTTTTTATCATTTTAATGCGGAAATCTAAAAACTTATTATCTAAAGACTTAATACCTGTGATGATGTAAGGATTCTTCGTGAAAATCATCAGGACCATCTTCGTTAACCAATTTTTTCTATCCAATGCCATTAATTCCAATGGCATTATAATTATTCTTAAAATACGTGTCTCTGTGATCAACGAGCCGAAAGCAATGGTGCCAAGATGATAGGTATAAAGAGTCTTATAACCCGACATTATCGGTGATTCAAGATTGCTTTTATTACGTGTGAAGTACCACTGGGATACACTGGAAGCCACCACGAAATATTGACAGTCGATGACGAATTGCCACATCCAGAGAAATGCGAAAAAGTTAAAGACAAAACCCGCTATTTGAAGATCGCCAATCGAATACTCGTATTTATAATTCGATGCCGATATGTTAGTATTTTTGACAGGTTTCAGTGACATTGAGCTCCAAATTTTTACGTTGAAGCAAATGTGCAGTGACGTGATAATAATCAAACCTATTATTGCCTGTAACAGGAGTATTTATAATTATTAAAAAAGTACGATTCTGATCAAATTTTGGCGGCCCGATGCCATCAACGACTAAGTATTTTTAAGTTACCGATTATTAACATTATCAAAGAATTTTAGCCTCCAGAAATTAATTTTATCCAACCTATTTTTGATGGTCCATTATTTTTTTGCACACTGAAAAACTCGAAAAAAACGATTTTTTATCAGATTTTAATAGACTTCTTAAAAATAATTAAGTTACAGTAGTTCTAAGATGGCCACAGTTTCAAACGTGGTAGAAACATGTTGTGGCGATAACGCCTTTTTCGCTTAGGATAAATAAAATAAATAAATAAATAATTACTTTATTTAACCCGGGGCTGACAATGAAGCAGTATAAGTTATACTTAGTTCAATAATTTTAGACATAAAAAGGACCCATCTGCGGAAGAATTCCCAGTTAGCTGAATTTTTGTATACACCTTCGTTATGGTGTTAAAAAAAAAGTGTAAAAAGTCCCCATCGATATCGTGCCGCGGCGTTGCCAGATATTCGAGGTTCAAGTTCACGATAGACGGTTTTTTGCGAATTTCTCTGTTCCGTTCCATTTTTTGTAAAAAATGATTATTATCAATCTTGTAGAGAAAAAAATTCTCTACAACTTTCGTCTACGATTCATAGTTTTACTTATTTAAGTACCCGCGGCTTCCTCCCCCTCGATTTTACATAACGGTATTATGCTGCTTCCCGACGGCCTAACATAATGATTTGTACTTTAACTTATAAAAAATATAAGGTACATTTAGTACTTATAAAAAATCAATTAAGACAATATAATGTTATACAAGTTCAAAAATTTTGAACTTGTATAACATTATATTGTCTTAATTGATTTTTTATACTAAGTGCACCTGAAGAAGTCTCAATAAAGAGATGAAACATTGTACAATTATTAAATGAAAAATTATTAATTTATTTATTATACTTAGCTCAAGTATCTGCGATTTTTTATAATAATTTCGATAAAAAATGGACATGAACAGTTTACATATCAAAATTTAACATTAAAAAATCTTGTAGTTTACAGTTTAGTACACACATAGGACAATATTATGCATTGCAGTTTTCTTGAGATTTTTATTCGCTGTGAGCAGATGCCTGGAGGGGATTTCAGAATGACTGTTCGCGCACAACAACGGATAAATATAGAGAAACATGCGGTGGGTACCTAACTCCCGTCTTTATGCTAAATACGTCATAATAAATAATAAAAAACTCGGGTCGCAGTGCCAAAACCCTGCCGACAATATAGTGTATTTGCTAATACTGGCATTGTGGCTTTATTATGTGAACTTAAGTTTGTTTTTGAACAAAATAAAAAATTTAACCCCTTAATACATCCCTTAAAATAATATTTTTTTTCTTAATTTCAATATTTTTATCAATGCAACCTCGGTACCAAATTAAATACACCCTTCAGTAAGTAAAGCACTATCCGCAAACTACTGTTTTCATAAAATTTGTAAGTCCGGTCCTGTCGGGCCGATTTTATTAAAATTTTGGCAGCACATTTCAATCGTTACTAAAATTAAATTTCAATTTTGAAACGATTCTGAGAATTTTTTCGGCATTTTCGGGCCCAAAAACATTTTTCAACCCCTAAAAACCACATGCATAATTTTATTTTTTTCCAAAACGCTTCCTAAGGGACATACAGGCCTTCAAAGTCCAGTTTTAAAAATCAATACTGACAAGTCTCATAAATTATCTCAAAACCAAGTATCGCCTACTTTGTTGGTTATTTTCATAAGTTATTTATTTGTTGTTTTTAATTTAATTAATGAATTATTTATTTAAATTCGTTAAACAGTAAAAAGTTTACGATTGTTGTACAAGATTCCAGACCTATTATTTTCATAGGTGGCTATTTTAGAAGTGTTCTAAACTTTCAACTCTAATTATCTCGTAAACGGAGCCTCAAATCGAAATTTTGCAAGATTGTCTCTTTTTTTCTAAATTGAACAGGGAATTCGAAAAAAATGTTATTCTTTAAAAATATCCAGTGGTGCAGAAAATAGGGCGGGAAAAGTGAAACAACCCCCCTGTATCTACGCCACTTGACAAGTTACTTACGTCAAGTAACGAGTATCTATTGCATAAATACTTGTACCAAATTTGGTCAAAAACGCAGTAATGACCTGAGAGTTAGGTCAAAAAAAAGAATTTTAAAACTGAACTTTGAAGGGGTGTATCTCCCTTAGGAAGCGTTTTGGAAAAAAATAAAATTATGATGTCGATTTTTTCGATGGACCATCGAATGGTGAATTATTGCTACTATAACCTGGTCCACCCTGTATATATAAACATTTCCAAAAATGGTGCCAAAGTGTTCAGGAGGCTATGAAACGTCGAGAAATTTTGGTCCGACCCCTAGGTCCCGCCATCCGACCGACGCCAATAGTGTATGTGCCATATGGCAAATACACTAATAACAGTGACAAATATCAGTTATAAATAACAGTGAATGTAAATGGACAAATTGATAAACTATAATTGTGAAGAGTTTTGTTCTGGTTCGTTAATGTTTTACCGAAATTACCATACAGTTTTGTTACAATATTGTATGCTACAAGTGAGGAAAGTGACTTATTTGGCATAGGATATTTATAACAGAACTCGTTTCTTGTTGTGCTGTGTAAGTGTCACAGGAGGACTTGTGTAGACAGTCACTCTCAACTTCGTCCCGGACGACTATCCCCACTCTTTCTCCCGTGACACATCACAGCCTATCTGCTCCCATGCCATAATTCGTCACTTTCCGCACTTGTAGCATAGATAGCTATTATTAAGCTGCATTTTTTATGGGAAAAAATATTAAAAAAAAATAAAAGGTCACGACGTGATTCGACTATTTTGGCGAGTTGTAAAAATTGAAAATTCGGGCATCGTGGTGCACAGTAAGACCTCGGAAGGAATCGAACAAAAATAAGTTTTTCAAAATCGGTGAAGCTGTTTGGGCTGTACGCATGACACAAAAAAGCGTTCCAGACTTTCAAACAAAGTAGTGCATTTAGGTGTTTCAGCTATGCTGAGATCACGCCTAAAAAATAAACTAAATTGAGATAACGTACATAAAATGCCAGCGAAACAAGCAACGGTATGTCTAATATCACTTTGGACGCTTCCTTGAACACCATGATAAGATATTTGATACGAACGTACAGATAACCAATCAACAACAGCTGGAAAAAAGTCCAGACCGACATAATTATTGCTAACCAAAACATTTCGGTCGCACTTCCGTGTACTTTACTATATTTGACACTATCTTCGGACAAAGTGCGTTCTTCTTTGTGGTATTTTGCATATAATAACCTAGAAATGATCAATTTTTGAACTAGAATAATTATCAAGAAATATAACAATCCAAAATGATTTGATTTCCTCACCGTTAATAAATTCACTATATTAGTGAATTGACATGATAATATCAGACAAATCTAGCACCATGATATTTTTTTAGAAGGCTAAATAAGAAAAAATTAGATGTCACTGTCGGGACTTAAACCCGAAACTCCCGATTACGCGTTAGGCAAGTTCCCACTTACTCCACAGTGCCAACAGTGATAACCCATAATTTTTCTTATATACAGCAACGATATACCGCATATTCCACTAACTGTGAGAGCTATTATTTTTATAACATTACAATTATTAATGTCGTCTTTCTCAAGTGGCGCTGGAACTGCCTCATAAATAACAAACTTTGTGAGAAATTTTATATACGATGTGTAATACACCGTATATAAAATTTCTCATAAAGTTTGTAAGAATAATTATAATTTAAATTATGAAATTCTTACGGATGGTTTATGTTTTAACGTTATTAAATTTAAAATCTATAGAACCGATTTTGACTGGAGAGATTATATTTAGAGGCCCTTTTCCTGTCTCTCAGAATGTTCATAAAATTCTTGCAACGGGTCGCATTGAAGATGAAAATATAATTTTTATATTATATTGACAACTTAGTAAAATATACAGGGTGGCACATCTTAAACAATGCAGTGAAATATCTTGTAAATGGTAGAAACCATAAAAAAATGTTTTATACAAAAGTTATAGAGTGTCAAGGGGGACAGAAGACTGTGATATCAGATTTAACATAGGTGGTGCTCTGAAGGTCAGGCGAAGGTCAGGTTCGATTTCTTAATTAGGAAGTTTCCATTGGACGAAAATACTAATTATGATACTGTCACATCATTATAATAAAGATAACTTTAAAAATTCTGAAAGAATTATTTTGATATCTTTAATTTCAACGGAGATATTCAATTTCTTGTATGTGGGGTCGCAAACGAAACTGATTTTTGAATATGACGTCACGCGGTACAAGTTTGCTGTTTTTTAGCTTTGTAAGTGATGAGAACCTAAGTTACTTAGTAACTATTTTATTGTAATACAGACTTTTCTATTTATATTAAATTAAAATTAACTGTCAAAAATTTAAATATGTCAATATTTTCCGTCATCAACTGGTTTGTTTTTAGTGTTTCCATAACAATTTACGAGTTTATAGAAAGAGATTTATCGGAAGTTACCATGTTAAATTACCACACATAAATATTCGTGCCACTCTAGCTCAAAGTCGACCTTTTTAACACTTGTTTCGGGTTTGGGACTAACTATATTATGAAAAAAAAGTCAGCGGAAAATCAAGTTTGACGGCGGAGAACTCGCCGGTCCAACCCATCGCTTTTGTAGGACAAGCGCAGCTAGGGTGTGTTTTCAAAATTTTTCTGGGAATTTTTTTATAAAGTGTTAGGTATAAAATTTAAAAAATCGCCAGATCAACATGTTAAGTGGCTGCGCAGAACTTTGCATCCCTCTACCGAGAATTTTCGCAAAGAGAAAAATTAGGAGACTCGTCAAAACGAAGCCATTCACGAAAATTCAGCATGTTAGAAATCATTTTAAAAAAGGAACGCTGAATCCAGGACTATACAGGAAGTCCAAGTTGACGTTGGCTAACATGGGTAACTTTGTTTTTAGTGGAGATAGAAAGTCGGTTAAATGGGCAAAGCAGTGCAGAATTATGTGCTCATTAACGTCTCGTCGAAAAAACAATCGAATTTTGACACACTATGGATTTATTTAGAAAATAGTGAAAATTGCCGTTTTTGAAAACTGGCCATAACTTTTTTATTTATGAAGATATCTGAAAATTTCTTTAACCATTTTTTGATAACTTTTTATGGTCTTTTCAGTTGCGTAGGTTAAATTTTTTTATATCCACTACATAATGAGATATTGACATGATCTTTGGTTTTTCTTATGGACGCCATTTTGGATTTTTAGATATTCGAATTCTGCTTATTTTTCTGATTAATTTGGTGTATCACATGCTACATTTAAAAAAATGCAATTAACGTCCCATATTAGAGGCACTATAAAAACAACTGATAGTCAAATTATATTTCAGTTCTGCCAAACTACGATTTATTATTAATCTTACACTTCAAATGTTCGCACTACTTAATAATAACTTGATTGTCAGTTGTTTTTAATGTCTCTTATATGGGACGTTAATTGCAAATTTTTTAAATGTGGCATGTGATACACCAAATTAATCAGAAATTCGAATATCTAAAAATCCAAAATGGCGTCATAAAAAGTTATCAAAAAATGGTTAAAGAAATTTTCAGATATCTTCATAAATAAAAAAGTTATGGCCAGTTTTCAAAAACGGCAATTTTCACTATTTTCTAAATAAATCCATAGTGTGTCAAAATTCAATTGTTTTTTCGACGGGACGTTAATGAGCACATAATTCTGCCCTACTTTGCCCATTTAACCGACTTTCTATCTCCACTAATAACAAAGTTACCCATGTTAGCCAACGTCAACTTGGACACCCTGTATACGTTTCTCCTCCGTCAATTATAACATAGATTATGAAATTAACAGGCAGGCCGTCAGCGTTGCAAACACGGCGTATAGAAAGAGCCTATTTATTAAATTATAAAGAATAGTATTTTTGACTTACCAACAAGAAGTACAAATAGCGGCATTTAATACTAGATAAAAAACTATTGCAAACCAAACGTAGTATTTTGTTAGTTTACGGAATAATATGTATTGCAAGAGTGAAAATGCTAAAAACAATAAGAAATGAAAAAATTATTTGGATAAGCAGCCATAAAATTGTTTATTGTCCATTTGGTTTCATCTATATGGACAGAGGGAAGTCCTATATATTATACAGGGTGTTAAAAAAGAGTGTAACATATTATTTAAAGAGGTAATAGTAGGTATGGGCCAAAATAAACAAAATAGTCTTTGTAAACATGGGTCTGCAAAGTAACGGTTTCGGAAATATGGAAGGTTATTCTTTTTTGAAACATTTATTTGCAATTATTTATTACTTATTTATTATGTACAAACAAACAAAAGAAGCTTCTAGCAAAACCAAAAAATAAAGTTACATAAGATTTTCAAAGTGCCCTCCTTCCATTTCCAAGCAGGCACGACATCTTTTTATTTTGCAAAAACTTGCATTTTCTTATCTAGTTGGCTGATGTTTTGCGAAATAAAGAGATCGAATATCTTTCAGACAAAGATGTCGTGCCTGCTTGGAAATAAAAGGAGGGCACTTTGAACATCTTCTGTAACTTTATTTTTTGGTTTTGATAGAAGCTTCTTTTGTTTGTTTGTACATAATAGGTGCGTTTGGTATCAAGGTGTAGTGTAGATAATTTTTCACTAAAAATTGTAACAAGTTCACCAAAATTGTAAACTAAATGTACATTTGTAACAAACGAGCTAGTGTACAGTCGCGTACAGTAGTGTACAGTCGCGGACAAGTTTACACCTGTATCATCTAGTTACCGGTTTTTTTAATTTTTGCATATTGTGATTTGGCTTTTGATAGTAATGTATCAATTTCTAAGGTTACATCCTAAAAATTCAATAAAAAATTATTATCAAAACACCTCAGTTGTTTATTATACAATCCAAATTACTCAATATTCTTCAATTAAAACATAAAAAGATTTGATAATATTTGATACTAGCAAATTCCTTCCCCTAATCTTTTCTTTTTTGTTCATCGTTTTAACAATTTCGAGGCATTTAAACGACAATTATTTCTTTTAATTTTTGACATTTACATTTCCCTATTAAAAACTAAATTTGTTGATAAGCTACTGATTTTTTGTGAACTTACACTGAAAAACTCAAGTGTAAACTTTATTAAGTCCGCGACTGTACATACTGAGTAGATTGTACATGCGCATTACAAAATAAATCAATGACATTGACTGAGTTCATTATTTCTAGTTTTTACTGGTTCTTTGGTCGTCTCACTACCATATTTATCTTGTACCATGTTTTGAAGCTCATTCATTTTTAAGAGACAAAAAATGTAAGAAATAGAGAATGAAAAAAGTATCAAATCTTTCAAAGCGTTTGTCAATTCAGACATATATCACGTGACCTACACTACACTCCGTGCACCTGCTCAAGAGTCGGGACTAATAGTTGTTACACTTTTGGTCCCACACTGAAATAACAAACAGATCAGTTATTTTACACTTTTGTCTAACAAACGTAATAGTGTCAAAAGTGTGATACCAAACGCACCTAATAAATAATTGTAAATAAATGTTTCAAAAAAGAATAATAATAATAAAAATAATAATAATATATATTTATTCCATCAAGAATCTATTGCAGTTATTGGAAACCTTCCATATCTCCGAAACCAAAAATATTTTGTTCAAATTTTTTGGTGAATTAGTTATGAAGATGTAGCTTAAAATGTGCGAAAAACAGAGTTCTCCTCTTATCTTCTATAGGTTTCCAAAGTTAAAAAATTGTTATTATTAGGGCTAGTAGGTATTAAATTATAGATTACAGGGAAAATATTAGCATTTTCGTCAATCTAATAGTTTGCGAAAAAAAATTTTTTCTTTAAATTATAAGATCAACGACAAAATATTATGCCAGTAGTGTTATCTGTACTAGTCTCGTAATCGTAGATAGCCGGTTCGATTTCCAAGCGGTTTTTTGTTTTTTTTATAATGTGAATATTTTGGAATTTTTAGAATAAAAAATTTAATTTGAAAACGATTGAAATTACTTTCTTAGTTGTACGGAATCCTCTGCGCGCGAGTCGAACTCGCACTTGATCGGTCTTTTTTTGTCTTATTTTACTGGGGTATTATAATATGATATAGACTATAGATACTTACTTAAAATATTTTGCTTCAATATTTTTATTTCTAAATAAACTTACCAAAGGCAATTGCGGTACAAGAAAAAATTTGGACCCATGGCATATCAAGTCTCAAGAGATTTAAATCTATGTCCTAAAAGTACATAGACGGTATATTAGAGTTATGTAATAAAAAATAAACAATGAAATGTCTAACACAAGCTTAAAAAAATAATCAATCAATATTTACCTCATTTCTTTTTATACATAAATATCTGAAAAGAAGTTAAAACGGTAAAATTATTATTTTTTTTACTTTTATGTTCGGTATTTTTCTACTAACTCTTTTTTAAGTTCTTCAATAAAATGGCCTCTAGGGCAGCCAGCAACACATTCCTTTGTAATTCCTTCGGATGTCTTCGTGATATACAAGTACCTAAAAATAATGATAATAATAATAATAATAATGCGTTTAACGTCCGTTTCTCGACATTATGTCATAACAGACGCCATTCGCACCATTACTATTTTCCATTTTCGTCACTTCCCGTTTTATACATTTTTATTATACTTCAACTTATTTAATAGCAATGTGCCAATGGAGGAATTATAGGACATTAGGATAAGGTCGGCAACTTTGGGAGCATAGGAGTTTGACAGATAATCGGCCATGGCCTTGAATAAGGAACTATCTCGATATTCATCTGGAATTATTGAGGGAAACCATGGAAAACCTCAAACAAGATGGCCTGTGCAGGAATTACCGTTTCTCGGCGTGAGGCAGTAGGAAAAAGTCCTAGCCACATCTGCCCCCGCCGGGATTCGAACCCAGTACCTCCCCAGTGCGAGTCTAGTGTTGTACCACTAAGCTACATCGCTGGGTTACAAGTACCTAAAAAAATGATTCAAAATTATTATTAGAGTCTGGGAACTGGGGGCTTGTAATAGAGGAGTCATGGAAACGCCATAATATTTTAATAACGGCATCGCTACACGCTTGGCTATTGCGTATTAACCCGGGAGTTAGCGTTGCGTTTTAGGTAGTGTTTTTACGCCGATCGATTATTATCTTTTTCGATAAATCTGGTATGACTAATAAGTGAACCAAGCGTCAGCTGATGCACCCGTGATGGTTGTGGGTGTGAGAAGCTGCGAAAGTGGTAAAAAAAATTTTAAGTAATAGTACACCGGCTGAAACTTTTTTTATAAATAGTTGACATCATAGTGAGGTGAAAAAAAATTGTCAGCTGCATCGTGGAGGGAGATTGTAAGTCAGCTGCTCACATGAACTTGTAAAAAAACACGTAAAATATTGCGAATTTCACTTTTTTGCACTGACAGCAGCTGAGACAATTACGTTACCTAGGATTATGATAGCGATATGATCGATAGTGATTAATTTCTACGAAATTATTAATTTCTATATTTCTATTTCTTTTTTTTATATTACCTTTATATTAGTTTATATTATTTTCATTTTGCACACTAAATTACATTATATTTTATAAAAAAACAAGAAAAAAATACATTTCAAAAATGTTTTCGTACAATATTGTTTTACACATATTATTCTTCCCGAGATTATCATTAATTGTCACTATAAAATTTGACAATATGACAGTTTAATTACGTTTGCGAAAATTATCAGTCAGCTGAGTGCGGACAGGGGGGAGTTCTGTCAGCTGGACCCTTGAAAGATACTGTGCATTGCTCGAATAATCTTCACCTTTACTGCGTCAGCTGACGGGCTTTCCACAGCTACACACGCAGCTGATTATTGTTTTCGTGCTTTTAATTATGTAAACAATCACCTAGTAAAATTTCATCCGGCGTACTATTACTTTATTTTACGTGTTTTTTTACAAGTTCATGCGAGCACCTGACGCACAATCCCCCCTCCACGATGCGGCTGAGGATTTTTTTTCAACTCACTATAATCTCAACTATTTATAAAAAAAGTTTTAGCCGGCGTACTATTACTTAAATTTTTTTTACCACTTTCGCTGCCTCCTACACCCAGACCCACCGCTACTTGAGCAGCTGACGGTCGGTTCACTGATTAGTTGTAAGTACGAGATAACCTATCGATATCAAAATCAGCCAGTTTACTATGACTTTTTCATTTGCAACGCTGCCTCCCGGACTATATCGTCGATGGCGCCGTTCAGCCGAAAAAAAAGTGCGGAAATGAGTTACGACCTTTTAAAGTCCACGTCGGTGTTTACGCAAAATCATAATAATTTAAAAAACTATTATGTTTACAAATATTTTTGTTAATTTTTTCTAATCATTTTTCGTCGTGACTAGTAAATATTCATGAATCTCCAATCTCTATATTATCAACATGTCGAATTTTAGTAAATTATTCGACAGTGCTTTTACAAATCCAATTTTTGGCATTGGTATTACATGCAGAATGTGAAATTCTTATATCCACAACGGCGACATAACTCTCTTCTGCCATTTTTATTCACGATGCAGCGCTTTCGTCGCTAGTATAGGTGTGTTCTCAAGTTCGTTTCAAAATAAATGATTTCAAATAAAAAATTCGGTGTTAATTAAAAACTTTTGAACATACTTTATGTCCGTTAAATCCAAGTTTTCACATGGAAGTTTTAGGACCGGATTTGGCAGATTGTTTTCACCACACAAGTTGCCACAATCATCGTATCTTTTTGTGATTCGTGTAAAGTCAACCTGACGATCTAATGCATATGTAACGTATAGTGTCTGGAAAAAAAAATAACCGATCGATCGGATGAAATTAGAGACCTTGAAGCAATTTCTTCCCCGACTACAGATCTGATAATACATGTAATGGTACACGTACAGAGGCGTCTTATTTCTTGACTGATATACGTGTAACTTTGTTATTTGTGATGGTAGAGAATAGTTTAAATTATCAAAGTAGTGCAGTTTTTCTAAAGGAATTCAGTCGTGAAAAGATAATTGATATACCAAAAGTCAGCAAAAAGTTATTTGGCAAAAACGAAATTTTCAAATTTTTGTTATGCCTCGTAGATCCAACATTTGAAGAGCTATAGAGAAAAGTGTTTTAAATGTTTTTTAAACATTTCCACAAGCAGAATAAAGCTACCTAAACAGTTTTTAGATTACGGTAGTGAGGTTATGTTTTTCTTAATGGGAATTATAGTTGGCTATGATAATCATAGAAAGGCTAATTTTTTCCCTTCTATTCTATCATGTAGTAATGAGGGCTACCGTATTTTTTTCATCAGATAGCGCTAGTGAGAAGTGAGGTATGTGTCAAATGGTAACATTTTTTATTCGTTAGATGGCGCTAGTAGCAAGCAAGGTATGCCTAAGGTTTAGAGATTAACGGTTTGTGTTTAGTCAATCTTCATTTGTCCATTATTAAGGAATGAATAATAAAAAAAATACAAAATTGCGATTTAGCCGTTAAATGATTGAATGACTAAACATTTATTTGCTTGTGGCGCCATCAGGTAGTGGAAAATATAAACAGTACTGACATTTAAATGACATAAGTGACGTATATCTTACTAAAGTTACTAAATCTAGTAAAGTTACTAAATCTAGTAACTTTATACCTCATTAGCCAGTAGCGCTATCAGGTGATAGAAAAAAGCCTGGTAGGCCTCATTAGTACAGGTGACAGGGAGATTTTCTCTATGTTTTACTCACAAGACCACCTATGCATGCAGTTTTAGGTCCCCCTGGGCACCATAAATGCAACTTTTCTATATATTTTTTTGTTTCGGGTAGGTGGAGGCAAACAGGTTCAAATTTTGTATTGCTAATATCTCGGCTCTTTTTTATTCTATGACAAAAAGGACGGTGCGAGCGTAGAGGGCGCTTCGAGCACTACTACTTAGTCCCTTATGACTTTTGTCGTAAATGCAACGTGGATGACATGGGGTGGATAAATAGGATACAAATGTATAATTAATATTTAAATGTAAAGTAATAATAATGAGCTGCTGTAAAAAAAAATGTGACCCGTCGTGGGACGCCTGGCAGATGTGAAACATTTTTATAGCTTGAAGCCGCCGCGTGACTTTAACTAAAATAAAATATTGCCTATAATGTCGCTTTCTATTAGTGAAAGAATTTTTAGAATCGGTTCAGTAGTTCCAGAGATAAGAATTTATGATTTATTACACACCCCGCGAGAAATCCTCATTCTTCGAGGTTTATTAGTGAAAGAATTTTTAGAATGGGTTTAGTAGTTCCAGAGATAAGAAATTACAATTTACCCCAATTTACCCTAATTTTCTGTAATTTACTCCAATTTACCCTAATTTACCTTAATTACACCAATTTGCCCTAGTGTACACTAATTTACCCTAGTTAACCCTAATTATCCTAATTTACTCTAATTTATCGTAATTTACCCTAGTTTAACCTAATTTACGCCAATGAACCCTTATTTAGCCAAATTTACCCCAATTAACCCAAAATTACTCTAATTTCCCCTATTTACCCAAATTTAAACTAAAATACCCCAATTTTCTCTAATTTAGTTTAATTTACCCTAATTTAGTCTAATTTACCCCAATTTATTCTAATTTAGTCTAATTTACCCCTATTTACCCTAAATTAGTCTAATTTACCTCAATTTACTCTAATTTTGTCTAATTTACCATAATTTAGTAATTTACCCTAATTTAGTCTAATTTACCCTAAATAAGTCTATTTTACCCTAATTTAGCCTGATTTAGCGTAATTTACTCCAATTTACCCTAATTTAGTCTTATTTTCGGCAGGATTTCGCCGGCACCGTTGCCGTTTTAGGGACATGTTTTCATAACAAATCGTTTAGAAAACATTAAAATCGGCCGGGGATTCAAGGTAGAAAAACCAACCGGGCTATTCGAGTTTTTCAATAGTTAAAAGCTTGAAAAAATACATTTTTTTCATTTTGGTAAATTTTGGCGATTTTCTAACTTCTGTAGAGCCGGTAAAAATAGGAACAGAAACATATTTGACTAGTGCATTTTGAAGTAAATTTTGTGCCCTTTAATTTTGAATAGAACAATTTTTTCGATAGCACCAGCCGTTTCCATGTTATAAGCAAGAAACCGAAAAAAGTGCAAAAAAATCGTTGTTTTTAGCCCACCAAAACTCCCCCGCCCTGTTTTAGAGGCTATCGCTATCTCTCGATTTTACACACTGTCATTACTCGTCGTAATATAGTCCATTACACATCTAGATATACAATCTAATATTAAACCAGGACGCTAATGACCTAAGTTGTCGACGCGTCTATAATTTACAATAAATTAAATAAATCTAATATTAAAGGACTCTTCAATCTTCATGCAGGAGGGTTTTTTTTCAATTTTATATTATATCACTTATTAAGTATCACATAAATAGTTCACTTTCATCCAAAATAACTTACCGTAAAACAAAATAAGTAAATCATCGCATAGAAAAACCAATTTGTGCGTTCGCGCTCTTTTGCTATGCCGTTAAACACTACGGTTTCTCCATTTTGTCCAGAAAACTGTAAAAAACCAAATTGTTACTTTTTAAACGGTTTTATTTAGCTTGACCTCGTATATTTGTTTCAAATCTTGAGACCGATTTTTCACCCAGTTCCCGTTATCCGATAGAGTTGAAATTTTGCACACATGTGTAGCTCAGGTGACAATACAATATTATAATAGTAGTGAGTTAGTAGATAGATAGATAGATAGATATTTATTTGATCACAGTCGACACTGAGAGAATGTATGTGACAAGTCAAAATAAGTATATGTTAATTGAAATCATAAAATTCTTTCAAATCATAAAAGCAATTCACAATCAGGAAATTTTTCAATGTGCGTTTAAAAGAGCTAAAGTTGCTGTCTCGAATTGATATAGGCAATCTGTTGTAAATTTTACACCCAGAACCAAGTGGTCCTCTGCCGTACAATGATAGTCGGTAGTTTTGGATATATATCTCATTGTTTTGACGCGTTTGGTGACTGTGAACAGTGCTAACAAAGGTAAGGTCAGATATATTCTGTTTAATTAATTTACAAATTTCATATATATAAATGCACGTAAAAGTCAGCAGATTATTTTTAACGAAAAAGGTGCGACATGAGACCCTGCGACCAATATTAAAGATTGCCCTAATAATGCGTTTTTGCAAAATAAAAATCCGATTACACTGGCTGTTATTACCCCAAACCGCAATGTTGTAGCTCAAGAGAGAATTCACAAATGCGTAATACACATTAATTAGTGTATTTGCCATATGGCACATACACTATTGGCGTCGGTCGGATGGCGGGACCTAGGGGTCGGACCAAAATTTCTCGACGTTTCATAGCCTCCATTTTTGGAAATGTCTATTTATATATGTATATATATATTTATATATATATATATATATATATATATATATATATATATATATGTGTACGGGCAATAACTTTCGAAAGAGTTAATTGATTTTGATGAAATTTGGTAGGCACGTTGAAATCCATCACCGCAAGAAGCCTATTTAAAATGGGCCCAATCGGACCATTTTAAGGGTGGTTTTTAGGGGTTGAAAAATGTTTTTGGGCCCAAAAATGCCGAAAAAATTCTCAGAATCGTTTCAAAATTGAAATTTAACCCTTTAGTAACGATTAAAATGTGCTGCTAAAATTTTAATAAAATCGGCCTGACAGGACCGGACTTACAAATTTTATGAAAACACTAGTTTGCGGATAGTGCTTTACTTACTGAAGGGTGTATTTAATTTGGCACCGAGGTTGCATTGATAAAAATATTAAAATTAAGAAAAAAAATATTATTTTAAGGGATGTATTAAGGGGTTAAATTTTTTATTTTATTCATAAACAACCTTAAGTTCACATAATAAAGCCACAATTCCAGTATTAGCAAATACACTATATTGTCGGCAGGGTTTTGGCACTGCGACCCGAGTTTTTTTAATGTTTTAATGTCTCAGTTTTGCTTTAAGGAGCGAATGCAGTATAGGTGATAATTAAGTTTTTTGCACACAAATTCAGCGTGATCATGCATAGAAAGTTGTTTATCCAGGAATATGCCTAGAAATTTCGCATTATTAGAGAAATTGAACGGAAGACCATTCAGAGGATTATGTTTTGAGGCACTGAAGAGGACAATAGAGGTTTTATCATCATTCATTACTAAACGATTGTTGCTACACCATTTACGGAAGCCTTCAATAGCATTTCCAACCTTGATTGTTAATTCGTTTTCACTGCTAGCTGAAATGCCTATAGAGGTGTCGTCAGCGAACATAGTTAAATGGTCATGAGGGACATATTCGGGGAGATCGTTGATGTAAACAAGAAATAGCAACGGTCCGAGAACCGAGCCCTGCGGTACGCCCAAGCGAATATCGTAAGTGGATGAGAATTTGTTGTCATGTTGAACAACAAGATGTCTGCCCGAGAGGTAAGATTTCAACCAATCATTGGCGCAACCTCTAACTCCTAGTTTATCGAGCTTAAATAATAAAAAATCTATATTGACACAGTCAAATGCCTTAGAAAGGTCGAAAAATATACCAACAGTATATTTTCCTGCATCGACTGATTTAAATAAAAATTCAACAAATTTGAAGGAGGCTGAGGCTGAGGATATTATAAGGTTTTTTTTTGGAAAGTTTTTTAGTCTAAAATCCTCGCTAAAAACAACATCGTTCTAATAATGTTCTTAAATCATAATTTCACTATAAAATAATATTACTGATGATGCCTAAAAAGGCGAAACGTTTAATATAAATATAACTCTTTCAAATAAATAAATTGGCTGCAAAAAACTTTCCAAAAAAAAACCATACAATATTATGTTAACTAGCTGACCGGCCCGGGTTTCATCCGGGTGTAAATCGTACTTTTGAATTTTCACCTACTTCCCGTGATCTGATTGAGTTGAAATTTTGCACACATGTGTCGCTCCGGTGACAATACAATATTATGATAACTAGCTGACCGTCCCGGCTCCCGTCCGGGTGCAAATATCGCATTTTTGAATTTTCACAGGCAAAAGGTCTTGCTCCAGTAACGTTTCAGTGGATCAGATAAATGTAATAAAATCAGACTATAAGCAAATAAAGCACACCAAAAAATTAAAAATAAAAATAGTTAAAACAACTTTTAAGTTAAACGGTTTTATAAATGTACTAAAAAGAAAAAAATAATATTTAATTTAGGTTCATAAGTATAAAAGCGTGGGTCGTGACTGTAATAAATTATCACAGAGTTTACGACCCACGCTTTTATACTAATGAACCTCAATTAAATATTATTTTTTTCTTTTTTACATTTATAAAACCGTTTAACTTAAAAGTTTTTTTACCTATTTTTATTTAATAGTACTGACATCTCTGAAACAGTCAACAACAGTCTGTTAATCGATCCGTTTAAAAGACCTATGCGCATTTTGACTTCTCATTTTTTTTTAAAACGTGCTAAGAATTTTATACAGAATAGTAAGCAAACAAAAAATGGTTCACGTTCATTTTTATTTGAAAATTTGAAAAATAATATTTTTTATATTACATTAAGTTTTGGGTAATTACCTACCATTTTTAATCAGTCGAAAACACTGAAAACACCAATTCTTTATTTGAACGCTGCGACACTGCTTTTTTACTGTTCACAAAAATCAGCACTTTGAATATTTAGTAAATTCTACAACAAGCTAAAGACGGATGTCCACGTCCGATTTACTTGACAAATATTTTGTCAGTCGTACTTGTACAAATGTTTGCCAATGGGTTCTTTCACGCAAATAATTGGCAAAGTACGGCAAATAATCTTGTATACTTGACAAGTCGACACAACAAGTATTAAAAAACAAAAAAGCCTACTAATTTACTAGATCAAAAAATTACAACGCACGCTTCCACTATGAAAATTAATCGGGTAAAAAAATTGAATTTTTTTTGCTGTGGACAACGAAAGATTATAGACCGTGAAGCGACAGTAAATTTTATGGATCTTATGCCTGGCATACACATTTGTCCGAACATTTATGCTATCTACACAATGGCCATATCGCCAAAATATTTGCGACAAAATAATTTTGGTCGAACATAGACAAACTCGTAGACAAATGTAATAAAACCATTATAAGTACAAATAAAATGTGTCACATAATATGATGTAGCAAGATATAAGGAAAGCTAAAAAGGCTGTAAAGGGGCCTAAATGTATATAAATAAATAAAATCAAATAAATCGGTCAAGACTGGTTTCTTTTAAAAAACGAAACAGCAGATCGTCATTATCAGGATCATTTCCTAAAACAACCGACAGATCATCTGACAATTCGATCTGTTGCCGTGTGTCCCTAAACTAAACACACTCGATTAAATTATGCAAAACGGTAACACGAGTGTCACACGTCTCACAAAGGGGCGGTTCCTCACGAGTCATTAAAAAACCATGAGTCAATCTACAGTGACCGATGCGCAGCCGTGTAAGGACCACTTCCTCCCACCTGGAGGGACGGCAAGATGTGAACCAGTTAACTGTAGATTTGATAGATTTTAACTTGTTTTCATCGACAGCACTCCATTCATCCTTCCAGAGCTGCTGAACGACTGAAATCAGTACGCTCTTGAGGTCGTCACCGATAACTCAAAATACATTCTGAGCGTTATTGGCAGCGTCTTTAGCTGCAGTGTCAGCCAATTCATTTCCAGCAATTCACATATGGCCGGGAACCCAACAAAACCGGACGGTGGTTCCACCTCTTTTCAACGAGTATAATTTGTCCTGAATTAAACAAATCAGAGGGTGGCTGGGGTAGGAACGCTGCAATGCTTGAAGCGCACTCAAAGAGTCGCTGTAAATAACATATTTATGCGGACCGTGAACATGTCTCAAGGCCTGCAAAATTGCATATAACTCTGCAGTAAAAACACTGCACTCTTGAGACAACTTGTATCCAACACTGTCGTTATCGGTGACGAACGCGCAACCAATTCAGTCGAGAGACTTCGAGCCATCCGTCTAAACGGAACGATAGTCTCGATTCTGATCCTGCAGCCACGCCAGGAAAAGCTGGCGATAAAGCTCTGGCGTTGTCGTACTTCGCGGATGAATGGAAAGTGACATGTCGATGACGGAGGCACATAATTACGGACGACTTTAAGAGTATTAGGAAGCGCCAAATGAAATTCATCTAGAAGAAGATTCAACCTGATACCAAGAGGACGTGTTGCATTTCTTCTCCGTCTATATAGAGAAGAAAAACGAGGTTGAAACATGCAACTGTAAGTTGAGTGATCAGGTTTACTACGGAGCTTTGAAACGTACGATACCATATTTCGTTTCCGCCGGATGTTCAGCGGCAGCTCTCCGCATTCAGCGGCAATGCTAACTACAGGACTGGATCGAAACGCTCCGGTTGACAAACGAATTCCGGCGTAATGAACAGCATTTAACGTCCTGATGTACGACTCACCCGCTGAGTCGAACACAAGTCGTAATCCAATTTAGACCGTACGACGGCACGATAAATTCGTAGTAAAACTGTACGGTCTGCACCCCACGTGGTGCTAGATAAAACTTTTAAAATATTTAGGGAAGACACCGACTTCCTCTTTAAAATATTAAAATGAGCTTTCCAATTTAACGACCGGTCAAAAGTAAGTTCTAAAAATCGAGCAGTGTCTTGCACAGAAATCAAAGTGTCATACAGATACAAGAATGGTTCTTGATAACAACTACGAATGCGGTAAAAGTGCACACACTGGGTTTTCCCAACAGAAAATTTAAACCCATTGTTAGTTGTCTAGTTCAGTCTAGTCTTGTCTACTTATTATATAATTAACTTATTCATTGATGATGCTGTAACGATACTGTCTCTCTGGACAGCACCGTTAAAATAATTTCCTGTTCTCAAGAGAGAACAGGATCAAATTCTACAGTAAAGAAATTAGACGACGAAAGTTCTAAAAATGTATATTTATTTTGAATAAATCCCGACACTTGAAATAATTACTTTCTCCCTTCACCGGTGGAATTTGCTTGCTGGCCAATACGTCTTAAATCAATCGAATATTTATAAAACTTGGTGTGTTAATATAAAAAAAATTACTGTTCTCTTGCGGTGAAAAACTTATTAAATTGCGGAAATATTGGGCCAATGCCTCGCCGCAATTAAAGCTCGCCGTTGAGAAAAAAAAATTGTTAAAAAGAATATTATATTTATGTCTTGATTCGTTGAAATTTAAAATAGAACTCCCTCGAATATTATATTTTAACAAAATTCTAAATGCATTTTTGAAAAATGAAACGTATTGGCCAATGTCAAAGAAAGGTCCAATTATTTAACTTGATTAATTAATAACTAGTTATATAAATATTGAATCAAAATTGTATTCTTGAAATAATAAGTGATTCTTGAGATTAACAAGTATTTTCAGATATATGAATAAATAATTATTTAAAATAAATTCGTGACATACGTTAGTTATGTTACAATGCAGTGAACAATTACTCGTACAATTGTAAAAATGACGTATTTTATCACTATAGCCGGGACGCATGTTGGAATGTTACCGACACGTCCGCTGTTCGGGAGTTTCCGTAAATATGCGAAAAGAACCAACAAATGTTACCGACGCGGGGAGGGGATGTGTCTGCAACATTTCAATAACAGTCCAAACCGTTTTCTTAGGGATACCCACCTGTGTACCAAATTTGAAGTTAATAGCTCAATTTCTTCAAAAGTTATCGAGGGAACAGACCGACTGACATATTTTGTTTGGCTTAAATTAGTTTTTTTTACACTTTTTGGGACATTTTAGGCCGATTGAGCAAAAAAATAAATTTTGAAAATTTTTGGGCCGTTACTATAGGTACTTAGTTGTATACACGTTGTGATGTAGAAGTAGTAAAACTCAAAAAATGAACGAAAAGAACTACAGTAGTGAAACAATTATGAATTTATTTATAATTGATGGTAAGTGTATAAAAACATAAGCAAAACTTGTCGCAAATTCAATTACATTTATCGGAATGTGCCGATGATGAACCACGGGAAACTTTGTATTCTTAAAAATTTGCGGTGGTTCATTATTGGCACTAGGTACTGTTCCCTACGTGACGTCACACGGAAAGAGCGAAACGAACGTATCTCACTTACTCGCTGCGCAAGAGCACACCATGCTATACTCACACCACGGTGCAGATATTAAATTAGTAACTCTTTTTATAGTTATGCATTGAATTTAATTGTAAATTATAGACGCTCGACAACTGAGGTCATTAGCGTCTTTTATAGTTCTGCACACTGTCGACTTGTGCACCCGATATGATCGCCGACGAGTTGTTGAAACGCACTGGTAGCAAAAAAAACGTAAAGTCAATAATAACTGGTTCTCAGCTGTAATTGATTTGTTTCTTTTTTTCCTAGGTGTTAAAACAAGCCTAAAAATATGCAACATTTCTCTGTTTGCTTCGAGAACCGGTATCGTACTTTAAATTCCAGTTCATCGTAATATCTAAACGGATCTTTATAATTACTCAACCGTGACATGATTACTAATCTAACATTCTCCTTATGTGCTTCGGAATCAATAAATTTTTACTACATTCGAGTGTTAATTCAACATAGATAGGTTGTAGAAGTGAATTTTCGTACTTGCGAGGTCATCATGAAAGTGAAAATTATTTCAAACACCCTTAATGGCGTCGCGAAAGTGGAAAGATTCAGGTTAGAATCCTGACTGTGACTATGAATGAATGAATTGTGAATTATAGACGCTCGACAACAGAGGTCACTAGCGTCTGAGACTGTGACTATGGTTGGTAAAATGATTTTTTCTGATCTGTTTGGAATCAATTATATAATGGCTGCTTTCCAACAAAATTTTCAATTGCATCTCAGCCGTATAAAAAAATCTATTAATTTATGTAACGTCCTTTTCAATAGCTTTGTTTATTGTGTTTTTCATTGAACTTTTAAATTGAAAAATTTTAACAAAAAAAAAACCTCATTCAAAAAGGCACCAAAAAGAGGAAAATAATGAAATTTTGAGGTCTGCGCCAATTTAAAAAAATATGAAATCGGTTAAAAAGTATAGTACCTATAGTGATGTCTTCTTTTTAACCGACTTCATATTTTTTAAATTGGCGCAGACCCTAAAAATTCATTATTTTCCTCTTTTAAGTGCCTTTTTGAAGGTTTTTTTTTTTTTGTTAAAAGTTTTTTACTTTTCACTTTTTAGTTAATAATTAAACCGATTTCTTACGCTGTGTGATGTGTCAAAAAGTGACATTTACCTTCAAGGAATCAGACGCCGCTACTCACTTTTATTATAAAATCAGCCGAACTACTGAAACGATTTAACTAGAATTTATATGAGACCAAATTCGAGGTATACCCCTATCCAATAAAAAAAAATATTTCCAAATCGGTTTATAAATGACGGAGTTCTGAGGTAACAAACATAAATACAACCGAATTAAGCACCACCTCCTTTTTTTGAAGTCGGTTAAAAAAATTAAATGGCGGGCCCTAAGAAGAGATCAACTGGAGAATGGGGACCTACCGGAAGCCGTGTACGTAAAATTTGATAACGAAACTATTGATCTTAGGCTAAAAGATAGTAACGGTTGCATACCCAGAGCCGTTGAGTGAAGGAATCCTATAGTCACTGCCATACCCCCATCAAGTACTACGTTTCAGGCGGCAAGGGGTTACGGAGCGTCGTACTATGTTGCCTCTAATATTAAGCTGGCAGTCACAGTCCATAAGCTACAAGGTACCACCCTCGAGAGAGCTGTGATTGACCTTGGTAAAATTTTTTTTTAAAAGGGCAAATATATGTTGCGTTAAACCGTGTAAGAAGTATGGAAGGCATAGTGTTGTCAGATTTGGACGCCAATAAATTATTAAATCGATCACACGACGACAGGTCGTTAACGGAAATAACGAGGCTACAAAATCTGTCTTCTAAAAATCAAGGTCACACATAATACATGACTTATACGAATATACGGCACTTATAGCCAGAATGCATCTCATGACAATTCCACTAAGCCCAAACCCGCCTAAGTTACATTGTTTTATTACGGAGTTCCGGTGCCTATCTTCCGGTTTCATCATCATCTGATGATAAAGCCGGAAGGTAGGCAGTTCATTGGGATTTGGGACTATTCTAGTGACCGTAAACACCACTGAAAAGTCACAGGAAAGCAAACTACGCCATTTCGTTTACTTGGATGATATATTTTTTCCAGTTTTTTATATTTTTTCCAGTTATTTTGTTTTAAAAGCCAAAATACTGAACCGATTTTGATGAAATTTCTATGGGACCAATCTAAAAGTATATCCATTCAAACAAAATTTCCAAATCGGTTTATAAATGACGGAGTTCTGAGGTAACAAACATATAAAAAAAAAATACAACCGAATTGAGAACCACCTCTTTTTTTGAAGTCGGTTAAAAATACACATATTCATAAAGCAAGAAACGCCCTAAACCGTCCTTTTTGTCCCATATCGATATTTTTTTAAATGGGAAGTTAAAGGCAGTTAAAGTTGAAATCGTCACAGAGTTTCACAAGTTTTTTTAATACGCCTTTCGAGTACCATCCATACCGAATAAAAAAAAAACTCGGGTCGCAGTGCCAAAACCCTGCCGACAATATAGTGTATTTGCTAATACAGGCATTGTGCTGTTATTAGGTGAACATAAGTTGGTTTTTGGACAAAATAAAAAATTTAACCCCTTAATACATCCCTTAAAATAATATTTTTTTTTCTTAATTTCAATATTATTATCAATGTAACCTCTGTACCAAATTAAATACACCCTTCAGTAAGTAAATCACTATCCGCAACCTAGTGTTTTCATAAAATTTGTAAGTCCGAACCTGTCGGGGCGATTTTATTAAAATTTTAACAGCACATTTTAATGTTCACTAAAGGGTTAAATTTCAATTTTGAAACAATTCTGAAAATTTTTTCGGTATTTTTGGGCCCAAAAACATTTTTTAACCCCTAAAAACCACCCTTAAAATGGTCAGATTGGGCCCATTTTAAATAGGCTTCGTGCGGTTATGGATTGCAACGTGCCTACCCAATTTCGTCAAAATCAATTAACTCTTTCGAAAGTTATAGCCCGTACACATATATATATAAATATATATATATATATATATATATATATATATATATATATATATATATACATATATAAATAGACATTTCCAAAAATGGTGCCAAAATGTTCAGGAGGTTATGAAACGTCGAGAAATTTTGGTCCGGCCCCTAGGTCCCGCCATCCGACCGACGCCAATAGTGTATGTGCCATATGGCAAATACACTAAAAATCCGTCTAGGAATCCATAGGAAAATTAATGCCGTAAACGATGTTTGTTGTCCTATCTCGATAACTTCAGACATTTTTAAACTATAAGCATTTAAGTTCAAGCGAATTAGGAAGTTTCCTTTTTTTTTTGGTTTAAATCATAGTTTCGATTTTTGTAAATAACTTCGTTATGGTGTTTTGAAAAACGTGTAAAAAGTCCCCATCGATATCCTGCCGGCGTTGCCAGATATTCGAAGTTCAAGTTCACGATAGACGAATTTCTCGGTTCCGTTCCATTTTTTGTAAAAAATGGTTATTATCAATCTTGTAAAGGATGAACTTATTTACAACTTTTGTATACATATTTTATGTCTACGATTTATAGTTTTTCTTATTTAAGTATCCGCGGCTTCCTCCCCCTCGATTTTACATAACGAGATTATGTTGCTTCCCGAGGGCCTAACAACATGATTTGTAGCTTTATTTTAAGTTAAACTTCAAGCTAACGATTACCTATAATTTTTATCGAAATTAATACAATTACAGTAGTTCTCTGGTGATAAGCAACCAAACATACAAATCAACAGCACTCAAACAGACAGACAGACAATTTTTTTTCAAAAATACGATATTTATACTTGACACTAATTATAAAGACGAATCGTAAAGTAATTTTGTAAAAAAAATTTACAGGGGTTGAGAGAGGGCGGATTGAGTACGAGTATGCATTCACATATCGTATAACATATTCTAAATGGTAGCCATACTTCTGATTTTTTTACAAAAATTGCTTTACGAATAGCCTTTATAATTGTTATAAATACTATTCGTAAAGGCTATTCCTGGCTATTCTTAGTAGAGTGCGTTATAAGGCATGCGAATGCATACTCATATTTAAACCGCACTCTCTCAATCCTTGTAAATTTTTTTACAAAATCACTTTACGAATGGCCTTTATAATTGATGTCAAGTACCTATAAATATCGTATTTTCCAAAAAAGATTATCTGTCTGTTTCTTTGCTGTCGATTTGTATGTTTAGTTGCTTATAACTAGAGAGCTACTGCATTACATTCGATAAAATTATAATTAATCGTTAGTTTTAAATTGTATTTTAAAGACCACCAACAGCTAAGGTTATTTGGGCCTAGCACCAATTCATATTTTCAATTCATTATTTTTTTTTTTTTTTAATAATAAATTGAAAATCTAATTGACACTTTTACCAGCTCAACTTAAAACAAAGGTACAAATCAGTATGTTAGGCCCTCGGGAAGCAGAATAATACCGTTATAAAAAATCGAGGGGGAGGAAGCCGCGGGTACTTAAATAAGTAAAACTATGAATCGTAGACAAAAAATGTTTATACAAAAATTGTAGAGAATTTTGTCCTCTACAAGATTGATAATAACCATTTTTTACCAAGAATGGAACGAAACCGAGAAATTCGCAAAAAACCGTCTATCGTGAACTTGAACCTCGAATAGAATAGAATAGAATGTTTATTATTTGCGTTCAACCATAAATATGGTGTACAACGCCGGCACGATATCAATGGGGACTTTTTACACATTTTTTAAAACACCATAACGAAGGTATATAAAAAAATCAGCTAACTGGGAATTATTCTGCAGTGGAAATCTAAAATTACTGGACTAAATCGTATGTATACATCAAAATTTGACACCCTTTATAAAAAAATTGTTTTAAGTAAAACGATTTTATTTTCAATTATTTATTTATTTATTTTCAATTTAATATTTTTTCAATAATAGACCCTGAAAACTAGGGGCTTGTAATGTAGTAAATTAATGGATAGAACTATTAGAGAGTTGAAGCTGAAATAATAATGCCACACAAAAGAATAATCATATAGAATAGATAATTTAATTTGTACTATTTATTATGTAACACGTATGTAATTTTACTTTAATAAAATTATATACATTTACACGAGTTGTTTGCTGCCTCTTGTTCTGCTCATTTCCTCTCTTCTACATATTTCTTTCCTTGCTCCATAAATTCAATCAACCCAGTTGTCATGAAATATGGTCTTTTAACTCCGTCATTCGATTCCGCGTCGATACAGAAACATATGTACATCGTTTCAATGGTAGTCTGAAACAAAAGAAGTTAAAATATATATTTCAAATTCTAATTATCAAGTTTAATTTATAATTTGAATATAATAATCAAAATCTTACCCCGATAATAGAAATAAAGCAATCAGCAATAATGTACGAGGACAGAATAATTAAACCGATGTAAATTTTGAAGCTTGTTCCGCTGAAATCCTGTAAAAATAGAATAAATTTAAATATTAACTTTTCAAAAGATATTTCATACACATCAATTTCATTGATACGTTTTGTCGTCTTCTTATAGCTAAATAAAAAGATGAATAAATAAACAAATATATGCCTCCATTTTCAACCAGACAAATCCTACAACACCGCTGATGAGTACAACTAGAAATTTGGACATGAAGATGACCGTATCACCTACGCAGTCGATAGCCAGCGTATTGTTAAAATTAGACTTCAAAATATGGTGTGCTTGCTTAGCGGCCGGTATAAGACTGTATCCATAAATTGCTAAAAACAAAATTATTATTAATACCAACATGCAATTAAAAAATCGATCAAGTGCGGGTATAACTCGCGCGTCAAGGATTCCGTGCAATTAACAAACGAATTAATGTACCATGGTACCTTCAAGTTACATTTCATAAGGGTTACATTTTTTATCATTTTGGTACGGAACCCTAAAATATAGACTTATAACCTGTGATGATGTAAGCATTCTTCGTAAAAATCATTGGGACATTCTGCGTTAACCAATTTTTTCTATCCAATGCCATTCTTTCCAATGGCATTATAATTATTCTCAATATACGTATCAGAGCTATCAACGAGCCGAGAGAAATGGTGCCAAGATGATAGGTATGAAGAGTCTTATAACTCGACATCATCGGTGATTCAAGACTGCTTTTATCACGTGTGAAGTACCACTGGGATACACTGGAAGCCACCACGAAATATTGACAGTCGATGACGAATTGCCATATGCAGACAAATGTGAAAGAGTTGAAGACGAAATTCACTATTTGAGGATCGTCAATCGAATACTCGTATTTATAATTCGTAGCAGATGTGTTAGTATTTTTGACAGGTTTCAGTGACATTGAACTCCAAATTCCCACGTTGGAATAGATGTACAGTGACGTGATAAGAATCAAACATATTAATGTCTATAACAGAAGTATTTGTAATTATGGAAAAAGTTCGATTCTGATCAAATTCTGGCGGTCCGATACCATCAACGACTAAGTATTTTAAGAATTACTGATTATCAACATTATTAAAGAAATTTTCCCTTCTGAAATCTATTTTTTCACAATGTCACTATTGAAAATTTGATTTTCGGTGCTTGTTTAGCGGATTAAAACTGAGAGTTTCAAACCCTATAGATGAAAATTTTCAGTTGTCGGTTTTCTCTGTTTTTTAATGTTGTTAAGAGGGAGATAGAGCGATTGAGTTGCTCCAACTTTAATTCGCATATAATATTCGAAAACGTCAAAATGGCAGACATAACCCCGCATAAATTCCATATGAATCTGACAGATCTAATATTTTTGCGGCTTTTTGCGCGCCCAAATTACAGGTAACTACCTCAAATCGAATTTTCAATAGAGTTGTGAAAAATAATATGCAATTACTCGGAACGAAACATAACATTTGCAACACGTGTGATTGCTGCCCTCGTACCTTGGGCAACAAACTTCACACTTGTTGCAAACGCTGTTTCGACCCTTTAATGCAATATACTATTTCCATCATATTTGGTGTTCCACCATTTTTTTGCATACTGAAACACCCGTAAAAACCTATTTTTAAAACGATCAGATATCTTTAAATAGACTTCTTAAAAATAATTATGTTACAGTAGTTCCTAGATGGCCGCAGTTTCAACCGTGGTATAAACAATACATGACGTCAATACAATACAATGACGTCTCTTTTGTTTAGGATAGGTTACGAAGCGATTCACAAGTTCCCAGTTCCCGGGTTCTAGCCCGAGAGCTGGTAAAAGTGTCAATTGGATTTTCAAATTATTAAAAAAAAGAAAATAATGAATTGAAAATATGAATTGGTGCTATGCCCAAATAACCTTAGCTGTTGGTGGTCTTTAAAACACAATTTTACGAAGCGATTCGACTCCATTTGGGCGAGCTATTAAAATAGAAAATTCAGATTTCGCGGTGTGCGTACCGTCATACTTTCGGAAAGAATCGAACAAAAAGAATTTTTTCAAAATCGATGTAGCCATAGTCCATTTGGACTGTAATCATGACAAAAAAATCTTTCCAGAGTCACGAACAAAGCGAATGCATTTAGGTGCATCCAGCTTTGCTGAGTTCGCACCTAGAAAAGATAAATAAATTGAAATAACTTACATAAAATGCCAATGAAACAAGTAACATGTCTAATAACACTTTAGACGCTTCCTTGAACACCATGGTAAGGTATTTAATACGATTGTGCAGATAAACTATCAACAATAGCAGGAAAAATGTACAGACTGACATAAATATTGCAATCCACAACATTTCGATCGCATTTCCGTGTACTTTACGATATTCGACATTGTCTTCCGACAAAGTGCGCTCTTCTTTGTGGTATTTTGCATATAAGAACCTTGAAATTATCAATTTCTTAACTAGAATAATTGCACTAATTTATAAAATTCTTACGGTTGGTTTATGTTTGATCATTATTAACTTAAAAAATTATTGGGCCGATATTGATAAAATCATTACCAAGTTGTCACTTGAAATGTCGGGAGTAACTCGAAAGATTATATTAGATATGGAGAAGCTATTACATAACAGTAGAATAAAATTTTTAGCGCAATTTGTTTAAATAAATGGATTTATTACATTTTTTTAAATTTTTTTTGCCATTTTGTATATTTTTAAATGAAAAAAATTTCAAATTTTTAAGAATTTACAAAGGTTTTATTTTTGCTAAATTGACATGCTCTGGAAAAAAGGCCTTTCTCAAAAATTTTATTGACAATATAAGTAAGTACATCTACTAATTCTGATAGGCATTGTTTCAAAATAACAATCGGGACGTTATCAAAGCCTGTTGACATTTTATTTTTAAAAGAATTTATCACCTTCCTTACTTCATTCGCGTTTGTAGGATGCAAGTACATAGTCAGATTGTTATACTATGAAGGTATTTTACATTGGAAATATTATTTTTAAAATGACGGGCAATTTTTTCTTCGACAGCATTCTTGAAGAAATTTGCAAAAATATTTACTATTTTGTCTAAATTATCATTTACCTTATTATCGTGTAGTATTGTTGTTTTTTGGTTAGAAATTTGCTTTCTATTTAATGATTTGTTAATATTTGACCACAGCTCTTTAATATCGTTGGTAGAATTAGCAACATTAGCCTTTACAAAATTTAATTTAGTTTTTTCAATGTCCTTTTTAACTTCCCAGTACATTGTAATGGGCCCGAAAATCGAAATCAAAATTTTTAACAAATTTTTATGTTTCAAGGTACCTAAATATTTTAAAATGTCTGTACTTATATGTCTTTTGTAAATGGACGGGTGGAAGAACAAACATTATGTTTGAATCCCGCTCCTTTTGTTTCGTAAAAGGAACAATAAACGTATATTTATTTATTTATTTACGCTATTTTTACACTATTTTTGAAAATATGTCTGTGTGTGTATGTACGTACGTCCGAACGTATGTGACCATTTTTTCTGAAACGAAATCTCGAGAATGAAAAATGATATCGACTACATTAGAGTGCCAATCGACGCGTATTAACGTAAATATGATCTGATAGAAATTTTTTCAAAATCGGTCCAGCTGTTCTTTTTTGTTAACCAAATAGACTCCAAAAAAGTAGATTTTACACAATATCTCGCGAATAAAAAATTATATCAACTTCGTAAGGGTGTCAATCGAGGCGTGTTAACGTCATTTTGATCCAAACATTTTTTATCAAAATCGGCCCAATGGTTTTTTTTGTTTAAAGAAAAAGACTGCAAAAAATGAATTTTACACGAAATCTCGCGAATAAAAAATGATATCGACTTTGTTAGGGTACAAATAGAAGCATATTGACATTAACAAAACCCGAAAGAAATTTTATCAAAATCGATCAAGCCGTTTTTTTTTGTTTAAACAAAACGACTGCAAAAAATTAGATTTTATACGAAATCTCGCCCGAGTAAAGACAGACGTAGTTAATAGGGCCACCTCTCTTTGTCGTGTTCAGTCTACTAAGATTTAAGTGGAACAAGGACAGGTGGCCCTATTAACTATATCTGTCTTTATCCGCTTTCCACGCACAGCAAGGTATAGGGAGTAAGCTTTTTAGCATTACTTTAAGTATTTCAGTGACTAAAAGACACAACTCTTTTTGAAATCAGCAGATCTGGTTACTTTGGTTATTGTTTTGTTGTAATTGTTACAACAAAACAGTTAAAAAAGTAACCAAATCTGGTGATTTTAAAATAGATATGGTTTTTTGTACAGTATTTTTGACTTACCAACAAGAAGTACAAGTAGCAACAAATACTGCTGGAGTAAGAACTATTGTAAACCAAACGTAGCAGTTTGTTAGTTTACGGAATAATTTGTATTGCAATAGTGAAAGTGCTAAAAAACAATAATCTTCTTTGAATTAATGGAACGTTAATAACCTTAGTTGAGAGTCGTCTATAATTTACAATATCTAAATCAATCGAAACAACTATTCTTATATCTATAAGTAAACTGCAGAAAATAGAGATTAGGTACCTTGGTACGGGATTAAAAAAAAATCAGGCATGAAAAAGAGTGAAACTTCTTACTTAATAGAATTTTATTATTAATTGTAGGTACATACCGATGTCCCATCTAATCTAGGACATTGGATTTTAATATGAGTTTATGATATTTTGTTAATATTTTCTCCCTGTTAAAGGTTTTTGTTTTTAAATAATATGCATTATTAATAATTTGTAATTTCATTTTGTAAATTTTTGTATAATAAATTGTTATTCAAAATATTGTCATTATTAAAAAAAAAACACAAAAGAATTTTACAATTTGGGATTTGAACCTGTCTGTGACATGTCCAACAGTCAGTGAGCAGCCGCCTATAAACGACCTGAGCTAATAACTGTTCTCAATGGATGTCCTTTAAACTGCTATACAAATAGTTAGGGAGGTGGTGGCAGACATTTTTAAGTTATTTACTCGTGAGGCATAAGTTGAAAAGTATGATGTTTTGATCATAGAAACCACTAATGAAAACTTCTGCCTAACCATTATCGCCGCCTTATTAATTAATAAGTAATTAAACATGTACAAAAAAGTGTATCTAAAACATTTGTTCGCGTCTGGTACTTTTTTAACTTATGGTCCTTACAATACCTTCAGATATATCTCATCGTTTATGTCCCTGCATTAATGAGTAATTCAATTTTATTTAAAATTTTATGATGTATAAAAATTTAAATGATTTGCTCGTCAATGAAATTTACACGAGATGTTAATTAGGTCATAAAAAATAAGGAAACAAAAGTCTACCATCTTATTAGTGTATTTGCCTATTTAAAATGGGCCCAATCGGACTATTTTAAGGGTAGTTTTTAGGGGTTGAAAAAAGTTTTTGGGCCCGAAAATACCGAAAAAAATTTCAGAATTGTTTCAAAATTGAAATTTAACCTTTTAGTAAAGATCAAAATGTGCTGCTAAAATTTTAATAAAATCGGCCCGATAGGACCGGACTTACAAATTTTATGAAAACACTAGTTTTGCGGATAGTGATTTACTTACTGAAGGGTGTATTTAATTTGGTACAGAGGTTGCAATGATAATAATATTGAAATTAAGAAAAAAATATTATTTTAAGGGATGTATTAAGGGGTTGAATTTTTTATTTTGTCCAAAAACAAACTTAAGTTCACGTATTAAAGCCACAAGGCCTGTATTAGCAAATACACTATATTGTCGGCAGGGTTTTGGCACTGCGACCCGAGTTTTTTTTACTGCGATAATAAAAGGCGAATTTTCAAATTTGCAAAAAAAAACGGAACATTAAATTATTTGCTCGTGTCTGGCTCTGAGCTAAATTGTTCTATAACATGTTAAAACTATGAATATTACTATGCCAGACATTAGTGTCCTTGATTTTCCATAGCCAGAAGGTTTTTATTAACTATTGCTGAAAACGTTAGTCTATGAGTACGATACAGGTCAAGCTATGAAAAGCTGAATGGTGACTTACGACCTGAGTCATTAATTCAACCTAGCAAATGTACTGCCAATTGTCGAACGCTGTCTTGCAGTTGTAAAAAATCAGGATTAATTTGTATTTCTTTATGTAAATGTATCAATAATGATTGTCTAAATAAAAATGAGTAATTGTTTGCGTACTTTACATATTATTATATTTCTGTTTTTTTCGTATATAACTTTTTTTTATTACTTTTATTTCTGATTTTTTTTTCGTTCAACAACCCATCATCACTTTCATCTATAGAAAAAACTATAAATTATTACTGACATAATCATAAAAATGATTTTATTGCATGTGCTCAGTCCAATCCCTTAACAATTAATAAGAGGAGTGGGGGTAAAAAAATAGACCAAAAAATGGACTGGCAAGATCCGTATTATTAATATTTGACCTATTCTTAACTCAAATCCATTAATGGAATTCGGTCCTCACATTTTGCATACCCACTTACCTCTAGCGCCCGGTCTAGCAGTCAAAAAATTGAAATACTACCTATATTAGAATATAGCAATATAAGACAGCATACGCTATCTTCCAATTTCCATATCACACTGTGCAACAGACAAGGCCAACCGAAACAAGTTCGCGATTTATTAGATAAAGTCGCATTTATACAGGGTGAGTTCGACCACCCGTATCAGTCGTTTTTTTCGAAAACGGTTAGTCGTAGAGAGTTGTGTCAAAAATTTGTATTATAAAAGCCCTAATAAAGAATCGAATGGTGATAATTTTTTTTGCGGGAAGGTCGGCTTCCCTATTAGTTTGCTCCAGAATGTCCAGAACTCCGGATTTATAAATGTAACGATAGGTCGAAAGTGGTATTGTTGAAAAGATCTTTAAAAAATAAGCAATGTTTGTAAGAAATTTTTTTTTATTACTGCCACCCCTGTTAAGTAGTATTTGTTTGAAAATACTAAATTAAAATGTCATACATCATAATAACGAACTTTTTAAAAGTCCGCATTTAAAATCTAGTTACCTATCTATCGATCATTAAACACTGAAGAAGTACACTCATAGTATAACCAGAAGAGCTCAGTAGTATCTATTAAAGAGTAAATGGAAGACAGTTTGAACACTTGTGACAATGTCTAAGGTTGTTAGATTTTTAATGCCGACTTCGATCGTTATTATGAAATTTTGATTTAATAATTTCAAACGTTTGTTACTTAACAGGGGTGGCAGTAATTAAATAATTTTTCCTACAAAACTTGCCTATTTTTTAAAGAGCTTTTCAACAGCACCACTTTCAACCTATCGTGCTTTCTAAAATTCCGGAGTTTTGAACATATAATAATTTATATTTACACTTATAGAAATTTACAGGGGTGGCAGTAATAAAAAAAAATTTCCTACAAAACTTGCTTATTTTTTGAAGATCTTTTCAACAATACCACTTTCGACCTATCGTTACATTTATAATTCCAGAGTTCTGGACATTCTGGAGCAAACTAATAGGGAAGCCGACCTTCCCGGAAAAAAAAATTATCACCATTCGATTCTTTATTAGGGCTTTTATAATACAAATTTTTGACACAACTTTCTACGACTAACCGTTTTCGAAAAAAACGACTGATACGGGTGGTCGAACTCACCCAGTATATTTGTATTTGCATATAAATCTATATAAAAAAAATGTGTTGACACAATATTATGCATTAAAGCTATCTAGAATTTTCTCCTCTTTCGTTTAAGACAGGTTTCGAATTGATCTGACTTAAATTGAGCGAACTATAGGCAAAACAACACAGTTTTTTCTAATTTTCTCCTCTTTGGCCAAAATTCATAAATCGTGCGACGTTAGGATCAAATAGAGCCCGAGAAGAATCGAGCAAAAAAAAGTTTTTTAAAATCAGTTAAACCGTTTGGGCTATATGACGAGCACAAAAAATCTGTTACAGATTCACAGACGTACAGGCAAAGCGAGTGTATTATTTTATTATTTTTATTTTTGTTTTTTCTAATAATTATTAACTTTATTTTTTTTCATATCTCTTACAGGTTATTATACTTTACCCAATAGGTAGTTATAAAGATATCTGCAAAAAAATAAATGATTCATAATGATTCATAAAATGAAAAGGTCGGCTGTGGTTGGTATACGGAGATTTGAAATTAGTGATATCAAAGTTGCGTCGCCATTGAATGTAATAATTCCAGCACACTACCAAATACAAACGTTTCGCTTTTCAGTATTGATGCGTAACGTTTGTATTTGGTAGTGTGCTGGAGTCATTACAACTTTGATATCACTAATTTCAAATCTGTAGACACCATATACCGGCGACGGCCGACCTTTTCATATTATGAATTATTGGGTGGGATCTAAAAATATTAAAGAAATAGCAATTATAAAAATAAAAAATTCAAAAAATGACAGAACTTTCATTTTTTGAAGCTATTTTTTATAATTGCCATTTTTTCAATATTAAGGCAATATTATTGAATATAATATATTCACTATTACGTGTGATTTTTGGCCGACATGTGGTAATCACCAAACCGGTCATCGTCAAATTTACATGTTCACTGTTCAGTTCATCGGAGAAATGTGTCGGACAATATGATCCCATCAAAAACATTCTTGTAAAGAAAAAAAAATGCCAAGTCTCGCAACATTTTCGCCGTAAAAAGTTTTGAGATCCCGAAAAGAACCAAGACAGCCATTCTATTACCTTTGACTATGAAGTTAGCAAATTACTCAGGTAAAATAAAGAATAATTTATAAATAATATCTTATGACTGTAAACTTGTAGTACCTTTTGAACTTGGCAATCACGTGGCATAGGTGCACTGTGATAAGATATTGTTTTTATTCAAACTTTATCGCACGGTATCATATATCCTGATGCCACGTGATTGCCAAGTTCAAAAGGTACTACAAGTTTACAGTCATAAAATATTATTATTAAATTATTCTTTATTTTACCTGTGTTATAGTTTTAAGACAACTATCGAGTAATTTGCTAACTTCATAGTCAAAGGTAATAGAATGGCTGACTTGGTACTTTTCGGGATCTCAAAACTTTTTACGGCGACAGTGTTGCGAGACTTGGCATTTTTTTCTTGACAAGAATGTTTTTGATGGGATCTCAGTTCTTTTTGTAGGGTTGGAAAAGGAAAATCACAAATATTTGAATTTTCTCGTTACTTGTACGTGAAACCCAGCCTGCATACCAAATTTCAGCTTTCTCTACTAAGGACCTATAGAAATCTGCAATACCTCCTTTTAGGTGTTGAAGGGGGAAGATCACATATGTTTGAATTTTCTCGTCACTTGTACGCGAAACCTAGCCCGCATACCAAATTTCAGCTTTCTCTGACTACGGACTTAGGCCTATAATAATAGAAATTTGCACCACTCCCTTTTAGAGGTTGGAGGGGGGAAAACATAGATTTGTTGATTTTCTCGTTACTTGTATGCGAAGCCCAGCCTGCTTCAGCTTTCTAGGACTACGGGAGGTACCCTAAAGATTTTTGACATAAAGAAATCTGCACAGCCCCACTTTGGAGGGTTGAAAGGGGAAAATCACAGATATTGGAATTTTCTCGTTACTTGTACGTGAAACCCAGCCTGCATAGCAAATTTCAGCTTTCTAGTGAAAGTGCCCTAGCTTTTTGATGATCGCTATGTCAGTGAGTGAGTGACGAAATAGACAAATTTTGAGGGTTGAAATTTTCTGATCTATATTTATTAGAAACTTGTAATTTGGGGAATTAGTTAAGACCGCTAGATACAATGCCTAGCGAAATTTTCAGCCTTCTACTTGCATTTGTAACAGAGATATAGAAAGTTGAAAAGTGCCTTGAGTTGCGTCGAGAAAAGGTACCTATACACGGTAGCGGCCTTGTTTTGTTTGCTCGACTTGGCAGGGCCACTGCCGTGGCTCCAGATTGATTAATTACAAAAATAATTATTAAACAATCCTGCAAGAATGAACATTGTGGTAATCACAAAATGCAACCTCGTGGTAGGGACATTTAGCAGGCGGTGGACTCATCGAGCGCCGGATTATTTTTGTCGGTCAAATGTACCTAGTTTCATCTCTTTAAGAAATTATCTTTTAATTTCACTGCAAAGTAAATATGTGGTCTTTGCAATATTATGTAACATCGTTAAATTGTTCGTTTGAAACGCAGGGTTTTTGAGAATTTTCGCAATGGAAAAGTGTAGTAGACTCGTCAAAATGAAGTCACTCACGAAGTTTCAAGTATGTGGTAATCATTTTTAAAAATGTATTACCTATACTGTGGATTATTATAGTCAATTTAACATAAGTAATAAAATGGCAGACACGAGCAAATAATTTAAAGGAGGTTTTATTTTTTGCAATTTTGAAAATTATTTTATTAAAAAACCAGGAACATCTGACTTTGCTACCTTGCTTAAAAAAATGTGAGCCGTCGTCGGACGCCTGGCAGATGTGAAACAATTTCATAGCTCGAACCCCTCGCGAGAAATTTATCAAAGTAAAATATAGCCTATATCACTCAGGGATAGTGGGTAGATTTCTATTAGTGAAAGAATTTTTAGAATCGGTTCAGTAGTTCCAGAAATAAGAATTTATGATTTATTACCCCCCCCCCCCATGCGAGAAATTCTCCCCCTGCGAAGGCAATTAGTGAAAGAATTTGTAGAATAGCTTCATTAGTTCCAGAGATAAGAATTTACGATTTATTACCCTCCCCCGCGCGAGAAATTCTTTCCCTGCGAAGGTATTAAAACAGCTCGGAATGACACTCGCTTGTTTAAATTCGTTCCAATACATAGATATTCACACACACACACACACGCACGTAAAATAGCGAGTGTGTAGTGCAGTAGGTGGGAAGACGCGACGTCCAATGTAGAGACGCGACGTGCCATCAAAAGGTTTTCACTTCCATCCAAGCGCGCCAATAGATGTTTCACATCAAAATAATTCGAATCAAATATAAATCCAGCAATTGTTCTCCTTATATAACAACATATTTTATTTCCATATAAAAAGTTGATGTTTTTATTTCTTAACAAACTTACCAAAGGGAATTGCGGTACAAAAACAAATTTGAAGCCATGGTATGCCAAGTTTCAATAGATTCAAATCTATGTTCTAAAAGTAGATAAATTGTATATAGTTCAGTCATTTTAGACAAAAAAAAACTTTTTATAAAAAAACTTTTAAAAAAAGCCACTGAAAAAACGAAAATAATACAATTCTGAGGTCAGCGCCAATTTAATACCTAACTAAAATTTTTTAAATACCTATCTACTTTTATTAAATTGGCGCCGACCTCAATATTCTATTTTTTCCGTCTTTTTAGTCACTTTTTTGAAGAATGTTTGTTTATAAAATTTTTTTACTTTTTAGTAACTTTACAATACGTAGTTTGCATGTTATAAACCGACTTATTTCTTGATATTTGATTACTAAGCTTTAAAAAAATAGTGAACCGATTTAAGTAAAATTCATGTGGGACCACCCTGAAGATATTCCCAATTAAATGTAAAAAGAATAATCAAAATCGGTTCACAAATGCAGAAGATATGAGGTAACATATATAAAAAACAACATTTTAGTTGGCTATGATGGTAATCGAAAGGCTTTTTTCCCTTCTATTTAATCATGTATTATTTTGAACACATTAAATTTGGAAAATTTTAGGATATGGGCATTTTAAAGATTTTTTAAATATTATATGATCAGCATCGCCACGAAACAAAAAAAAATGACAATAGACAATAGACAATACAACGTTTCCTAACAACATTTTGCTTCTTGTGCGGGTATCAATGTGTCTATTATTGCAACTTGAATTTGGGTTTTTAAATCTTACAGATTTTCCGGAGATATTTCATACAGTATCGATAATTTTGTTGGAAGTATAGTATGGAAACTGTCTAACCTGTTCTGAGCCCCTTAGATTCCTTTCTGTAAGATTTAAAAATCAGAATTCAAGTTGAAATTGGAGACTCGAATCAGGACAACACCAGCTCATTGAAGACATTGATACGCGTACAATAAGCAAAGTGTCGCTAAGTCAAAGCTGGGCAGTGAAAACAGTATTTTAAGTACATTTTTTGTAGTTGAGACTTTGTAATTACTCCAAGTTCTTTTAAAAATTATTGTACTTGGTACTCTAGTATTTGTAATGGGCTGTTATAATATGTACTTGGTACTTGAATCTTGTTTTCAAGTACATTTTGTTTACAAGTACATTTTTACAGGAATGATCCTTTCAATGCACCCCCATTAATTCGAGTTTTTTTTATTATAAGTTTTTTTGGCCTTTACACCATTGTGTATTTAGCCACAATCTAAAACCTTAATTAATTCCAGTTAAAAAGACATTAGTTTTAGGCTTTTAGCTTTAATACTTTTAGTTGTTACTTGTTAGTCATGACTAAAATAATTGACTAGTGGCTAAATTAATTATTATTTAGAGCCCAAACGACATGATTAAAACTAATTATTCTTTAATATAGTCAAAAAATAGGGCGCCATGTAGAAATGGATCTCGTTTTCCCATAGTAGCAATGTCAACGAATGTCAATGTCATATATCAAAATCCATAGTTGTATCGTCAAAGGTCAAAGCAGATGTAGAACTGCACTGACTTGTTAAAATTACAAATTCATCCCGCTTAGAACATCGCCCATGCTGTTCGATTCAATTGTCAATAGACCTACTCACGGGCTATCTAACTGCGTCGAAAATTTTGAAAAATTTGAAAGCCGCCACCTGACGGAAGCAATTTTTTCGATAAATCACTTTTTGACTTAAAAATTTGAATATCCGATGCGAAGTAAAAAGAGTGTCCAAAAAAATAAAATATTCCCATATTATGAAGGTTATAGACCTATTCATGGGCTATATAACTGTGCTGAGCAATTTAGGAAGATTTGAAAGCAGCTACACTACAGAAGCATTTTTTCCATGATAGTATTTTTGAGGTAAAAAAGTAAGCTCTTAGAAAAATTTCCTCTGCAGGGTGGCCGCTTCCAGATTTTCCAAATGTTTCGGTACAGTTAGTTAGTCCACGAATAGGTTTATAAGCCTCATATGGGAATTTAATATTTCTCTTCTTACTGGAACACTAATTCGCATTCATAACCAAAAATTAATTATCCTGGTATTATAGCGACAAACATTATTATAAACTATAACTAAATAAAATGATGAAGAAGAGATGGATGGATTATGTCTACAGGGGATACCATGTAATAAAAATCACGGCTTGCATTCTACCTCAAAGGTGGTGCGGAAACGATTACATTGCAACGCCTAAACTTTCTTCGTCTCACATTTCGAAAACTATTGGTCCTGTACGTAAATTTTGTAAAAGACCTTTTTGTGCAGATTTCATAATAAATACTTTTCAGAATAAATAAAATTAGCGTAAAACCAAATAGTGGAGTGTGTGAGTCGGAAAAAACCTCAAAAGTGCATTGGAGCGAGACTACCTCCCCCACGTTTTCGAGGATGCTGAGTACGTTGGTGGTGGTAGAATTTCTCTTTGGAGTTGCACAACCCCCCAATCAATTTTTAATTTTTTGAAAAATGCATTGAATTTTATTTATAAAATCTGCCATTTCAGCAACAGTTTTATAATAATATTCAAATAATTAATCTTGAAAGACAGACGATTCTGACGGGGCTAATATCAAAAAAACTAAGAAATACTTATTTCCATGTGCGTCCAACAGAGAGGGTAATAAGCAGACGCGAGAGTATGAGAGATAGCTATATCATATATGAAAAAATTAAACTTTAGTAGCAATAATTCACGTAATCATGGTTACAGTCAGATTTTAGTGCGCGCTTTCGTCACTTCCCTTGTCGAAGTGAAAAAAGTACTTATTTATGTTTTACAATGTTGGTCTGTCAGGGAGTTAGCCCCGTCCAAACAGCCTGTCAGTTTTTTTCTAGACTTTACTATTGATAAAGAAAAAGCTGTCCAAATTAAAGTCTTATAAACACACATAAGTCTAACTTTTTCGCAAGAGTGAACAAAAAAAATATGGGGTGGTTTTGCCCCACGTTTGGACTGGAAGACTATTTACCTCTTGTAGAGATATATAAAACTCATCTTTTAAAAAAAGTTCCAAAAAAGTGTTGTCAGCTCTTAGACTATAATATAGTAATTATGTAATAAAAAATAAACAAGCTCAATATTTACCACGTTTTTTTCTATACATAAATATCTGAAAAGAAGTAAAAACAATAAAGATATAATTTTTCTTTAATAATATTAGAGAATTTGGTATTTTTCAACTTACTTTTTTTTAAGTTCGTTAATAAAATCACCTGCAGGACAGCTAGCAACACATTGCTTCATAATTCCTTCGGACGTGTTCGTAACATACAAGTACCTAAAAAAATTATTCAACATTTTTAGAGCCTGGGAACTGGGGACTTGTAATAGAGGAGTCATTCAAACGACATATAAATAACGGCATTGCTACACGTTTGGCTATTATTGTCGGTGACGCCACTCTACCGAAAAAAAAGTGCGAAAATGAGTTATGACCTTGTAAATTCTATTCAGCCTTTACGCACAATCATATTTGTGAATTTAAAAAACGATTACTATTTGTATATGAACATTTTTGTTGATTTTTTCAGTAATTATTTCTCATTTTGACAGCAGTGCCTATACATGAATCTTCATATCATCATTAGTCCAGAGTCGGCAGCACTTTTTACCTTGCATCGAGTCCGAACTTAATGAAATTTTGATATGTTGTACGTGGATGGTTATAACGAATATTAATTTTCACTTATTAATATTCAAAATTTAAAGTTTTATTTTTATAAATACGCTATGCAAATATAGACTATAATTATTAATGTAGACCCGCTACGCACGCTAGAAGATTTTAATGTTATAATAATCTACTATCGTGCTAGTGAGTATTTATTAAGTGGTCTTACGGCGAATAGATGTCGCATGTAACTTTTATTTACCTATAATCTTAGTTATCTTAATAATTAGACGTTTGCATATTGTACGATATGGCTATTAGTTACTTGATCGAATATCTCAATGCTAAATCGTCTTTCAGTCCACTGAGTTAGACCCTACACTATCAAGCGTCTACAGACAGACGCGTTCAGCTCGCATAATGTTGCACAGCGCTGTTATTCCTTTACATGTATTGTCTGCGAGGTAAAGAGGGGGGGGGTGTTCGTGCGACGGTTTTGTCTGCGGGATGAAGAGGGGGGGTGGAGGCGGCGCAGAAAAAATTAACAAATTATTCTTTCACATAGGAACATTAATTGAATGAATGAATGAATTGTAAATTATAGACGCCCGACAGTATTAATTGAATATCAGGACCGTGCAATTCTTGCGGGGGCAGAGTTTCCCGCCAGTGTTCGTGCGACGGTTTTGTCTGCGAGGTGAAGAGGGGGGTGTGTTTGTGCGACGGTTTTGTCTGCGGAGTGATTTTTTAAAATTTTTTTGACGCAGTTGCATAGCCCAAACGTCCAGTAGAAGTACCTACCATCAAGTATTTATAAATATTGTCCAAGTAGAGACGTACAGACAAAACCTGCACTTTTTGGAGTATTTTTCATGATTTGAGAAATTTGCCCTTTCTTTGAAGCTGTGCATCTTGGTGAATATGTGGAGTAAAAGCGACTTTGACTAATGAAAATTATAGGAAATTTGACGCTCTACAAAAAATTATGGAAAATGTTTCGTCGTAGGATACAAGGAAAAAATGTTTTAGAGCAAAATGCCAAAATTTTGTGATTTTTCGGCTTCCCCAAATTTTCTACAGAGTTCTCGATGTAGAAAACTTGGATTATTAACTACCTACATACCACCCACATACAACCTAACAAAATTTCATTAAGTTCGGACTCAAAGCAAGGTACCCCCCTTTTTTAGTTCTGCTGACCAGACTACATGTCGGCTTTTAGTAAATTATTCGATTATTCGATCCAACTTTTGACATTGTTATAACGCGAATGTCAAATTTGTTTTCTTATAACTACAACGACGACATAACTCAGTTTTGCCATTTTTATCCACGGTGAAGCGCTTTCGTCATCTGTCATTCGCAATAGACGTAATCTCAAGTTCGATTCAAAATTAATGATTTCAAATAAAAGTTTCGGAAGATTCGGTGTAAAAAAACTTTTAAACCCACTGTTTGTCCGTTAAATCCAAGTTTATACATGGAGGTCTTCGGGCTCGATCTGGCCAATTGGCTTCACCACACAAGTTACCACAATCATCGTATCTTTGTATGATTCGCGCAAAGTTACCCTCATATATAGGCATGAAAAGGAATCCGACCTGGAAAAACAAAAAGAGATCGGTTCAAATTAGTAATCTTGAAGCAATTTCTTTTTAATTTCAGACCCAAAAAAGAGGTGTGCTATGTGTTTGGGTCGTATATTTGTATATGCCGGTCAGTCGCATCATAGCTCTTCAATGGATGGATCGATTTTGATAAGGAACATTTCCGCGGCAATGTTATATATAGGATACAAAAAAACTAATTAAATGCGAAAAAATGAAACACAAATGATGCTTTTTGCTCTAAATACTAAAAAAAACTCGGGTCGCAGTGCCAAACCCTGCCGACAATATAGTGTATTTGCTAATACAAACCTTGTGGCTTTAATACGTGAACTTAGGTTTGTTTTTGGACAAAATAAAAAATTTAACCCCTTAATAAATCCCTTAAAATAATATTTTTTTTCTTAATTTCAATATTATTATCAATGCAACCTCTGTACGAAATTAAATACACCCTTCAGTAAGTAAATCGCTATCCGCAAACTAGTGTTTTCATAAAATTTGTAAGTCCGGTTCTGTCAGGCCGATTTTATTAAAATTTTTGCAGCACATTTTTATCTTTACTAAAGAGTTAAATTTCAATTTTGAAACGATTCTGACAATTTTTTCGGTATTTTTGGGCCCAAAAACTTTTTGGAACTCTTAAATACAACCCTGAAAATGGTCCGATCAGGCCCATTTTAAATAAGCTTCGTGCGGTGATGAGTAATGTGTGTACCAATTTTCGTTTAAATCGATTAAGTCTGTCGAGAGTTATCGTGTACATATATATACATACACACACACACACACACACACACATATATATATATAAACATTTTCAAAAATGGTGGCAAACTGTTCAGGGGGGTATGAAACGTCGAGAAATTTTGGTCCGACCCCTAGGTCCCGCCATCTTACCGACGCCAATAGTGTATATGCTATATTCTATGGCAAATACACTAATAAATTGCTGTCACAATTGAGTACTTATATACAGGGTTTAAACGATTTTAACGAACGTAGGGCAAATAACATTGAAAACATTTACAATTTTGTAGTAAGCTATGGCCTATGGGTTATAAGATCAAATGTAAACATATTCTGTTCGCGAGCTTTATGACTAACTAATAAACTAAGAGCCGGGCGTAAATATATGAAGCTCATTTCTGACAGGATGAAATTTTCAGGGAAGGTAGTATTTATTATGAGAAAGAAATAGCGCTAGGGTTGCCTAGTCAAATCCTGGTGCGAAGCCGGGATAAGCCACTTCCGGTGCAAAATGTCAATTTTTATATGTATATGTATATATGTATAAATTGAAACAGCTCAAAATTAGAAAGTAGCCCTTAGCCCAACATGGTAATCATAGTTTTTAAGAAAATGATATTTCGAAAATTATAAATTGTTAATAACTTATCAAAATTGGATAAAATATAATAGTTAAATCCTATATTATGAAAAAGAAAAGTTATACATTTTGTAAAGTAGTATCAGTATATTCAAAAATTTAAATTTTTTATGTGAAACATCTTTAAGAACGGGTGTAAAATCGTTTGAATGGAACGTCGCCAAATGTTGTTACTGCATTTTGAAACTACGTGGTCAATAATTATAGTTTTTTTACTAACATTATCAGCACGTAATGTATCATACATCGTTTTTTTTTATATAAAAAAAAACAGATGGATTATGTATTGTTTTTTTTCTTATTGAAAAATTATTAATGCGATATTTTTTAGCACCTTACCTATATTAAAAATGTTAAAAATTCAATTTCCAACAAAAAATATCTCGCATTCGATGATGTAAATTATTTTCTAAATTAAAAAAAATATATATAATTTTAATTTCATGATTTTCTTCACTTTTTTTCAAAGCAGCTACCTTAAACTACATTTTGTTTAAATATGTTTACATATTATTGTAAAAAAAATATTTTAATAGCACGTTAATATAAGTATACTTAGAATAAGTAATTAAATAATAATTCATAAAATGTTATTGCCTTTGTTCGGATACATTTTTGAATAGTTTCATGCATAGTAAATTATATTGAAACTCATGTTGATCACTCACGTATGTAATATAATAATTTTAAAAAATCGATTGATTTGTGAATCAGAATAAGATTGACAATTATTGTCAATCTTTATTATGGCAATGTTCCAGCAACCATTTTGTTGCCTTCTTCAGGCCTAAAATTACATAATTCTAATAATGTAATTTTAGGCCTGAAGAAGGCAACAAAATAGTTTTTGAAAAGTTGCCATAATAAAGATTGACAATTCTGACTCACAAATCAACTGGTTTTTTCTTTTATTATTACTTTCCATTTTTCCATTATAGTTATTTTGGTTTTATATTCGCTTAGTTAACTTTATAATAAATAACAATATTTTTGTATACCTGCGTAATTCTAATAATTTTGATTAAGTTGAATTTCAAGAAAAAATATTAATCGAGGTTCAGTAAAGTCATATGCTTCAATTAATTTTTAGCGTCAAACAAAATTTAAAATCACAAACAAAAATCAACCTTTTTTCTCTTTTCGAAACAAACCCCAAATTATTAAAACTTTTATTACAGGTTACTACGACCTTCAAGTAAGTAGTTTATACTAATTTATATAAGAGGTGCGCCGCTACACTCTCGGCTATTCTAAAGCCCGAATTGAGATAGATAAAAAGTGTGAAAGTTAAAGCTGTAAAGAATTTTATCAGCTTTCATTATGTAGTACAACAAAATTTCGTACGACGCACCGTTTTCGAGATAAAAGCAAAAAACCAAAAAAAAACGGGACCTTCTTTGTGCGCCCCCCCCCCCCGGGCGTACTTCGAAGGGGTAAGGACTTTTAGTATGTTTATCTCCTAACTAGTCCAAACAAAGTTCCTAAGTCAAACTTTCTGCTTTCGACTTTTCCATCCACATTTCCCTTGTGAGCACTCATTGACTAAACTATGTCACAAATGAGCTATATAAATTTATGCCTGGCTCTCAACTTCTAAGAGTGATATTTGAGACACACACGTCGTGTCACAAATAGTGAATTACGAGGTGAATTATTTTGGGTGAAAGTTGCAATCTTTAAACGATTGCACCACGGCAACGCCTATTTTGGCACTTTAATTTATATAAACGTCAAATATTTTTTTTAATTATAATAATATTGTGCAAGAGTTTTAAGTGAAAAATTACAATTTTAAAGCAGAAAATTAATAAGAAAGGACAATTATGAAATCTTACGGAAAATCTGCGAAAAAATCTATTAGAACGCTTGAGTGAATCAAAAATAAAATTAATCTGATCCATACCGAATAAAAAAAATCCGCCTAGGAATCCATAGGAAATTTAATGCCCTAAACGATGTTTGTTGTCCTATCTCGATAACTTCAGACATTTTTAAATTATAAAAATTTAAGTTCAAGCGAATTGATTGAAAAATTGCCAAATGGAAGAAAAAAACTGATTTTGAAGTAAACTTAAATGCTTATAGCTTGAACATTTTTTAAGTTATCGAGATAAGATAAAAAACATCGTTTAGGGCATTAAATTTCCTATGGATTTCTAGACGGATTTTTTTTATTCGGTATGGATCAGATTAATTTTATTTTTGATTCACTCAAGCGTTCTAATAGATTTTTTTCGCAGATTTTCCGTAAGATTTCATAATTGTTCTTTCTTATTAATTTTCTGCTTTAAAATTGTAATTTTTCACATAAAACTCTTGCACAATATTATTACACTTATAAAAAATATTTGACGTTTATATAAATTAAAGTGTCAAAATAGGCGCAACCGTGGTAAATTTTTTTAAAATAAATTTAAAAATTTTTTTCCAACGAAACTTTATTCTTTCAAGTGTTAACAGTTAACATGACACCATAATTTACTCTCTCAACAAGCGGTGAGCTCGGGCTGTAACGGCCGCGTAGAACCCTATTTTCAACATTAAATTAAAAGTATAAATAATAGAGATAGAGTTCCGGGATGTGCGACTTTTTTATTGGAAATTTTCTCCTCTTTAAGAATTTTTTTTTCAATTTCCGCTATCGCTTATAGTTTTTGAGTAATTGCCAAAAATCTGAGTGGCTTTTTTTTCGTTTCTTGTTAATAACAAATGCAATTTTTGTCGGCGAAAAAATCATAAAAATGTCTTTTTCGGAATATTTTTCCGAATCGAATAAACTATTGCTCATATTTTTTAAAGATTTGTACTTATTTTTCTCAAGAAACTCACTTCTCGACTAGACTATAGGCTAACATTTATTAGTATACCCTAAGCCCTAAGGTACCATCATACCAAATTTGGTGCTTTTATCCGCCAGGTATCGGTAATTTCAATAAGCCCCCTCACTGTACTTGAGCAGCTGACGGTCGGTTCACTGATTAGTTGTATGAGATAAACTATCGATATCAAGTTTTTATTTAACTTGCAATGTTTGTTTGTTTAGGTCAAAACTTGCAAGTCAATTTTGAACGACTTCCACGTAGGTATCCGTCGATTTAAAATTTTGTACACATATGTATTCCCGATGACAACACATGAATAAATCATTTTTAGAAATAAATTCAACCCCTAAGGGGTTCAAACGGGGATGTAGAGTTTTTTTGGCTAATCAACGACCAGGCAAATCGCTGAAGCTAGAAACATGAAATTTGAACAGTTGGTTCCTTTTCTGACGTAAGCATCCACTAAGAAAGGATTTTTCGAAATTCAACACCTACGGGTGTCAAAGGGGGGTAAAATTATGGAAGACTAAAATGAACAAAATAAAATATTAGTAAAAAAACTTTTTAGAGATATCTAAGCTTTTATTGAAATGTACTAAAAAGAAAAAAATAATATGAAATTTAAATCAGTACTTCACAAATCACGACATAATACGCAGTGCTTAGCATCAAAATACTCAATGTATGTTTTTTTAAAATAATTAACCACACCTGAAGATGGCCACTTGCTGCTGAAACGCGTAGTGTAAATTTACAAGAAGTCACAAAGACGGACATATAATACAAGGTATTTCTAATACTTCATGATATAAAAATAATATTTAATAATTTATGAACCTAAATTATTAAATATTATTTTTTCCTTTTTAGTACACTTCAATAAAAGCTTGTCTCAAAAGTTCTTTTTACTATTTACTAATATTTTATATATATTTACATTAATTCAACTGTAAAGTTTTGACAGTTACTTTTAATTTTTGTTCTAAGTTCAATTCACATTAGCACATAATATATAATTGAAAAAGTCTATATTACAAAAAAACAGTTACTAGGTAACTAGGCTCTAGTAAGTTATATCTCGTGCCTAATGGTATTACGACTCGTGTGACTAAAAACTCGCAGTCGCTCGTTTTTACACACTGTCACTACTCGTCGTATAGTCCATTCCACATCTAGATATACAATCTACTGTTAAAGGACTCTTCATGCATGAGGTTATTTTTTCAATTTTATATTATATCACTTATTCGCTATGTGCAACATCAAAGTCGAGACATCTAGCGGCATTAATCGGCGAACCCACTGCCACTTTTATACATTATGTCAAATGGGACAACTAGTAAAAAGTTAATTAAAATTAAAATTAATGATAAAAGTAAAAAGTATGAATGCCATATTAAAAACGGGTTTTGAAAAAATAAACCAGACTATAAACTTTCAACCTCAAACTGTGTCAAAGGGTAAAGCTTTAGCTGAGACTAATCATGGAATTGCTATTGAAGAATTAAGACAAAATGGAATAAGCTATTTGATTCGAGCAGCAGTAATTAGGCACACTTCAGTAGCTTCTGAGCCTTATTCTGTTAAAGTTTAAGTAAGTTCTTTTACATATTAACAGTAGTTTTTAATTATTATTATTACTTCCCACCTCTACTATGGTAGGGAAGTAATGGATTTAGTCCGAAAAATTTTTTTCGAGATTTTAACAGATCTCTACGTTTTGAGACCCTAGCAATCATTTAAGACCATTTTCTGACTGATGTCTGTATGTGTGTGTGTATGTGTGTGTGTGTGGTCAATTTTTCGCCTTCGATATCTTAAGAACGGAACAACATACGGGCATGCCGATTGTTCTATTGTGTTTATCAGCCTTTAACTTAGATCTGATTAGATTTTGAGTCAAGTGAATCCTGAGATATTCAAAAAAACGTCCTAATGTCACGTATTAACATAGGTAAAAAAAATATAAATGAATTCTAGATGTTATAATATGAAAAAAATGTAAATATTTTTTTTCTCTAAAATGTAAAGTTTTCGAGAAAAAAATATTTTACTAAAAAAAATAAAAATTGTACGTAAATCAAGGTAACCATGATTTTTGCTATATTAAGTTAGCCATCAGTAGATCACCAAACAAAAAATTCGACTGATGACCATTCCTATACTTCCCACCTAATAAATATTTGCAAAAAGTAAACATTCTTTTTTTTTATTCTTTGACTAGGCCCAAATAACCTTAGCTGTTGGTGGTCTTTAAAACACAATTTAATTTTTATTCTTTGAAAAAAGCATGGCCCTCTTTTTTGTTTGGTGATCTACTGATGGCTAACTTAATATAGCAAAAATCATGGTTATCTTGATTTACGTACAATTTTTATTTTTTTTTAGTAAAATATTTTTTTTCTCGAAAACTATACATTTTAGAGAAAAAAAATATTTACAATTTTTTCATATTATAACATCTAGAATTCATTTATATCTTTTTTACCTATGTTAATACGTGACATAGAGGACGTTTTTTTGGATATCTCAGGATCCACTGAACCGATTTGACTCAAAATCTAATCAGATCTAAGTTAAAGGCTGATAAACACAATAGAACAATCGGCATGCCCGTATGTTGTTTCGTTCTTAAGATATCGAAGGCGAAAAATTGACCACACACACACACACACACACACACACACATACAGACATCAGTCAGAAAATGATCTTAAACGATTGCTAGGGTCTCAAAACGTGAAAATCTGTTAAAATCTCGAAATATTTTTTTCGGACTAAATCCATTACTTCCCTACCATAGTAGTAAGTTAGCCATCAGTACATCACCATCAGTAGATCACCAAACAAAAAAGAGGGCCATGATTTTTTCAAAGAATAAAAATTAAATTGTGTTTTAAAGACCACCAACAGCTAAGGTTATTTGGGCCAAGTCAAAGAATAAAAAAAAGAGTGTTTATTTTTTGCAAATATTTACTAGGTGGGAAGTATAGGACTGGTCATCAGTCGAATTTTTTCTAATGTAATAAGTAGTAAATAGTACAATTTTATCTGTCACATCTGTCATATATATAAAAGAATATCTGTCTTATTTTATTGATTTAATAACAAAATTCAAATTGTAATTTATAAAAATTACGAAAAATTATTAAATTTCATTATTCTTATATTTATTTTATATTAAATATATATTTTCATAGTGCGTTCACACTAATTTTTTTGGAACATTATTGTGAATGTACAATTAAGGATATGATACTTACTTCTGCTTTCTCACGATGGAAATCCATTTTTCGCTTTGAATTAACTTATGCTTATATTTTGGGAAACAATCACTATTTTTTATGCATTATTACAATTTATAATGCAGCATTTACGAATTGTCATTTTTACTTCCCACCTCTACTATGGTAGGGAAGTAATGGATTTAGTCCGAAAAAAATATTTCGAGATTTTAACAAATCTTCACGTTTTGAGACCCTAGCCATCGTTTAAGATCATTTTCAGACTGATGTCTGTATGTGTGTGTGTGTATGTGTGTGTGTGTGTATGTGTGTATGTGTGTGTGTATGTGGTCAATTTTTCGCCTTCGATATCTTACGAACGGAACAACATACGGGCATGCCGATTGTTCTATTGTGTTTATCAGCCTTTAACTTAGATCTGATTAGATTTTGAGTCAAATCGGTTCAGTGGATCCTGAGATATTCAAAAAAACGTTCTCAATGTCACGTATTAACATGGGTAAAAAAAAATATAAATGAATTCTAGATGTTATAATATGAAAAAAATGTAAATATTTTTTTTCTCTAAAATGTATAGTTTTCGAGAAAAAAAATATTTTACTAAAAAAAGAAAATTGTACGTAAATCAAGGTAACCATGATTTTTGCTATATTAAGCTAGCCATCAGTATAGATCACCAAACAAAAAAGAGGGCCATGCTTTTTTCAAAGAATAAAAATTAAATTGTGTTTTAAAGACCACCAACAGCTAAGGTTATTTAGGCCTAGTCAAAGAATAAAAAAAAAAGAGTGTTTATTTTTTGAAAATATTTACTAGGTGGGAAGTATAGGACTGGTCATCAGTCGAATTTTTTACTTTTGATTTTATATCAGTATATGACGTCACTGACGTGCCCTAAGAATGCCAGCTTTCGCCGCTAAGCGCGCACGATCGTTCAGCGTCTCCCTTCCAAGCAGCTGCACATAGCGAATTAAGTATCATATAAATAGTCCACTTTCATCCAAAATAACTTACCGTAAAACAAAATAAGAAAAACATCATAACAGTGAAAAACCCATTTGTGCGTTCGCGCTCATTTGCGATGCCGTTAAACACTACGGGTTCTCCATTTTGTCCAGAAAACTGTAAAAAAACCAAATTGTTACTTTTTAAACGGTTTTAAAAAGCTTGACCCCGTATATTTGTTTCAAATCTTGCGACCGATTTTTCACCCATGTTCCCGTTATCCGATTTAGTTGAAATCTTGCACACATGCGTAGCTTCGGTGACAATACAGTATTATGGTAACGAGCTGACCGACCCGGCTTTCGTCCGGGTGTAAATCGTACTTTTGAATTTTCACCCACTTCCCGTGATCCGATTGATTTGAAATTTTGCACACATGTGTAGCTTCGGTGACAATACAATATTATGGTAACTAGCTGACCGACCCAGCTCCCGTCCGGGTGTAAGTCGCATTTTTGAATTTTCACAGGCAAAAGGTCTTGCTCCGGTAACGTTTCAGTGGATCGGATAAATGTAATAAAATCAGACTATAAGCAAATAAAGCACACCAAAAAAATAAAAATAGGTAAAACAACTTTTAAGTTTTATAAATGTACCAAAAAGAAAAAATAATATTTAATTTATGTTCATAAGTATAAAGCGTGAGTCGTGACTGTAATAAATTATCATAGAGTTTACGACCCACGCTTTTATAATTATGAACCTAAATTAAATATTATTTTTTTCTTTTTAATACATTTATAAAACCGTTTAACTTAAATGTTTTTTTACCTATTTTTATAAAGTTCTATGCGCATTTTGACTTCTCATTTTTTTTTTTGAAAAACGTATTAAGAATTTTATACAGAATAGTAAGCAAACAAAAAATGTTTCACTCTCATTTTTATTTGAAAATTTGAAAAATAATATTTTTTATATTACATTAAGTTTTGGGTAATTACCTACCATTTTTAATCAGTCGAAAACACCAATTCTTTATTTGAACGCTGCGACACTGCTTTTTTACTGTTCACAAAAATCAGCACTTTGAATATTTAGTAAATTCTACAACAAACTAAAGGCGGAATTCCACGTCCGATGTACTTGACAAAAATTATGTCAGTCATACGTGTACAAATGTTTGCCAATGGGTTCTTTCACGCAAATAATTGGCAAAGTACGGCAAATAATCTTGTATACTTGACAAGTCGACACAACAAGTATTAAAAAACAAAAAAGCCTACTAATTTGATATAGATCAAAAATTTACAAAGCACGCTTCCTCTATGAAAAGTAGACGGGTAAAAAAATTGAATTCTTTTCGCTGTGGACAACGAAAGATTATTAGACCGTATGTGCGTTTGTGTTTTTTTAAAAACCACCAACAGCTAAGGTTACTTGGGCCTAGCACCAATTCATATTTTCAATTCATTATTTTTTTTTTAATAATAAATTGAAAATCCAATTGACACTTTTACCAGCTCTCGGGCTAGAACCCGGGAACTGGGGACTTGTAATAGAGGAACCATAGCAACGCCATGTAAACAACAGAATTGCCAAACGCTCGGTCATTCTCAAGCCCATTATAGACTTTGAGGCGACAGTAAATTTTATGGATCTTATGCCGGGCTTACACATTTGTCCGAACATTTGTGTACAATTATGCCATCTACACAATGGCCATATCGCCAAATTATTTGCGACAAAATAGCTTTGGTCGAACACAGACAAATGTATAGGTACTCATCATGTACTGCAGACGATGGACGTGGAAAATGGCACATTTCCAGAGTTTCATGATTAATTATTACAATACATTTTGTCCATCAGGGAGTGGATTTCAGCGCAGTTTTTTCACTTCTCCGTTTTTTCGGGAAAAGGTTGCTTTTTCATCTCGATATGCCAGGATTAATTAGAAATTGGTGAATTATAGGTGAGATGTGCATTTAAGTGTAATGGATAATAAATTTAAAACATTTAAGTAGAATCAATATTAGCTCGTTTGTCAATAAAGTAAAGTAATGCACCAGGTGACCAGAATAACCTTGTTCAACTGCATACATTTCTCGTACTTTATCGACAAACTCCTCACTAGGCATTCTTAACACTATTATAATAGTGTTGTCGAGCGTCTATAATTCACAATTCAATTCATTCCGAATAGATGGCAATAGTAGAGCCTTTTTTTGTTTGAATAAAAAATGTTTGTAAGTTCACACAGTGAACAGTCGAGTGAAGTGTGAATTGTGAATTATAGACGCTCGACATCAGAGGTCATTAGCGGAGTGAAGTGTGAGCTACTGGCAAGAAAGCCACGTGAAATCGTGTGTGTGTGTGAATTTCGCATCCAAGGCAGTGCGCCGACAAATATTGTGTTTTTTCTTTTGAATTGTTTTTATGTTTTCAACTTTAAATGTGATTAACGCTATTAATCGCCTGAAGATTTCGCGACAGATAAAATTCAGTTTAACCACCTTCCTACCTATAGCCATTATAGTATGTGTCCCAGATTGATATTTACATATAATAGGCAAAATGAATAGATCAGAATATTATTGTTATTTGCCAAAGCCTACTTGTGACCAAACTGTCTTCTTATGAAAAAACAACGTTAAATATTTGCACGTAAATCGTACGTATACATCAAAATGGGAAACTCTTTATAAAAAATTTGTTTTAAATAAAACGATTTTATTTTTAATTATTTATTTATTTTCAATTTAATTTTTTTTTATAATAGAACCTGAAAACTGGGGTGCTTGTAATACAGTAAATTAATGAATAGAGCTATTAGAGAGTTGAAGCTGAAATAATAAAGCCAAACAAAAGAATAGTCATATAGAATAGATAATTTAATTTGTACTATTTATTATGTAACACGTATGTAAATTATATACATTTACATGAGTTGTTTGCTGTCTCTTGCTCTGCTCATTTCCTCTCTTCTACAAATTTCTTTCCTTGCTCCATAAATTCCATCAACCCAGTTGTCATGAAATATGGTCTTCCAGCTCCGTCATTTGATTTCGTGTCGATACAGAAGCATAAGTATATCGTTTCAATGGTAGCCTAAAACATAAGAAGTTAAAATATATTTCAAATTCTAATTATCAAGTTTAATTTATAATTTGAATATAAATCTTACCTCGATAATACCAAACAAACTATCAGCAATGACGTACGAGAACACAACAATTAAATACATGTAAATTTTTATGTCTGTCTCTTCGAAATCCTGTAAAAAGTAGAATAAAATAGATATAAAAAAACTTATTCTATACCCATCGATTTCATTAATGCTTGTCGTTTTCTTAGTTACATAACAAGATAAATAAATAAACAAATTAATATATTATATACATGCCTCCATTTTCAACCAGACAAATCCTACAACACCGCTGATGCGTACAACTGAGAATTTGGACATGAAGATGACCGTATCACCTACGCAGTCGATGGCCAGGGTATTGTTAAATCTAGACGTCAAAAGAGAGAACGCTTGATTAGCGGCCGGTATGAAACTGTATCCATAAATTGCTGAAAAAAAATTATTATTAATACCAACATGCATTTAAAAACCCGATCACTTGCGAGTATAACTCGCGCGTCGAGGGTTGCGTGCAAGAAACAAACGAATAAATGTATCTGGTACTTAACATATTAAATTACATTTCATAAGGGTTCTGTTTTTATCATTTTAATGCGGAAATCTAAAAACTTATTATCTAAAGACTTATTACCTGTGATGATGTAAGAATTCTTCGTGAAAATCATCAGGACCATCTTCGTTAACCAATTTTTTCTATCCAATGCCATTAATTCCAATGGCATTATAATTATTCTTAAAATACGTGTCTCTGTGATCAACGAGCCGAAAGCAATGGTGCCAAGATGATAGGTATGAAGAGTTTCATAAGTCGTCATTATCGATGATTCAAGACTGCTTTTATCACGTGTGAAGTACCACTGGGATACATTGGAAGCCACCACGAAATATTGACAGTCGATGACGAATTGCCACAGCCAGAGAAATGCGACAAAGTTGATGACAAAACACGCTATTTGAAAATCTCCAATCGAATACTCGTATTTATAATTCGATGCCAATGTGTTAGTATTTTTGACACATTTCAGGGGCTTTGAACTCCAAAAAATCACGTTTAAATAGATGTGCAGTGACGTGATAATAATCAAGCCTATTATTGTCTGTAACAGGAGTATTTATAATTATTAGAAAAGTTCGATTCTGATCAAATTCTGACGGCCCGATGCCATCAACGACTAAGTATTTTTAACCGACTTCAAAAAAAGGAGGTTTCTCAATTCGACCGTATATAGGTATTTTTTATGTTTTGTTTTAGGTGTGTTCGCGGATAACTTCGTCGTTTATGAACCGATTTTTAAAATTTTTTTTTATTTGAAAGGATATACTTTCAGATTGGTCCCATAGAAATTTCATCAAAATCGGTTCAGTAGTTCGACTGATTTTAATAAAAGTAAGTAACGGCGTGTGATTCTTTAAGGTAAATGTTACTTTTTGACACTAAAAAGTAAAAAATAAAAAACTTTTTAAAAAAAAATCCTCCTTCAAAAAGGCACTAAAAAGAGGAAAATAATGAAATTTTGAGGTCTGTGCCAATTAAAATATGAAGTCGGTTAAAAAGTATAGTATAGTGATTAATATCTTCTTTTAACCAATTTTAATTGGCACAGACCTCAAAATTTCATTATTTTCCTCTTTTTAGTGCCTTTTTGAAAGAGATTTTTTTTTGTTAAAAAGTTTTTTTATTAAGTTACCGATTATTAACATTATCAAAGATTTTTTGCCTCCTGAAATTAATCTTGTCCAACCTATTTTTGATGGTTCATTATTTTTTTTTTTGCATACTGAAAAACTCGAAATAACCGATTTTTTATCAGATTTTAATAGACTTCTTGAAAATAATTAAGTTACAGTAGAAACATGTTGTGGCGATAACGCCTTTTTCGCTTAGGATAAATAAAATAAATAAATAAATACTTTATTCAACCCGGGACTGACAATGAAGCAGTATAAGTTATACTCCAATCATTTTAGACATAAAAAGGACCCATCTGCGGAATTTTTGTATACACCTTCGTTATGGTGTTTTAAAAAACGTGTAAAAAGACCCCATCGATATCGTGCCGCGGCGTTGCCAGATATTCGAGGTTTAAGTTCACGATAGACGGTTTTTTGCGAATTTCTCGGTTCTGTTACATTTTTTTGTAAAAAATGGTTATTATCAATCTTGTAGAGAACAAAATTCTCTATAACTTTTGTACAAACATATTTTGTCTACGATTTATAGTTTTACTTATTTAAGTACCCGCGGCTTCCTCCCGCTCGATTTTACATAACGGTAACTGCTTCCCGACGGCCTAACATAAGGATTTGTACTTTAACGTATAAAAAATGTAAGATATACTTAGTATAAAAAATCAATTAAGACAATATAATGTTATACAAGTTCAAAATTTTTGAACTTGTTATTACATTATATTGTCTTAATTGATTAAAGAAGTCTCAATAAAGAGATGAAACGTTGTACAATTAGTAAATGAAATATTATCGATTTATTTATTATAGTCCAAGTATCTATGGCACGCCGTTTTACTATTTAATCATAAAATATTTTTACAAAATATATGAAAATATTTAACACTTTCAATTTCAGAAAAAAAATTTTGAGCGAATATTTTTTATGTACTGACATCATAAAAATACAATTTTATTATGTCCTGACATAAAATTAAATGCTTAAAAAATATTGTGTACATAATATTATTTCTTGAATTTTTATTGTTGAATTAAAATTATGTACCTACATAATTTTAATTCTGCATCTCTTTCTAAAGTATAGTGTAACATACTGTAGAAAGAGATGGAGAATTAAAATTGTGTACATAATTTTAAATCGAGAATAAAAATTCAAGAAATAAAATTATGTACATAATAATAATTTGGAAAAAATGACAAATTATAATTATGTTGCTACATAATTATAATTATTTAGGATTCTTCTCTTGGAAAAATAAAAATATTTTATTATCTTGTGACATAAAAATAATTGAAAATAATTTTATTATGTGTAGAAATAATAAATATTTTTTTAACTAAAAATATCCTAACGAAAAATAATAAAATTATGCCCCTACATAATAATAAATCAGTTAATTTACTATAAACCAATACAAAAAATAAATAATTTAAATTTCCAGAATTAATATTATGTACATAATTTTATATCTTGAATTTTTATTGTTGAATTAAAATTATGTACCTACATAATTTTAATTCTTCATCTCTTTCTACAGTATAGTGTAACATACTGTAGAAAGAGATGGAGAATTAAAATTATGTACATAATTTTAAATCGAGAATAAAAATTCAAGAAATAAAATTATGTACATAATATTAATTCGGAAATTTTGTTTTATTATAATTAAAATGTTTCCAAAAAAAATTTATTCCTGTTTTGACTTTTTAAATTTCAGATAATTTTGCTTCTACTATTAAATAGTAAAACGGCGTGCCATAAGTATCTGCGATTTTTTATAATAATTTCAATAAAAAATGGACATGAACAGTTTACATATTAAAACATAACAATAAAAAAATCTTGTAGTTTACAGTTTAGTATACTCATAGGACAATATTATGCATTGCAGTTTTCTTGAGAGTTTTATTCGCTGTGAGCAGATGCCTGGAGGGGGTTTCAGAGTGACTGTTCGCGCACAATAACGGATAAATATAGAGAAACATGCGGTGGGTACCTAACTCCCGTCTCTATAGTAACTGCTAAGCATAAATACGTCATAGTAAATAATAAATAACAGTAATTTATAACAGTGACAAATAACAGTTATAAATAACAGTGACAAATATCAGTTATAAATAACAATGAATATAATAATTTTTTGCCATGCCCACTACAAAATAGCTACTTTCGATGTATGTATAGCGGTCATTAATGACCCATTTAACAGACAGGTGTGCGGAAAATGGTTTACTTTCTGCACTAGCGCAGAAAATAACGGTTGCTATGGCAACCTCTGTTAATTCGCTCTATACGCCTGCGTACGCCTGTCATTACTTACTTGCACGACCTTCGCGGCACACTAGAAGAAAAGATGGCAACGCAAATGAACTGTCAGAATTTTTTGAAAATGACGTAAAAAGTAGATATTTTGTAGTGGGTATGGCAAAAAATACCATATATGTCTCGTACGTAATGGTATTACGGCTCGTGTGACTGTAAAAACTCGCTATCGCTCGTTTTTACATACTATCATCACTCGCCGTAATATGCCCCATTACGTATCTAGACATACAATCTACTATAATGGACAAATTGATAAACTGTAATATTGTGAAGAGTTTTGTTATAGTTCGTTAATGTACAGTTGCATTTAAATAAAAATATCTGGGTGCCGAGCTTTGCTCGGATGAGTTCAAAAAAATAGTACTTGTATGCTGTGAGATATTATTTTCTCAAAATATTATTCCGAAACGAATTTATTTCTGAAACATAATTTAAATAATTGTTTCTGTTAAATATTTTAAATACCTATGTGTATTTTTAAGCGTAAAAACTAAGTATCAACTTGAATCAAGCATTTTTTCCTGTAAATATTACTTAGGTCGCCATTTTCAAATCTACCGCCGTTATTGTTTTGTTGACTGAAGAGCTCGCAAAAACCGATTTTCATAGATTGAATATCTTGTAAAAATGTTCGAATCAGATGAAATTATGCTTGCCCGTTGCCGTTTCAATAATCCATTTTTAAACATTGATACCAAATATCAACTTTATCGAAGTACTTTTTCTCTGTGATGTCATCTTAGCAACTTTCAGTAAATTTCAAATTTTTTTTTGCATAGAAGGTACCTACTGAAAAACTCACAAAAATCGATTTTCGAAGAAATAGAATTCATATTATATCTTTTAATAACAAACGTCAGACTATAAACCTGCAGCGCAAAACTTTTTTGCATGCATCTTCACCATAGTTTTTAAAAATCGATGTGTTTTGATATACTGCATGCCTGCGTCGCTAGAAGTGCGGCCCTTCGGGCCGCCGTGCAAATTTTTAAACAAAACTTTTTTGTATGTATCTTAACAATAGTTTTCAAAAATCGATGTGTTTTTACACAGACTCGCGGGGCCAGAAGTGCGGCCCTTCGGGCCGCCTATTTGTCATTATTTACATATTGTGCAAGACACTTCTTATATTAGTGTTCATTTACAGTTTTAACCCTTGTGATATATTATACAAAATCTATGTAGAAATAGGCTTCGAATCGATCTGACAATTGACCGAGTTATAAATAAAAAAACTCTTTTTTTTAATTGCTCCCCCTGGGACCAAGATTCCTACCTAGATCGATTTCTCGCCCCGAAAAATCCCCATTCTGTAAATTTCATCAAAATCGTTATTCTTTTTTGAGAAAAAAAAGTCTAGGTAAGATTATACGTCATTATATTTAACGTACATAATATACATATTTTATATAGGTAATATAAAAATAACATACTTAGGTATCTATTTATTTAAATATTAGTTAAAACTACTTACATAATTACGTTTAGTTTTTATTTCTGTTATTCTTTACTATACAAATAGTTCACGGATTATTTTAATAAGTTAAAAATTCTGTCAGATAATTTTGACATATAAATAATGAAAGTAGTTTGTTTTCTCCAAAGCCTACTCACGATATTACAATGTTTTGACAGGTCAAAAAACCGTTTTTAAAAATGATAAAATCGATAGGAAAACGAATTTTTCCAGGGATGAGACCTAGCTAAATCGATTTTTTGCCCCCCGAAACCCCTTTTTGGTAAATTTGATCAAAATCGTTAGAGCCGTTTTCGAGAAAATATTTATATAGATACATAGAAACATAGATATATAGGTAGAAACATATATACAAGATTTACTCGTTTAATAATATAGGGGGATAAGGATTTTTACCGAAATTACCATACAGTTTTGTTACAATATTGTATGCTACGCAAGTGAGGAAAGTGACTTATTTGGCATAGGATATTTATAACAGAACTCGTTTCTTGTTGTGCTGTGTAAGTGTCACAGGAGGACTTGTGTAGACAGTCACTCCAACTTCGTCACGGACGCCTAACGGCTAACCCCACAACCTATCTGCTCGTTCTGCCATAACTCGTCACTTTCCGCACTTGTAGCATAGATAGCTATTATTAAGCTGCATTTTTTTATGGGAAAAAATATTAAAAAAAATTTAAGGTTACTAAGCGATTCGACTATTTTGGCGAGTTCTAAAAATTGAAAATTCGGACAGCCAGACCTCGGAAAGTATCGAACAAAAATAAGTTTTTCAAAATCGGTGCAGCTGTTTGGGCTGTACGCATGACACAAAAAAGCGTTCCAGACTCTCAAACAAACTAGTGCATTTAGGTGTTTCAGCTATGCTGAGATCACGCCTAAAAAATAAACTAAATTGAGATAACGTACATAAAATGCCAGCGAAAGGAGCAACGGTATGTCTAATATCACTTTGGACGCTTCCTTGAACACCATGATAAAGTATTTGATTCGACCGTACAGATAACCAATCAACAACAGCTGGAAAAAAGTCCAGACCGACATAATTATTGCTAACCAAAACATTTCGGTCGCATTTCCGTGTACTTTACTATATTTGACACTATCTTCTGGCAAAGGGCGTTCTTCTTTGTGGTATTTTGCATATAAGAACCTAGAAATGATCAATTTTTTAGCTAGAATAATTATAATTTAATTTATGAAATTCTTACGGATGGTTTCCGTTTTAACGTTATTAAATTTGTTCAGTATTCGTTAAATACAGCTCTGTGTTTTTTTTTTGTTATAAAAATGAAGTATATTATTTTATGCCTTTTGACTTATATGCAATTAGGTACTTTTTTATTTTATGTAATTTGTAAATTTATTTTATTAAAATGTTTTAAAATAAAATTCAGTTGAAGTTAAAACACAAAACGTTTAAAACCTATGTTGTAATTTATTATCCTTATTTTGTGTCATTTTACACCAGAAATTCAACAACAGAAACTGATACAAAATTAAAATCTATAGAACCGATTTTGACTGGAGAGATTATATTTAGAGGCCTTTTTCCTGTCTTTCAGAATGTTCATAAAATTCTTGGAATGGGTATCATTGAAGATGAATTTTCAATTTTTATATTAAATTGACAAGTTAGTAAAATATATAATTTATATTATTTTGTCTGAGAAAAAATTGTTTTACTTTAAGTTCGTGATCAATAATTTAAAGAAAGAAATATTTTTCAAAATAAATATGCATTAAAAATGTTGATTACATTTCGGTCAATATGGCGGCACTTTTCAAGATTCCTAAATGTGACAATGTTTGTGTTATAATTAAAAAACAAAAAATGACATTTACAAAAATTTTCATTCAGTTCACATTTCTGTCACCATGAACGCGATCTGTCAACTGCCCCTAGAGTTTCTCTAGTAAGAGTTAAGACAAAGGGGTATCGATTTCTGATTGGTTCGTTCAATCCGCCTTTTTTTCAGCCAAAATTCAATTACACATACTCTGTCTTTGTCGAGCGTCTATAACTTACAATATCTATCTCACTCTGTGATATTTTTTTATTGTTTTCTATAGCTAACATAATTGTGTCAGCTGCTGTCAGTGCAAAAAAAAAGAAACGCAATATTTTTAATCAAAAGTTACACGTGATTGAAGTTAGATAAAAGAAGTACATTATTTTGAACACCCTGTATAATAGATTTTTATAGGACAGAAATTGATTTGTCCGTCTATTATCTAGTGATCCTCAACATTTCAGTTTGATAAAGGTTTCGGTTTTGGCTATGTCGAATTTTAGGCAAAGGTCTCCACGTGTCAGAAATTTCTAAAAAACTTGAATAACTCAAAAATTATTGAATTTTCGAGCACGGCTTCCCTTACAATTTCTATTCACATTTAGGTGCAGAATTAAAAAAAACAAATAAAAACAGGGTGCTAGGTTAAAAAACACATAACTTTGGTCTGTCACGCTTAAATGGGACAGGCTGTATAATTGAAAATATTTTTAGGTTATACACCATTAAAATTCAATATATCAGCCGACAAAGCAAGTCTTGGACAACCTGTATATTTGTGTGATAATGAAACTTGATTTTTAGTCCGCCATACTAATTCAAAGGCGACCTTTTTAACACCCGTTTTGGGTAATAAGAAGCCGCTCGATTTTTTTTTTTTTTTTAAGGTTATAAAAAAATAGCATAAAATTCATGCCATACCTATAGAGTGTGGCCATCATTCCGCCACACTAGCTCAAAGTCGATCTTTTTAACACTTGCTTTGGGTGATAAGAAGCGGTATGGGACTTACTTTTTTTGAAAGTTTATGAAATAAAAGCCAGCGGAAAATGAATGCCATACCTATAGAGTGTGGCCGTTCCAATATATCGTCAGAGGACATGAAAGTTAGAAATTTACATTAAGAAATTTCAAACGCATTTTTCTCGAGAAGTTTTTGAAGGATTTACATCATCTTTTTTTGAAACAGGGTCCTTTTTCCCGATCAAGAGCATGACCGAGGCGTTTGAATTTTTCAAAATTTAAATATGTATCTAGTGGGTAGTATAGGTACACATACTTAGATTGGTCATTTAAAAAAACTCACGCCAAGGTGGTTACGTTTCTTTATTTCTTATCCCATTTTCAAGTTTCACGGCTAATTTTGTTCTTTGGGTACTTATTTATGAATCGTCTAAAACAAAATTCATAAATTATTCATGTATGACCATTACACGTTTAATTTTTATAGATTTTTTGATAAAAAATTAGGTAATAATTTTCATACATGACTATTAAAGTTCTTAAAAGGTGGGAATTTTTTATATTTGCTTTAAAATCAGAAGCCATTGAATAAAATTGCCACTGCTACGTAATAGACCGCGAGCTAGTGAAAATTTTTTGGTGTTACTTATTCAAGGCCTTATTTTTGTGAAGATGTTGAGGGAGGCATATTAAAGTGCCCTGAGTAAAATAGTCCAATCAAATAGTCGAAAAATTAGGTCTGAAATTGCGTTAATTAGAAGTTTGATGAAATTTTAAAGGTAGATAGAGGGTGCCACTAGAACACTTCAGCCAAGTTTCCCCCCTCGGATTCCGCAAGGGGTGGCCGCCATTTTGAATTTAAGTGATGAAATCGTGTATCTTGGTAAATAATGATTGTACGTGAAAAATTACTATTACAAAAATTATTAAAGAGGATGTATCCAACAACTTTTGTTTGGAAAATTTTTTGAAATTTTTAATTATTCAAAAATTATAAATTCTCAAAAATGACACTGTTGGGGGTGGAAACGGTTTTTTCGATTTTACAACAAAAGGGTCAATCGGGGGCGAAAAATGGTTATGACAAAAGTTGTAGCTTTTGAGTTTCTCTACAATATACATGTGTTACATTTTTCATTTGCTTGGTACAAATATAGAGGGCGCCAAAATTCCACCGACGCCAATATTTTTGAAAATGTTTGAATTTTGCACATAACTAATTAATTCAACTCATCGCATTTTCACCAAATACATGATAAGGGAATTTTCGAAAATTCAAAAATTTTCAAAATTATTGGCGTCGGTTGAATTTTGGCGCCCTCTATATTTGTACCAAGCAAAAAAAAAATGTTGAACACATGTATACTGTAGAGAAACTCAAAAGCTACAACTTTTGTCATAACTATTTTCCGCCCCCGATTGAACGTTTTGTTGTAAAATCGGAAAAACCGTTTCTACCCCCAACAGTGTCATTTTTGAGAATTTATAACTTTTGAATTATAAGAAATTTCAAAAAAGTTTCCAAACAAAAGTTGTTGGATACATCCTCGTGGATGTACATCCTCGTAATGTATTAATAAAATTCGAGCGAATAAACACCACTAGCCCGGTTTCGCTTCGCAGGAGGAGAATTTTCGCGTGGGGGATAATAAATCGTAATTCGAAATATACGTGGGCGAAGCCACGGGTAACGGCTAGTCAACCAATAAACTTAAAATACCTTCTTTTATTGAGTAAAATAATAATTTTTTCAACAAAATGACAATGAAAACAATATCTGTATAAAAGGGATAAAAATCGAAAAAAAAATTTGTAAATCGGTTGACTCTGCAGGCCATCCCTGGAACTTCCCGCTATTTTCAAGCGCTTTGAGTTCGAAGCACTTGATAATGGCTCTTTTAATATATTTATATTCCAAATGTAAATTTTTGACGGTCAAAAATGTCTGTATTACATCAAAATAGGTACTAGATAACTGGGTCCTAGTTACTCATAAAGATAAAAAACAGCAGAGGTATTATAGTTATTCATAAAAAGATTTGAAAAATGTATTAATAATTGATTTTTTTTTTTGATCATGATGATGATAAATTTATTTTTAAAAAAAATCTGTTTACAGTTTATTATGATTGGCTTTAAAATTTGATTACAAAACTGTTACGGTTTATTTATTTATTTTCATATTTCCATAAAGTTTATTTTCGAAAACCACTTGTGAGATTCAGTCCAAATTTTCTATGAAAAAATAAAAATAAATTAATTTTTCTTTCTTCAAAAAAACATTTCAATTTCTAAATTATCTTTCTACACACATCCGTTCACCTAAAAAAATTCGGTAAGCTGTTTAAAAAAAATATAATTTTTATTTTTTATCATTCTGGGTAGGTACCGACAGTTTAGGGTAGGTGATGTATTCACTATTCAGTATCACTAAAACTTATAAATTAATAAACGACCACATTTAAAAAAAATTATATATAAACATTCTGTTTATCAATTCATTGTTCTACTTCATGGGCTACCCAGCATTTTGTTTTATTTTCTCCGTTAAAACAAACTGCAGACTTTATGTTCAATCAAAATTTTATAAACTATACAAATTGCTTTTAAAAGTAGATTTATGCTGGGCTGCAGAAAGCATTGTCAGAAAATCTGATTTAGCAATGGCCTTACATTCTGACCACACATAAAGAAAAACATTGTAGAATTTTAAATCGATCTTGCTCGAAAAATAATTATTGATCGATCAAAACGGGGGTCTATCGCAATATTTTTTTGTAAGGAATCAGCTGTTACTTTATGTCCCATTTTTTTTGGGACACTCTGTATAAATATTTAAAAAATATATATTAGAAAAAGTCCAATTACTCTTGGAATGGTACCGATACGTCATCAATGTATTGGCGTCAATCATCAAAAAGCCACCTAAAAAGGGAAAATAAACAAAAAAAAACAACTTTTTTTGTTTTGTTTTTTTTCTTCATTTTTTTCAGTAATCCTTTCACACTAGGTCAGGTAAGAGGCGTCCAGATAAATAGGCGTTTTCTGTCAATGACGTAGCGGTATCATTCTTAGAGTAATCGGATTATAAATAAATGTTTTTTTCATTGGTAGGGGAAATATGAATTTATTTCCAAAAAATGTATAGTTACATAATATTATTGGTTATTCATTGTTGATTTGTTGATTTTAATTTTTTTATAATTGTTGTTTACTTACAAAACTGTTATAATTCATTTATTTATTTTCATATTTGGCACAAAGTTTTATTTCGAAAATCACCTGTGAGATTCAGTCCAAATTTTCTGTAAAAAATTAAATGTAAAATAATTTCCATTCATTAAAAAACATTTAAACTTTCTATTTCTAAATTATTTTTCGATACATATTCTTTCTCGTAAAAAACATCAGTGAGTTTTTCTTTAAAAAATATAATTTTTATTTTTATCATAGTCTACAATTTTGGGTAGGTACCTACCTATTTGCGATGTATTTTTGAAACTTATAAATTGATTTTATTGTTGATAGTTTTAAGGATAACGATGTCAAAACATTCTGTCTATCAATTCAATGTTCTACTTGATGGCCTATCCACCATATTTTACCATTCCAACTCCACAAGTTGGGACCGGTAGTACTAATTTAGGTCAAAATTCACTTTTCACAATTTCAAAATTATTGATAACATCTATATTTTTTATATTAAATAATGCATTTTATACTTTATACTTATTTTTTGAGCGAGGTGAGACCATTTAAATTACGAAACTAGCGAGCCTGAGAAAAATACTCTACTAGTCTCGATCTCGTCTCACAGAAGACGAAGCCCTAAAGACTGATTTTTAAATTTTTTGTTTAAGATATGGATTATACCTCACAATCAAGCCAAAGTGAGTATCTAGCTACGTATTATAGCATTAATGTCAATAGATTAGTTTTGATTTTGAAGGGGTTTTTGTCTGATATTGTTTATTTTAGTTAAAATAAATAACTTCAGTGTAAATATAAATTTTGCCGAATTTTTTTATTTCTATTTTATTTGTGTTTTAGATGATGATTATGACGTATTGCCACCAAAAGGTATGTTTTTTACTCGTTATATTTTTTTTGTCCATATTTCTAAGGGGGTCAGACGGTAGTCTATAGGAGGAGCCGTGCTCACTTGGGCCTTGACTCCCTTCTAGTTACGCCTGTGATGATAATAATATCTGTGCATTTGTTTTTCAGGTGAACATTCAGATCAATGTAAGTTGTGCTTTTACAATATTATGAAATGTATAAAAGCTGTAAATAATTTACATAATAGTCATTTATGTCTAGTTTTTAATTCTGGTTTGTTATAATAATCATTAATAAATATAAATATAAAAAATATTATTAATAAAAGTCTATAGTCCAGCACGTACCTATACTGGCGCATGAGTATCAAAAATTATTCGGCCAAAAATTATTTGCGTGATTCTTTTTATTAGTAGTACTGATTATAAAACCGCATGTTGCCACGGGGCCACTTGGTGCCATATTGTTTAAAACGCAATTATTTAAACAATTGCCAGCTAATTAAATTTTTGTACGGGATAACATTTTTTCGTATTCTTTGACTAAATACGAATATAAAATGTTTTATGACTTCTTGTGATAAATTCAATATTTTCAGAGATACGTTTATTTTAAAGTTCAGAAATTCACGACTTAGATAACTTTTGAGCCATAAAAAATCAGTTTAAAAATTCAACGCAATATAAAACATATTTGTTTTATATTCTTTATTATACTATTGTTAATAAGATCCGTCAGCGAGAAGAAGAAAATTTTGTCTGTCTTTAAAAAAATCATTGAAAATATTGAATTTATCACAAAAAATCTTAAGACATTTTATGTTCGTATTTAGTCAAAGAATACAAACAAAATTTGTCCCGTTCAAAAATTTCATTATCTTACAATATTGTTTAAATAACTGCGTTTTAAACAATAAGGCACCAAGCTGCTCCGTGGCAACATGTACTTTTATAATCAGGACTACATACTACTAAAGAGAACCGCGCAAAAAATGTTGGCCGAATAATTCTTGATACGTGGACTACTAATATTTTACGTTTCAGATAACGATGATTATACAAAACCGCCAAATGGGTCAGGTATGCTGTTTTACAAATATAAATCCCGTCACTGACTCACGTTCTAAGACATGTACTTTTAGTCAGGGATACAGCTCCAATATTTTAAAGTGATTACTAACAGGCTGAATTTTAGTGAGTAGCTTAGTTTTGACGAGTCCCCCAAATCTCTCTCTGCGACAATTCTCGGTAGAGGTATGCAAAGTTCTGCGCAGCCGCTGAACATGTTGATTTGGCGAGTTTTTAAATTTTATACATAACACTTTGTTTTTCAGTTAAATTGCCAGATAATTTTTAAAAAAACAGGAAGCTGCGCTTGTCCTACAAAAGCGATGGGTGGACTGGCGAGGTCTGAAATTTTATTGCTAACGGGCTGATTTTTAGTTTGTTGTTTAATTAATATTTTTGAAATCGAAGGGTCAAATTGTCCTACAAATTGTCCGGTAGGGTTTTCCGGTCCTACGCCCTGAAAGTGTCAGTTCCACGAATATTCTAAACTGATTACTAACAACTTAATTTTTGTTTTTTTTCTTGTGGAAATGGAGTGTAGAACACAATATAATTGGTGTCCTACAATAAAAATGGGAGATATTGATAAAAAAGCCAAAAAACTATAGTCCATTGAAATGTTACATTAGGCTTGCATTTTGGGTAGGACGAGATTTTTTTTACCGTTTGTACGGGGGCCCGGTGTAAGTTTAAAATTGAGTTTTAAGGGTCGGCGGCCACCCCATTTGGCCGCCATTTTGAAAAAGGGGTGCTAACAGATTTTGTACTGTATCTCCGTAACGGTACATCTTAGAGAAAATCTGTAGATAGGTTTTTGTTTAGAATCGAATTCTCTACAACTTTTCTAGAGAAACTTTTTGTCGTAAATTGAATAATTAAAAAGATATGCTTTATAGAAGATAGAGTATTTTTTAATTATTCAATTTATGACAAAAGGTGTTTCTAGTAAAGTTACAGAGAATTCGATTATAAACAAAAAACGTATGTACTAATTTTCTGTAAGAAATACCGTTACCGTTACCAAGTTGGCATCATCAGGAGATGATTAATCATCTCCTGATGATGCCAACTTGGTTGGCGAAACGTACGTCGAGAGTGTTTGTTATGGTTTGGTGTTTTGTGGTAATTGTAACATTTTGTATCTTTACACCAAAGGTTCCACCAATTTTTATTGTAAATAGATAAATGTTCAGTATGAGGTCTGACAGGTATGCAAAAAAAAATTGCAAGGCACTCGATGATAATTGTAAAAAAACTCGGGTCGCAGTGCCAAACCCTGCCGACAATATAGTGTATTTGCTAATGCAGGCCTTGTGGCTTTATTATCTAAACTTAAATTTGTTTTTGGACAAAATAAAAAATTTAACCCCTTAATACATCCCTTAAAATAATATTTTTTTTCTTAATTTCAATAATATTATCAATGCAACCTCTGTACCAAATTAAATACACCCTTCAGTAAGTAAATCACTATCCGCAAATCAGTGTTTTCATAAAATTTGTAAGTCCGGTCCTGTCAGGTCGATTTTATTAAAATTTTAGCAGCACATTTTAATCTTCACTAAAGGGTTAAATTTCAATTTTGAAACGATTCTGAGAATTTTTTCGGTATTTTTAGGCCCAAAAACTTTTTTCAACCCCTAAAAACTACCCTTAAAATGGTCCGATCGGGCCCATTTTAAATAGGCTTCGGACGGTAATAGGTTCCAATGTGTGTACCAAATTTCGTTTAAATCGATTAAGTCTGTCGAGAGTTATCGTGTACACACACATATACAGGGTGAGTTCGACCACCCGTATCAGTCGTTTTTTTCGAAAACGGTTAGTCGTAGAGAGTTGTGTCAAAAATTTGTATTATAAAAACCCTAATAAAGAATCGAATGGTGATAATTTTTTTTTCCGGGAAGATCGGCTTCCCTATTAGTTTGCTCCAGAATGTCCAGATCTCCGGAATTATAAATGTAACGATAGGTCGAAAGTGGTATTGTTGAAAAGTTCTTTAAAAAATAAGCAAGTTTTGTAGGAACATTTTTTTTATTACTGCCACCCCGGTTACGTAATATTTGTTTGAAATTACTAAATTACAATGTCATAATAACGAACTTTTTAAAATTCCGCATTTAAAATCTAGTTACCTATCTATCGATCATTAAACACTAAAGAAATACATTCACAGTATAACCAGAAGAGCTCAGTAGTATGTATTAAAGGTAAATGGAAGACAATTTGAACACTTGTGACAATGTCTACGGTTGCTAGATTTTTAATGCCGACTTCGATCGTTATTATGAAATTTTGATTTAATAATTTCAAACGATTGTTACTTAACAGGGGTGGCAGTAATTAAATAATTTTTCCAACAAAACTTGCCTATTTTTTAAAGAGCTTTTCAACAGCACCACTTTCAACCTATCGTGCTTACTAAAATTCCGGAGTTTTGAACATATAATAATTTATATTTATACTTATAGAAATTTACAGGGGTGGCAGTAATAAAAAAAATGTTTCTACAAAACTTGCTTATTTTTTAAAGATCTTTTCAACAATACCACTTTCGACCTATCGTTACATTTATAATTCCGGAGTTCTGGACATTCTGGAGCAAACTAATAGGGAAGCCGACCTTCCCGAAAAAAAAAATTATCACCATTCGATTCTTTATTAGGGCTTTTATAATACAAATTTTTGACACAACTCTCTACGACTAACCGTTTTCGAAAAAAACGACTGATACGGGTGGTCGAACTCACCCTGTATATAAATATAAATATATATAAAATTAAGAAAAATCGCAGGATAGTGGACAAAATATTGAATTTATTTAATTAAATGTACGACGTTTCGTCTATATATTTAGACTTTTTCAAGTACACAAAAAAAAATAACAATATTTATGAAAATTAATATTAATTACTAACCATAGCAATTAACATAAGATAGGGTACATAAGACAAAAACATGGTAACATGGTGACAAATTATGTTGACTATAAATTTTAACAATCAATAATAATAATAATAATACAAAATATGTTAGTATAATTTCATAACATAATTATACTGACTACTTAAATTTTGAGTGTCTGTTCTATAATTGATTGAATTGTTTTTTCTAATAAAACACATTTCACTGATATTGCGTTTCTTCCAATTTGACTCTTTATCTAATATTTGAACTTCATTGAAAAGAAATTTATGCCCAGTGTCGAAATGATGAGATGACAACGCCGTCTTATTATCACTTAATAAGTTTATGTTTCTACAGTCCATTTTGTGCTGATAAATTCTATTTTTTAATAACTGTTTTGTTTGTCCTATATATTGGAAGAAACGCAATATCAGTGAAATGTGTTTTATTAGAAAAAACAATTCAATCAATTATAGAACAGACACTCAAAATTTAAGTAGTCAGTATAATTATGTTATGAAATTATACTAACATTTGTATTATTATTATTATTATTGATTGTTAAAATTTATAGTCAACATAATTTGTTACCATGTTACCATGTTTTTGTCTTATGTACCCTATCTTATGTTAATTGCTATGGTTAGTAATTAATATTAATTTTCATAAATATTGTTATTTTTTTGTGTACTTGAAAAAGTCTAAATATATAGACGAAACGTCGTACATTTAATTAAATAAATTCAATATTTTGTCCACTATCCTGCGATTTTTCTTAATTAGTGTATTTGCCATATGGCACATACACTATTGGCGTCGGTCGGATGGCGGGACCTAGGGGTCGGACCAAAATTTCTCGACGTTTCATAGCCTCCTGATCAATTTGGCACCATTTTTGGAAATGTCTATTTATATATGTATATATATATTTATATATATATGTGTACGGGCTATAACTTTCGAAAGAGTCAATTGATTTTGACGAAATTGTGTAGGCACGTTGCAATCCATAACCGCACGAAGCCTATTTAAAATGGGCTCAATCGGACCATTTTAAGGGTGGTTTTTAGGGGTTGAAAAATGTTTTTGGGCCCAAAAATACCGAAAAAATTCTCAGAATTGTTTCAAAATTGAAATTTAACCTTTTAGTGAAGATTAAAATGTGCTGCTAAAATTTTAATAAAATCGCCCCGACAGGTCCGGACTTACAAATTTTATGAAAACACTAGTTTGCGGATAGTGATTTACTTACTGAAGGGTGTATTTAATTTGGTACAGAGGTTGCATTGATAATAATATTGAAATTAAGAAAAAAAATATTATTTTAAGGGATGTATTAAGGGGTTTAAATTTTTTATTTTGTCCAAAAACCAACTTATGTTCACATAATAACAGCACAATACCTGTATTAGCAAATACACTATATTGTCGGCAGGGTTTTGGCACTGCGACCCGAGTTTTTTTTTATTATAATCACGATGGACACGATTTCTAATATAAATAAATATATATATTTATATTTATATGTATGTGTGTGTATACGATAACTCTCGACAGACTTAATCGATTTAAACGAAATTTGGTACTATATATATATTTGGTAATATATATATACATAAACATTTTCAAAAATGGTGGCAAACTGTTCAGGAGGGTATGAAACGTCGAGAAATTTTGGTCCGACCCCTAGGTCCCGCCATCCGACCGACGCCAATAGTGTATGTGCCATATTATGGCAAATACACTAATAATTTATTAATACCTTTCTACAATCTGTATAAATTTCATCGAGTAGTGTTGACCAGTATACGAGATACTGACCATAAAAAATTATTTAAAAAAATTGAATTTGTCTGCCACCAATTTCATATTATTCACAATATTATCTATTAAATTTTCTTATAAAATTATAATTGTTGTCCAGTAGATTTTTGTACTAACAGTTATCTTAGACACATAATCTCTGCATAGTATAAAATGATGTCGCTTTCCGCGTCTGTCTGTCTATTTAACCGCTAACTCCTCCTAAACCACGCAACGGATTTTGATGTAGTGTATTATTATTGATGTATTGTATTACACCGGGCTTTCTTAGAAGCCGGACGGGGCCGCTAGTATAAAATAAACTTATCCAGTTTCGATTAAAGTAAACCGGAAAGGAAATAAAGAGTCATTAATTAATTAGTCTTGTAATTTGTTTACAGCACAAAATAACATGAAAACCTATGGCATGTACTGTAAGTAATAGATACTTTACCAATTTTTGAAATATTTACAGACCATGTTTTGATTTTGGTTTAAAGAATGTTCTTACCAAATTTCAATAAAATTGGTTCACAAATTTAAACTCAAACACAACACAATCGCAGATAGTGTCGGCCCCTATAAGGGGAAGCTGACAGAGCTCTAGCCTGCTTGCCCGGGATCAGGGAAGATGAACAGAAGACAAAAATGTGGCCTGTGAGCCCGCTACAGGATGTGGGGGCCATTTACATAGTAAAGACAAACAAACGCAAATCAAAAATTGTAATTGAGCAGGACTTCATTGGCCAACACCATTTGTTAACGGGGTTGTGGTGTATGTAGAGAATTTCACTGCTTTCTCCACTTTCACCACAGCTGAGACAATTTCGTTACCTAGGATTATGACAACGATATAATCATAATCCTAGGTACCTAACGAAATTGTCTCAGCTGTTGTCAGTGCAAAAAAGTGAAATGCGCAAAATTTTACGTGTTTTTTACAAGTTCATGCGACCAGCTGACGCACAATCCCCCTTCCACGATGCAGCTGACGATTATTTTTCAACTCACAATGATGTCAACTATTTATAAAAACAAGTTTCAGCCGGCGTACTATTACTTAAAAAAAATATTTTTTACCACTTTCGCAGCTTCTCACATCCACACCCACCGCGGGTGCGCCAGCTGACGCTTGGTTTACTTATTAGTCATACCAGATTTATCGAAAAAGATAACAATCGATCGGCGTAAAAACACTACCTAAAATGCAACACAAACTCCCGGGGTAATTCCAGTGATTGGTAACATTGACGAGTAATGCTATTTTTTTGCAGTGATTATAGATGGAATAGCCAGGCTTTCAACGTACATATCTATGGACAAAGGTATGTAACGCTCTGACTGTAGCGTTGACCTGTCTGAACTCTTTCCCACCAACAGATATAGTAATCACTATATTCTGGGGGCTTGAGAATAGCCGAGAGTGTAGCGGCGCTGTTGTTTACATGGCGTTGCTATGGTTCCTCTATTACAAGTCCTCAGTTCTCGGGTTCTAGCCCGAGAGCTGGTAAAAGTGTCAATTGAATTTTCAATTTATTATTAAAAAAAATAATAATAATGAATTGAAAATATGAATTGGTGCTAGGCCCAACTAACCTTAGCTGTTGGTGGTCTTTAAAATACAATTATTACAATTACTATATTCTGGGCCAAGAGGATCTTTTTAGGTATCATTGACGCGTAAATTAGATCCTCTATCCTTGTTCAAGAATGTATAGCTATTACTATATCTGTTGGTGGGAAAAGTTATAGTCAGTTGTGAAAAATACCGCTTTTAATTTATTTACAATTTCATTTTATAACAATAATTATTTCGGCTATAAATTGTTTTATATTAGGTATATTATAACTTAATTTGAAAGTATTAAGAAATTAGTTTTATATTTATAGAAGAGCTAAGGCTACAAATAGGCGCTGCAGGTATGATATTTTAATATTTTTATTATAATTATATTTGAAATTGTGCTGGTAAATAAAAATATTTTTATTTTTAAGGTTTCGTAGAAAATAGGAACCCTGTTTCGATCATTCCATGCGTCCGTCCGTCAGTCTTACTCAAACAGTTTTTTTCTTTCACTTACCGTATTGAATGAGGCATACCTTCGAGGTGGTCCTATATAAATTTTACTTAAATCGGTTCAGTACTTAGTTCGACTGATTTTTTTCATTTTTTATGTATGTACACCGATTTTTTTATGTAATCGTACACCGTTTTTTTCTGCATTTGTTAACCGATTTTGATGATTATTATTTTATCTAATAGAGCATATCTTCGGGGTGATCCCATATAAATTTTACTTAAATCGGTTAAGTTATTCAACTAAATCAGTCGAACAACTTAATAATTATATTATGTATTTATTTATATATGTTATGTATTTCACCTCACATTTCCCGCTGAAAACAATATCAATTCCACGACTGAAACATTGTGGCGCTTTGTTGTTAGCTCGATTGCTGCAAAAAATTAAAGAATCCATAGTTTTTGAGAATACTGTGATCTATGCTTGGACAGATCCTAGCATCGTTTTAGCATGGCTAAAATCGCATCCATCAAAGTGGAAACCATTTATAGCAAACAGAGTGACGGAAATCTAAAATCTGTTGAACAACGCGAACTGTAATAATTATGTTCCATCAAAATTGAACCTTGCTGACTGTGCTAGTCGAGGTTAACACCGGTGCAACTGTTAAACCATCATCTTTGGCTTAACTGATTGGCTTTCTGAAGATTTCAAACTTCGAATCCCTCCCTTCCACGTGAATCACATCCAGTGGTACTGGATGTGATTCACGTAGAAGAAAGGAAAACGGGGCTTAGTCCGCAAGACCGTGGAATCTTTTAGAAAAATACTCATCACTGACACGATTAATTCGTATTACCGCCTATTGTCAACGTTTTTTAATGAATTGTCGATATAAAATCAAATATAATATGCAATTCTAAACTCATAAAAATCTTTTGTAGGACAACTTAAACTTAGTTCTTACTGTATCTGAACTAAAAAAGGCACAATGTTTTTGGATAAATATCGTACAACAAGATTCTTTTAACCAAGAAATTCAGAATCTTTCAAAAGAACAGCATATTAAATTAAGTGTGCGCGTAGTGAGTTTAGTACGGCTGAAGATATTATAGGATTTTTGGAAAAAAAATTTTTGCAGCCAGTTTATATTTGTTTTATTTTCTTTCAATTGAAATTTTTTTCCCCATTAGTGTAAGAGGTTGAAGTAGATAGTTTGTCTACTTCAACCTCTTACACTAATGGGGAATGATGTCCTTGTGTCTTGGTGTGACGTTTATAGGTACTATATTATATATAATATTATATATCTCTAGACGTACGTAGACTGTCACACTCATAACCTTCCTTATGTGCCATAGTCGGGTAAAAAGTAGTGAATTATTTAAAATAAAAATTAAATTAAATTAAAATAAACAAAAACTTAATAGAAGATTTCAATTATTTGCGAGAAAATTACTTACAGTATCTTATTTAGTTAACAATTAGATTAACAATCAATATTGTTATTACTTCCTATACTGTACAGTATAGGAAGTAATAACAATATTGATTGTTAATCTAATTGTTAACTAAATAAGATACTGTAAGTAATTTTCTCGCAAATAATTGAAATATTACTAGGCATATCCGGCCTATTTTGAGAAAAGCAACATTCATTGTAGTGTTGTTATAAAAATAAAAATAATATTAGCTCTCGCAGTTTGTGGACTTGCGGTGTATTTGTGCTATATATAAGAAAAGATTAAGTGTACGCCATGGGCACCGTGGAGTAACTGGAAAACTTGCCCGACGCGATATTGGGTGTTCCGGGTTCGATTCCCGGCGGTGCATTTAAATTTTTCTTATGTAGCCTTTCTACAATAATTAATAAGGGCATGTTATGTCGATTAATATCGTCTGATGTCCTTATGTTAATTTCACTAAAATAGTGAATTTGTACAGTATAGGAAGTAATAACAATATTGATTGTTAATCTAATTGTTAACTTAATAGAAGATGCTTTTTATTAAGGGGCCCTAAAACATTTATAAAAGCGTTTTTTTTTGGTTTTTCTTTATTATTATTTTTAATTACTAACGGGTTTTTCTTTTTGTTATCCTACGCTAAAAATTAATAGGTTTTTCATCATATATTATTTCATTTATTTTGACCGCTTCTTGTTTTACATTTTGTTCCAATTAAATCCGATTCACATACAATCATATAAAAAAGGAGCGTTCAGAATTGTTTCTTTATAATAATACAAACAATAAAAAAATAGGGATGCCACATCTGTGGATAAAAAGCTTGAATAAAAAAAATGTAAATAATATCCTGCTCACACTGGTTGAATTGAGACTAAAATATGTATCAACTCCACCCCCCTTCACGATCTGTCAATTTCTATTCTATATTAATTACAGATACGCTTCGACCGAGTTATTTGCGGACAAGTCGTAATTTAGATCGGGCTCAATGTAAGTTTAATAAAATATCTTATAATTTCATATTTACTTCTTTTTTTTATAATATTGCATTTTGTTTTTGTCAAGTCAGCACGTCATTCAATGATCAGCAGGGCCGGCGCGTCAAAATATGCCGCCTAAGGCGAATACAACTTCTGCCCCCCCCCCCATATTAAAAAAATTAATAAACCGATGATATATTTTATTTAGGTACTTAACAAATAAAAAACAAATGTAATTCTAATAACAATATTTACAAAAAATAATATATAGGTATAGACACTTTGAAAAAAATATAATCATTTTTAAAAAGTAGAATACCGCACGAAAAATTCGCTGCTACAAAAATATGCCGCCCTAAAAATATGGCGCCGTAAGGCGATCGCCTGTCCGACCAGGCGCACGTGCCGGCCTTGATGATCAGTAATAATTTGATAGATCATTTGTCAGTATCTAGCAGAAAAAAAATCAGTAGGGCAAGGTGAGGCAAAACCATAGAGATATTATCAAGAAGTTGTAAGATATAGAGCACAAACCACTTAGTACTACTAAGTAAATACCGAGTGGTTTGTGATATCGAATGCTAGTCTGAGCTGCGCGAGCCAATTTCCGTTCAAAAGTAAATTCTAAATCCGTAGCCCAATCATTTTAGATTTTTTCAAAAGATTAACTGTTGTTGTGTTGAGCGTGTTGCCGGCTGTGATCCACACGTCGTACGAAAAACTTGTTTGTACAAGAACTGTTGGGAAATGAGTCCTCTACAACTTTTTCATTTAAATGTGCCATTTATTTTCAATAAAAATGGTCCAAAAGTTGAAAAAACTGCGCCACTCTCCTAATTTTTCACACTGTTTGCTTATTATTAGCAATAAATATATTTTTTTAAAAATTTTGACTATATGAGGATTGTAGAGAATTAAATTGTCTACAAATCTGTTACTTACCTTTTTTATTTTAGTTTCAATTATTTTTATTTTATTCACATAAAACCAAAGAGATACCATAACTAGAGTAGGGAAGAATTCGAAAGATAGAGATAGAGAGAATATAGATAAGGATCTAGATAGTGCTTTAATATAGATGTTGTTCTATCTCTTTCTATCACGCTTTGGTGGTACCTATAGTAACAAGGTACATAAAACGGCAAATAAAATTAAAATAATTGAATCTAAAATAAAAACACAAAATAACCATAGCAACTCTATATAAATACGTACATCACAAACCACTTAATACTAATAGACGTACATTATTAGTCATGGCTCACTCTGATCATTTCATTTTTTCCCAATGCGTGTAACTCGCCGAGAGACGCACTGTATATAAGTACGGGCAATAACTTTCGAAAGACTATTTTAAGGGTGGTTTTTAGGGATTAAAAATGTTTTTTGGGTCCAAAAATACCGAAAAAATTCTCAGAATCGTTTCAAGATTGAAATTTAACCCTTTAGTAATGATTAAAATGTGCTGAAAATCGGTCTGACAGAACTGGACTTACAAATATTATGAAAACACTAGTACTTACTGAAGGGTGTATTTAATTTGGTGCAGTTGTTAGAATGATAATAATATTGCAATTAAGAGACAAATTATTATTTTAAGGGATGTATTAAGGGGTTAAATTTTTTATTTTGTCCAAAAAAAAAACTTGTCCCCTTTTTCAAATTTATGTTTTTGGTGGGATACCTAGTATATTAGTATAGATAGTCAAAAAATCCTACACTACTGTTTTATCGCCTTTGGAGTTGAATTTAAAAAAAACTCTTATAGCCTAAAACCTTCCCAAATAAACGAGCTATCTAACCAAAACGGAATTTTCAAATTGGACTGGTAGTTCTCGAGTTATAAGCGCACAAACGGACAGCCAGACAGAGACGTTGTGTTTTATAATATGTAAAGATAATAAGTTTTGTACTGCTGAAGATGTGTTATTAGCCCGAAACGATCATCGACTGTTAAAGTGTTTGAAGAAATTTTTCAAATGAGTGTTTTATTTTTATTTTTAAATCATGTTCTACCAATTGCCTAACGAGGAATCGTTTTAAATGATAGCATAATGATTTATAGGTACTGAAAAATTATCTGAAGCCGTGAAAACAATTCAATTTGTATTAGAAGAAAATCAAGGTAACTTTGTTTCATTCCCGCAAAAATTTTCTTTCGTATAATAAACAAAACCAACAAAAAAGAGTTACGATTTCACAGACAGATAGACATCCAAGCATACGACCCAAACTCATAACACCCTTTTTTGTGGGTAAGGGATAAAAAATTAAAAATAAAAAAACCGACATGAGTCCTTGTACAGTTGTACCAGTGGATTCGACTTAGCCTCATACTTTTTGTGCTAAGTGGGAAGGTGCGAACCCGCGAACCTTCTGGCACTAGACAGATTATGTCGGGTTTTTTTTTAAATTTTTGATTTGATTTTTATTTGGAATAAATCGTATTGTATATCAAATTATGATGTTGATATTATTGTGTGACATACCTACAATTTAATTAAAAATATTTATGCTATAAATTGTTTCTATAGATAACGAAAATTTGATTCAATTATTAAAAAGTCTAACTCAACGTAAGTAATTAGTAGATATTTTTTTACACTAATTTTAGACAAAAAAATATTTCATTATGTTGTGGCTTTTTAAATATTTTTTTTCCACACATGCATGCTTTTAGTGTTTTTTCGTATCTGTTTTGCGGATCTTAAATAGTCGTTTATTGACTGGTGACGTCATGATCCATTATGAAACGCTTTCCGATGATATATTGAAAAACATTTGAAAAACCCGTTATCTAATGAACATTATGTCATATATGTAATACTCCTATATTGCTAGCGCCCGTAAGCGGCACATGACGTTTTGGTACGGCCGTTTTGGTCCCGCCGTTTTGGTACCGGACGTTTTGGTCCCGACCGTTTTGGTCCCAGTTATTAGATTATGACAAATAAAATTACCAATTTTTCAGACAATATATTGACAAAAATGTTAAATATAAGCTACTTAAACGGTCAATAAAGTTATCTTTTTTATATGTAAAAAACAAGGTATTTTAATCTATTACAGTTATTTTTATAAAAATAAATTTAAAGACATATTGTGTACTGATTATCTATCTGTACCGTGTTAAATTTCTATTTTTTAATTATTAATATTTCAAAAACTAAGTGCTCAAAAATTTTCAAAAAATTAATTTAGTTTACATAAATTATTATAAATTATCTGTTTTCTTGATATCTGTCAATATCGGTAATAAAAACTGTAGGTACCTACATCCAAAAATAAAGAAAATTTATACAAAACTTAGTTTATATAACACATGCACGCTTTTAGTGTTTTTTCGTATCAGTTTTGCGGACTTTAAATGGCCGTTTATTGACAAGTGACGTCATGATCCATTATGAAACGCTTTTCGATGAATAATGGAAAAACATTTGAAAAACCCGTTATCTAATGAACATTTTGTACCTCTTTTCGGTGTTATAAATGAAATATGGTTACTATGGTAACGAAGTGATTAAATATTGTATCGAGCCCAATGTTTTTATTATGAGATGTACTTCTGTCAGTGACATAAAATTATTCAATTAAAGTCTAAAAGCGTGCATGTGTTATATAAAGTATAGTGTGCAACACGTATGCTAAATATTTATGCGTCAGGCGCGATGTTTTCAGCACTCGTATTCGGTTCGCGATGCTCACTCGCCAAGGCTCGTGAGCGCTCTCCTACTACTCGTGCTGAAAACATCGCGCCTGACGCATAAAGATGTATTTAGCATACTAGTCACACAATATACTATTATTGCTTTATTAATGTTTATGTAATAAAAAAAATCTGGAGCATAGTTACAAGTAATTTAAGAATTACAAGGCGCGAATTTATTATATAATACACCCCGGCGTTATGTCTGAAAATCGATGTATATTTTTATGACACTTTGAGCTTAATAATATAAATTTCAAAAACTTTATCGACGCGGATAACGGCTAGTACTAAACATTATGATATTTGCTTTTCGTTTTCATGGTTCTCTATATAATATTATGTTATCATGTTATGAAAAAATTAAACAAAGAATGCTCGTTAACTACCTAACTAACATCTACAGAACAAAAGAACAACATATTTTTTTTTTATTTTCAAAATATTTCCGAAACTACCCATAAGTTCGAAAAAAAAATTTACAACTTTCTTGTAAAAATATATAATAATATATATAATATATAATAATAATAATAAATATAATAATAAATATAATAATAATAAACCGTTATGAAAAGTATACCATTATTACCGTGCGAGTTTTTTCAAAACGTACATAGGCTGTTTCACAATTTGAAATCGTGGTATAGATATTCTTAGAAACTATGGAAACGAATGTTTTTATTTACAATATTTATTATTATTGAGTTGTGATAATAAATTTCATAAGTTCAGAGATTTATTTATAATTTTTTCTATAAAAAAATGTACACAGTGTAAGAAAAGGTTCTTATGTACAATTTGTATTCTGGTAGAAATAGTTGTCGTCAAGTTTCTGCGTTATTTAGTGTGCAGTTTCCAGGCAGACCAGATAGATACCAACAATGTCTATACCACGATTTTAAATTGTGAAACAGTCTATGTACGCTTTGAAAAAACTCGCACGGTATATAAAAACAACTTTATAGCACATAATATTTCTTCTGCGCATTCGCCGACTTCCCCCAAAAAACGTATTACAAACTTTCTTGTAAATAGAATAATAAACCATTATAAAAAGTACACCATTATTATATAAAAAAAAAACAATGATTGCATATATCGCTTTTACGCAAGCGCCAATTTGCCCCGAAAATTTTTTTACAAAACTTTCTTGTAAAATGGAATAAAAAACCATTATAAAAAGTACACCATTATTATACAGGGTGTCCAAGTTGACGTTGGCTAACATGGGTAAAATGGGTTAAATGGGCAAAGTAGTGCAGAATTATGTACTCATTAACGTCCCGTCGAAAAAATAATTGAATTTTGACACACTATGGATTTATTTAGAAAATAGTGAAAATTGCCGTTTTTAAAAACTGGCCATAACTTTTTTATTTATGAAGATATCTGAAAATTTCTTTAACCATTTTTTGATAACTTTTTATGATCTTTCTCAGTGGCGTAGGTTTAATTTTTTTATATCAACTACATAATGAGATATTGACATGAACTTTGATTTTTCTTATGGACGCCATTTTGGACTTTTAGATATTCGGATTCTGCTTATTTTTCTGATTAATTTGGTGTATCACATGCCACATTTAAAAAAAATGCAATTAACGTCCCATATAAGAGACATTAAAAACAACTGACAATCAAGTTATAATTAAATAGTGCGAACATTTTAAGTGTAAAATTAATAATAAATCGTAGTTTGGCAGAACTCAAATATAATTTGACTGTCAGTTTTTTTTATAGTGCCTCTAATATGGGACGTTAATTGCATTTTTTTTAAATGTAGCATATGATACACCAAATTAATCAGAAAAATAAGTAGAATTCGAATATCTAAAAATCCAAAATGGCGTCCATAAGAAAAACCAAAGTTCTTGTCAATATCTCATTATGTAGTGGATATAAAAAAAATAAACCTACGCCACTGAAAAGATCATAAAAAGTTATCAAAAAATGGTTAAAGAAATTTTCAGATATCTTCATAAATAAAAAAGTTATGGCCAGTTTTCAAAAACGACAATTTTCACTATTTTCTAAATAAATCCATAGTGTGTCAAAATTCAATTGTTTTTTCGACGGGACGTTAATGAGCACATAATTCTACACTACTTTGCCCATTTAACCGACTTTCTATCTCCATGTTAGCCAACGTCAACTTGGACACTCTGTATAAAAAGCAACGATGGTATATATCTTTTTTACGCATGCGCCGATTTTCCTTCAAAAAACATTATAAAACTCTTGTAAAAATAGATTGAAAAATAAACCGTTATGAAAAGTATACCAATATTATATAAAAACTTCTGCGCATGCGCCAACTTTCAAACTTTATTGATATTTGTCATAATCTAATAACTGGGACCAAAACGGCGGGACCAAAACGGCCGTACCAAAACGTCCTGCTTCGCCCGTAAGTGGAAGTATCAGGCCGCAAGTGAGGCAGCAAATGACTGTTTCTATCTTTGTCAAGAAACCAATCTCGTTGTGCGCAAGCTTTGCAACTCTCGTGGGAGAATTGGCAAGTATGGTGGGGAAAGCCTGTGGGGATATTAATCACACAATATTTACAATAATAAATTTTTATGTTCGTTGTCGGTATTGATATTTGTTGTCGGTATTAATTACTAAGGTTACATCCTAAAAATTCTATAAAAAATTATTATCAAAACACCTCAGTTGTTTATTATACAATCCAAATTACTCAATATTATTCAATTAAAACTTTGATAATATTTGATACTAGCAAATTCCTTCCTCCAATCTTGCAATAATTCTTCTTCTTTGTTCATCGTTTTAACAATTTCAAGGCATTTAAACGACAATTATTTCTTTTAATTTTTGACATTTACATTTACCTATTAAACACTAATTTTGTTGCTAAGCCACTGAATTTTTGTGAACTTACACTGAAAAACTAAAGTGTAAACTTTATTAAGTCCGTGACTATACATTATTATTGGTCATGGCTCACTCTGATCATTTCATTTTTTCCCAATGCGTATAACTCGCCGAGAGACGCACTGTATATAAGTACTGGCAATAACTTTCGAAAGACTATTTTAAGGGTAGTTTTTAGGGATTAAAAATGTTTTTTGGACTCAAAAATACCGAAAAAATTCTAAGAATCGTTTCAAGATTGGAATTTAACCCTTTAATAACGATTAAAATGTGCTGAAAATCGGCCTGACAGAACCGGATTTACAAATATTATGAAAACACTAGTACCTACTTTCGACGCGTCTATAATCTAACTAATCTAACTAATATTATAAATGTGAAAGTTTGGATGGATGGATGGATGGATGGATGGATGGATGGATGTTTGTTACTCAATCACGCCAGAACGGCTGAACGGATCTGGATGAAATTTGGTACAGAGATAGATTATAGTCTGGAATAGCACATAGGCTACTTTTTATCCCGGAAAAATGTACGGTTCCCGTGGGATAGTTTTGTTTTTGTTTTTCATTGAGCAAGGGATCGACATGATTTTTTGCATAGTGGTAGTTTAGGGGTCAGAGAATGTTATAGGCTAATTTTTATCCCGGAAAAATGTACGGTTCCCGTGGGATAGATTTGTTTTTGTTTTATCTCTGGAACTACTAAACCGTTTCTAAAAATTCTTTCACTAATAGAAAGCTGCGCGGGGGGGAGAATCTCGAGGGGGGATAACAAATTAGGGGGGATAACAAATTAGGGGGGAAGATTCTCGCGGGGGGATTATAAATTAGGGGGGAAGATTTTTGCGGGGATAACAAATTAGGGGTGGAGATTCTCGCGCGGAGATAACAAATTAGGGGGAAGATTCTCGCGGGGGGATAACAAATTAGGGGGGAAGATTCTCGCGGGAGGATAACAAATTAGGGGGGTGATTCTCGCGGGGGGATAACAAATTAGGTGGGGACATTCTCGCGGGGGGATAACAAATTAGGGGGGGGAGATTCTCGCGGGGGATAACAAATGTAATGTATTATTAATATTCGAGCGAAGCGAGTGAGTAATGTATTAATAAAATTCGAGCGAACGAGCGAAGAAGGAATTAATAATATTCAAACGAACGAGCGAAGCGAGTGAGTAATGTAGGTATTAATAAAATTTTAAAAAACAGTTTTTTGACGTTATAAAACAGTGTCGTATGGTGAGTAGGCTTTGGAAAAAACAAACTACTTTGTGTCAAAATATTCTGACAGTTAATCGTTTCGGAATAATATTCTGAGAAAATAATACAAAATCAATATCTCACAGTAAGTACTATTTTTATTGATCTCATCCGAGCAAAGCTCGGTCACCCAGATATTTGTCGTTAAGTTAGTTATATTTTCTGTTTTCTTATAGGTTGAAGTAGGTACATTGTATTGTATAATAAAATTTTTTAAAAAACCCTCGATTCCAAGCAATCTCAATTTCGATCGATAAATAAAATTGTAAATCGTAAAATACGTGGGCGAAGCCACGGGTAACGGCTAGTCTACAATAAATAAATAAAATAGTACCTACTTACTGAAGGGTGTAGTCCGCGACTGTACATCTTTTCGGTGTTGTAAATAAAATATGGTTTCTATGGTAACAAAGTAAATAAATATTGTATCAAGCCCAATGTTTTTATTATTAGATGTACTTCTGTCAGTGAATGTAAGTTGTTTGACATTAATTCATTTGAAGTCTAAAACCATGCATGTGTTGAATAAAGTATAGTGTGCAACGCGTGTGCTAAATCTTTCTGCGTCAGGCGCGATGTTTTCAGAACTCGTATTCAGCTCGCGATGCTCACTCGCCAAGGCTCGTGAGCGCTCGCTTACTACTCGTGCTGAAAACATCTTTCCTGACGCACAAAGATGTATTTAGCACACTTGTTACACAATATAGTATTTTAAAGTCGTCACTCCCCTTGTAATAGGAACAATTTCCTTAATACAATAAAGCATTTATTATTATTATTATATTATATATTATTATTTTAAAGTCGTCAACAGTCATGGATATTTTTATACAGTTGAGCTTCGATAACTTGAATTTTTGCTAGGTAACTCAAACAAAATTGGTTGGCAATAGCGTCAAGAGTGAAAATTAATATTGTTTGATAACCCGATTTTTTTTTTGAAGTTATACTTCTTTTGGCTACGTATGTAAGAAATCAAGGTGTAATTATTTTAAGCTTTCTTATCACCTGTGAGTAAACACGACATTTTATCATAGGCGTAGGTTATGTGTTTGTCAAAGTTGTTATCAGTTAAATTTGATTTCAAAATTTTAAGTACCCTGTATTTATCCAGATGTTAAAGATGTAATATAAATCCGAAGACTATTTTCAATTTTTAGAGAAAATAAAAAATAATATTACTGAACAAAATTACACCACTTCTGACATATGGCACTTAACTGATTATGTTCAGGATGTTGCTACATATAATTATATCAGGATTTGTAGTTAGGTCTCCGAAAAAATGCGTAACATGACGTATCAAGTGTCAAATGTTAGTTGAAGGAGATGAAAGTTCACTTTTACAAATACGGAAACAGCACCACAAATTAACCAATTCTTCTGTATTAATTTGTCATGAAGGTGAAAAATATTTTAGATTTTTCAATAAAACAACTGGTATTTTTAATAAACATATAGAACAATTACCAGACATTTTAGTAAATAGTACTACTACTATGGCAAATTTACCAGTATCTCTTCTTGACAATTTTGGAGATCATTTTTATGATGATGATCCAATAGAAACACATTCTACAAAATGAATAAAACGGGCATTGAAAATATATTTCAAAATAACAATTCACCATGAAGCCTCAGAAAAACTGGATAAATCGGCTAAAGATAGAGTATAAGAAGTATCTTAACGAAAATTGTATTAAAATTAAAAGAATGAATAGGTACCTACTTCTAATCACTTGTTATTAATATGGGTGGTTAAAGAAATCCATACAAGATAAAAATGTTGGAAAATTTATTCAACTATAGCAACATGTTTTTACATATACCAATTTAAAAATAATATGTAACATACAATTAATATGTTTCTTAGTGACAAAAATTGGTATTTTTCATAGCCTGAAGATGACATAAATATGTCGAAACATGTTGCTATAGTTAAATAAATTTTCCAACATTTTTATCTTGTGTGCGGATTTCTTTAACCTTCCATATTAAAAATTGTATTTTTTAAAACTCAATAATGTAAGCCGTAAGGGATTTGCATGGCATTTTTTTTTTAATTTTTATTATACAGAGCGAATTTAAATTTGCATAAAACTATAAAATCTGAGAAAAATTTAATAAATTATGATATTGTTATTGTCCAATTTCCAAAGTTAATCGCATCTAAAGAAATTGAAATATAATAAAATGCAAGATTTTTATTAACGATATAAGATTTATAGATCTCATTATTAATAATTTGTTGTTTTATATCCTTAATAACAGCACGCCAATGCGTAGTTCGTTCTTAGAGAGAGACAAAGAGATTCTCTCTCATGTTTATGTTGCTATCATAACGTTATATAAACTAGTATAGGGAATGCTGCGAGGAATGCTGGGTACAGTTATATTTTAACGTCTTTGAATTTATCCCTATAATAAATATTTGTTGTTTAAGGTTACGATGGGTACGTTCGAATTAAAGGAATTCCCCTCCCTCAGAATGGTATGAAAATATTTTTTTCTTAATTTTTATTTCTTAACTGCTAGGTAGATCTCTAAAGAGGGTCGTCCCATGTTAATAAAATTTGGTAATTTTGAGCAGTGAACATTATTCCTCACATACAGGGTGTACCACAGAAAACCGAATTATATGTTTAAAAGTACACTGGACATTTTTTATTGTTGAAAAAGTTTCTGAAAATTCATCAAAAAAATTGTTTTATTATCTATCTATTTATGATGCAGACTCCACCAAAAGAAATGTGCGGCCATCCCTTTGGTTAATGGTTATAATATACAATTTTTTAAATTCAAGGCCTCATGTGAACTTTTTTAAATGTTTTTTAGACTCGAGACACAGATTCTTATTTCGTAAGTATATAAAACAATATACTTACATTTACTGTCCATTTTGAAATAGTGTACTTAGATTGTAGAGTAATAATAATGTTACAAAACTGTTTTCTGAGTTGGCGGAATAAATATTTATTTACAATAATTAAAAAATACATAACAATGAACGCAACAACTATGGACAATAATTCGTAACAATCAACTATATACAAGGACTATTTACATCACTGTATTTATTTCAGATTTATTTCTAACGTTTATTTATGTCGGTCATTTACTCAGTTACTTCAGTACTATTTATTTATATCCACTCCACTTTTTATATCACTGTACTGACTGATTCGACAGTTGATTGACTAATATTTATATCATTGCGTGACACCGTCGACTGATCTCCGGTGACTGACTAATATTTATATCCACTTGACGGCACGAGTCACCATTGACTGCCTAATATTTATATCAGACGCACTTGATTGCACGAGTCACTAATGACTGCCTAATCTCCGTTGAACTGATTACTTGCGTGAGTCACCGTAGACTGACTGACTCCCGTCGACTCGCTGCTTATATAGAGGCTGCGTGGCTTAAGCACAGCGCTTCTAGCGTTTTCCAGAACGTCTAGAATCTTCGCGCGGTTACTAGTTGTTCGGTAAGCAGACACCGCTTTCTCGGAACAGTTGCCTGTCATTCATATACAGGGTGATCCGTAACATTAATAACAAATATAAATAATTGTTTTTGACATATTCCATTGATAATATACATTAGGTACCTAGCCTCTTTTAAATCATTCCCAAATTCAGATAAAGACTTACTAAGCAATAAACTTTAAGACTGTTCAAAAATAATAATTATTACAATTTATAATAACAAAATATTAAATATAATTAGATTCGTCATAAAGTTTATTGGTTATTGGTTTAATGATATTATTGTAATATCACGGTTTGCGATAGTAATAACGTACAATTACAAAATAGAACAAATCTGATTCTTAGTGACTTTTTAACGTGGTGTAATTATAATAATTTCAATATATTAATCCTCGAACTTACTGTCAATAAAATAGCATTAAATTCTTGAGTATACAAATAGTCCAACAATCAAAAGTCGAAAACAATGTTATGTCAATGATTTCTTTAAGTGAATCTTTAATTTCAAGAGCTGTGCCTCAAGGCTCGATTCTCGGGCCACTATTTTTATTGCTTATATAAATGATCTCCCAAATACTGTTCAAAATAATCTCATTCTTTATGCAGATGATACTGCAATTATCTATGAGTCGTCTTCACTCTCGAATTTGAAGAATTCACTTGAGGCTTCCATAGTTCTTTTACAAAAATGGTCCTCTAGTCTTCGACTAAATTTCACGTGTACATTTAATGCTCTCATAATTGAACTTTTATAGTCTGTGAGAAGCAATCAAATAAATAAATAAACCACAGCAGTGGAAGCGTGCTGGGCCCATAACCTGATGAAATAAGTGAGAAAAAATGCGTCTTGTGAATATTTGAATAAATATTTAAATAAAAACGTTTAAGAATGACTGGCTTATAACATTGAAAAACACGAATCTTTTATAGTTTTACAAATTATTATACAATATACAATGTGATCAATGATCATGTTACATAATACAGTTCAACAGTAAGTTCTAAGCAAAATATAATGTACACCTAAAAAATAGAAAATTACAATAATTCAAAGTTATTTCAACACTCCCACTTAATTTTTATTTTCATTTTTATTCAAAACTCTAATTTTCCTTAAAAGATTGTGATGCCTGTCTTGTGCCAAGGGTTTCGTAAATATATCCGCATGTTGAGTTCCTTCGGTGGTTTTACGTAGATTTCCTCTTAAATATTTCCGTGCAGGTCCATATGAAAATCATGCTTCGCTGCTAAAGCGCACAAGAATCTAACTGATGTGTATCGTACCACCGGAGAATACGTTTCACTATAATCGATACCTTCCACTTGTCCACAGCCTCTGACAACAAGCCTTGCTTTATAGCGCTGCGTTTGTCCAGTCGAGTCTCATTTTATCTTGAACACCCACTTCGTGTCAAGTGCTCGGTAAATCGACTAGTGTCCAGGTGTCGTTCTTTACAAGTGAATCGTGTTCCTCTTTCATAGCCTTTATCCATTTCGCGCTGTCAGACGAATCCAGAGCTTCTTCTACACTTTCCGGATCCGTTACATCGCTGCTCAGGGTAAGGTAAGTTACAAAATCGTCCTTGATGACTGATTTACGAATTCGTGTAGATCTGCGAAGAGTTACAGGTTCGATGATCGGCTCTGTCTGTGCAGATTTTTCGAGATTTTCGGAATCAGTCTCGTCTTGTAAAGTGTCATTTTCGTCGAATTGAAAAATACCAGAATTCCCGTTATTTACCTCCTTGAAGTTTTCCAGAAACACGACGTCACGACTTTTCGTAATTTCCTTCGTATCAGGATCTATGAGTCGATAACCTTTTGATTCTTCGCAGTATCCCATGAACAAAAGTTTCTTTCCTTTGGTGTCCAATTTTAGTCGTAACTCTTTCGGGACATGGGCATAAGCGATGCAGCCGAAAACTCTTAAATGCGTTAAGCTCGGTGTTGATCCCGACCACACTTCTGGCATTTTCCTCCGATGCTGGAATTCGGTGATCTGTTTGCTAGGTAATCAGCAGTTGCTACGCTTCAGCCTAGTAAATCTTCGGAAAACATCATACTTCCTCATACTTCTCGCCCTCTCGATGAGTGCCCTGTTTTCCCGTTCTGCTGCGGGGTATTATACCTCATCGTAAATTGATGTTTTATGCTGGACTATTTCATATACTTCTCGAGTTCTTTACTTATGTATTCTCCTCCATTGTCACTTCTGAGAATCTTGACCTTTTTTTAAAAGCATTTGCTACTCTTTTGGGGTCTATTTTAGAGTCAAAAATGTTACCGTTTACTTGTATAGTGTTAATGTCCCGAGTCTTATCAGTTTGTATGTTAGTTACATTTTTAAAAATTGTCCATGTTTTTCGAATATCCGTTTTATTTTCTTTAATTTGATTTTGGTAGTATTGCTGTTTTGTGACTTTGACCAAATTTGTTGCATACATTTTTATATTTTCGGTAATACTCTTGTAATGTTAAATTGTTAGGAAATTGTTTTATTTGTTGTGTAATTTGTCTCGTCTACTTATTAAATATAAAAGTCCTTGGGTAATCCATGGTTTTAGGGTTCTTTGTCGATGTGTAATAGTTTTCGTCTGTGTATGTACATTTATGTGCTTCTGTAAAATTTGAATGAATTTGTTTGTTGCGTCATTTATATTATTAATATTATTATAATATTTATTACAGATCTCCAGGTTTCTGAACTTAATATTTCTTTGTTTTGACATTATATAAGTTAGTTCAAAAGTCACATTAAATCTCGTGTCCGCGAGTCAAGATATTCAAGGTCAAAGGTCGTAAAACCGGTTTTTTTAAATATCTTGTTTCCTTTGCTCTAAATGTCATTTTGGAGTTATTATAAAAGTTGTAGAGCATAAAACTCTCTACAAATTTGATCTTAGGCAATATTTTATACAATTAACCGTTCTTGATGAGGATAATGATAATGATGATAATGAATTGGAAATTCAATTTGAGCGACCAGAAGACGAAGACGATGACGAACAAGAGGGATATTAGTAAATAATTAGTAAATATTTACCGTACTATATGTATTGTATTCCACAGTCTACCTAGCGTTGTCGTACATACGGCTAAGCGTTTCCCCCTCTTCGCGCTCTACCTCAAGAACGGTTAATTGTATAAAATATTGCCTAAGACCAAATTTGTAAAGAATTTTATGCTTTACAACTTTTATAATAACTCCAAATGTCATTTAGAGTAAAGGAAACAAGATACCTATTTAAAAAAAACCGGTTTTTGCGACCTTTGACCTTGAATATCTTCACTCACGGACACGAGATTTTATGTGACTTTTGAACTAACGTATATAAAGTAAAAACAAAGATTTATACTAGTTTAAAACTTATTATCTTTCATTCCGAGGTTTACCCCATATTTCAGCATATATGATTGTTCACAATTTGTGAAACGACAGATATATGCGACACTAGCGTATAAGAAAATCGGAGGAAAATTTGTAATTGTAAAATGAAAATTGACTTCTCAGACTGGAATGTTTCTAATTTCAAATCATGTCATGTAACAAACATTTAAAAAGAGTCGGAAAAAAACCTCGAAAAATGCTATATTTTGCAATGGAACGAGACTGCCACTCCCCCGTTTTCGAGGATGCCGATTACGGTGGTGGTGGTAGAATTTCTCTTTGAAGTACAACTCCCCAATTGGCCAAAAACCACCCCTAAAACGGGTTAAACGCTTTTATTACTATTTCCACAAGCTAGACTTACCTGATTTCCCGTTTTCGAGGATGACAGGGTAGTCGGAATCCCCTCGCACCCCGCCAACCCCCCAAACTGCCAAAAAACACCCTCGAAAGGGGTGAAAATATGTTTTTTCTTTGATAAAAATCTGTCTACCGACCGTTTTTGATGAAGCTGAACACCTTGGCGGCAGTTAAAACTCTCCTCTCGACCCGCCAACCCCCTAAACAGACAAAAAACATCCTCAAAAGGGGTGAAATATTTTTTTGTTCTATCAACGATTATATACCGCCCGTTTTCTACGTATCAATGATTCAATAGAACTGTTTTTGTCACATACAATTTTAACTGTAAGTATGCAATTCTTGTTTTGCAGCTATAGAGTGGAAAGAAAGACAAGCACAATCAACGTTCTGGAAAATGATAAAACACGTTATCGTCAGACCTGAAGCTTCAATAAGTTTTGGATAAAAAATTGATTTCTTCTCTCTTATTGCTTCTTGTCTGTTTGGGGTGTTGGAAGGGCGCGAGAAGAGTTTTAACTAACACCAACATCCTCGAAAACGGGAGGTATATTTATTTTATCGTTGAAAGAAAAACAATTTTTTAGCCTTTTCGAAGGTGTTTTTTGGCGGTTTGAAGGGTTGGCGAAGCGTTAAGAGAGTTTTAACTGCCACCATCGTGCTTAGCGTCTTTGAAAACGGGCGGTAGACAGATTTCATCGTCAATAAAAGAAAAAACATATTTTCACCCCTTTCGAGGACGTTTTTTGGCAATTTGGGGGATTGACGTGGTGAGAGGGAGATTCCGAACACCACCACTGTTCAGCATCCTCGAAAACGGGAGATCAGGTAGGTATGGCTTGTGGGAATAGTAATAAAAGAATTTGACCCCTTTTGGGAGTGGTTTTTGGCCTATAGGGGAGTTGCACAGCTCCAAAGAGAAACTACCACCACCACCGTACTCAGCATCCTCGAAAACGGGGTGGGGAGGCAGTCTCGTTCCATTTGAAAATATTTGCATGTTCGTCCGACTCACACACTCCACTATCATTTGAGTCGGTTGTGTTAGTTGACGTTGTGTGATTAGCATAGCGCAATTGATCGTTTGTTGTTGAAGCTGTTGTTCACCGTTACGGTTTTAATCTAAAAGCTAAAAAGAGCGTAACTATAAGTCTCATAATGAATTTAATATTACTCTTTGTTTCAGTGTACTTGCGTAATATCATTGTTGTTTACTTTAATGACAACCTAATTTTAAACTTCAGTATGTTATCTTTCGAAAGTAGAGACGATCCCTTTACCCTTTCTTTCAGTGAAAACCGCCTACTGGAGAAATTCATCAGAGCAAGAGAGCAGCGGTTTGGCGTCTTTTTTAATCTTCTTGGCTTTTTGCTAAATTTATATTCTAAGTTTGTTTAATTAAAAAAAACAGTTCCAGCACTCGCCGGAATGATAGCCACCGTCATAAGCAAAATCACAGGCGCAGGCGCAGCCGCAGCCGCAGTCAAAGCCGCAGCCGCAGCCGCAGCCGCAGCCAAAACCATAGGCCCAGTTTCAGGCCCAGGAGGGATCCTCGTAACCACTATAGGAAGCACTATAGGAAGCACTATAGGAGGCGCAATAGCAAACATTAGCAGGAAGAATTAGTACTTCCATGCCTATTAAAGAAAAAAGAAAAAAAAAACTTAATATTTCTTCATCTTCATCTTCTTCTTCATAGGCATAGGCTAATATTAATTTTGATTTTTTTAAATAATGATTGTAAAAACGTTGTTTTTTTATAAGTAAAAATCTCTTATCTGGCAATTTTTTAAAATTTAATGATTTTATTTTATGTACCTATTAATCAATAAAGGAATGGCAGTTGGCACATACACTATTGGCATCGGTCAGATGGAAAGACTTAGACGAGACTAAAATTTCTCGATGTTCACATCATTCTGAATAATTTGGCACCATTTTTGAAAATGTTTAATGGTGTGTATTGAAACCAAAATAATTTTATTAACTTTAAATTAAATTATTAGGTAGGTGGGCAAGTACAAAAATGAAAAAAACTCCGGTCGCAGTGCCAAACCCTGCCGACAATATAGTGTATTTGCTAATACAGGCATTGTGGCTTTATTATGTGAACTTAAGTTTGTTTTTGTACAAAATAAAAAATTTAACCCCTTAATACACCCCTTACAATAATTAAATTTTTCTAAGTTTCAATATTAGACATGGATTTTATCAGTAAAACCAATTAAATACACCCTTCCATAAGTAAATCCGTATCAACAAACTAGTGTTTTCATAAAATTTGAAAGTCCGGTCCTGTCGGGCCGATTTTATTAAAATTTTAGCAGCACATTTTAATCTTTACTAAAGAGTTAAATTTCAATTTTGAAACGATTCTGACAAATTTTTCGGTATTTTTGGGCTTAAAAACTTTTTGAAACCCCTAAATACAACCCTGGAAATGGTCCGATCGGGCCCATTTTAAATAGGCTTCTTGCGGTGATGGGTTCCAATGTGTGTACCAAATTTCGTTTCAATCGATTAAGTCTGTCGAGAGTTATCGTGTACACACACACACACATATATATACCTATATAAATATATATATTTTATATATATATATATATATACATACATATATATATAAACATTTTCAAAAATGGTGGCAAACTGTTCAGGAGGGTATGAAACGTCGAGAAATTTTGGTCCGACCCCTAGGTCCCGCCATCCGACCGACGCCAATAGTGTTTGTGCCATATTCTATGGCAAATACACTAATAACAACTTTTAAGTTATTGTACAACGTTTCTCTTATTACAGCTTCATCAGGTACTAAAAAAAGGAAACATTTTATTATTGTGAAATTTACAGACATTAATTACAGTAACTTAATTAATAAATTAATTTTTGAAAAAAAATAATACCTAACATTTCTTACCACAACTCTCTTTGTTATACGTCGCAATATGAATATACAGTGTGAGTAAAAAGTCTGGAACGAATTCAATAAAATGAAAATAACTGAATTTCAAAAAAATCCTCGGACACGTCAATTTTATTTTTTTACTGTCATGTTTGTTGATATTTTTTTTTTATTAACAAAAACAATGTGTACATCGACCTTAAGGTCATTAGCACTGGTACAATTTAGTTACATTCGTTAGTAGGGTAAGTATGGTTTAAGTACTATATTGTTTCAACAGCTATGATAATATTTACATATAATAATTATAAGTAATGTTAGTTTCCACTGGTTGGGGGTTGCTATTGTTATAATTAAATGAATGAATGATATTTTATTTAATACATCACAATAAAAGTTTTATGGTTAATATGAAAAGTACATTTGACACAATGAGCCACATAAGCAAAATAAATTGCTATTGTTATAATTAAATGAATGAATGATATCATTCATTCATTTAATTATAACAATAGCAATTTATTTTGCTTATGTGGCTAAATTTGACGATTGTTTTTTAAATAACAATAAGGTAAAGAAACATTTTATATGCAAAATGGCCGCAGGTTTCCTGTGAGAGTCATAAACTTGAAAACTTACTAAATATCTTTTGTTTTTTTAAAAACATACAAATTTGTTACTTTAAAATATCAAGTTCATCGTAAACCTTTTTAGGTAATATTTTCAAGGTAATATTTTTCTCAGGAGGTTTACAGCCAATTTGCATTATACATATATTTTCTTTTCCTAATATTTTTATTCATAAAATTGTATTCTGTAATTTCTATAATTTTTGTAGGTCATGATTAAGGACTGATGTGGTCCGAAACGTCGGCTCTTTGTTTAATTTAAAAAAAAAAAAACAATATAGATTCTTATAGCCTTTCTTCCTGTTTAATAAAAGCATATTTTGTAAATTAATAATAAGGTGCTATCAAAAGAAATTTCTATACAAAAGATAGCACGCTAATTTCAATTGGAACACACTTTGTACCTTTTTTTTTGGTTTAGAAACTACGGGTGATTCAAGATTCTCAAAAATAAAAAATGAAAATTCAATAAGCACCCGCACTGCACGCAATTTGGATGTACTAAATACTGTGATCTACATAAATATTAAAAAAATGTTTTTTTCTTTGGTAGGGGAAATATGAATTTAGGTATATCCAAAAAATTTATAGTTACATAATATTATTGGTTATTCATTGTTCATCTGTTGATTTTAATTTTATTTTTTTGTTGTTTACTTACAAAACTGTTATAATTCATTTATTTATTTTCATATTTGTCACAAAGTTTTATTTCGAAAATCACCTGTGAGATGCAGTTCAAATTTTCTGTAAAAAATTAAATGTAAAATAACTTCCATTTATTAAAAAACATTTAAATTTTCTATATCTAAATTATTTTTCGACACATTCTTTTTCGTAAAAAATATCAGTAAATTTTTCTTTAAAAAATATAATTTTTATTTTTATCATAGGCTATAATTTTGGGTACCTACCTACCTATTTGCGATGTATTTTTAAAACTTATAAATTGATTTTATGGTTGATATTTTTAAGGATAACGATGTCAAAACATTCTGTCTATCAATTCAATGTTCTACTCGATGGCCTATCCACCATATTTTACCATTCTAACTCCACAAGTTGGGACCGGTAGTACTAATTTAGATCAAAATTCACTTTTCACAATTTCAAAATTATTGAATGAATGAATGAATTGTAGATTATAGACGCTCGACGATAGAGGTCACTAGCGTCTGAAAACAAAAAATGTAAACAAAAGAAAAGCACAAATAATAAAACCAAAGCAAAATCAAAATTTGACACACAACAAAACAAAATAACTATAATTAAAAATATAAAATGTGTCATAGAACGTAGCAAGATATAAAGAAAAAACCATTAAGGCTGTAAAGGGGTCTAAATGTATACAAATAAATAAAATCAAATAAACCGGTCAAGACCGGTTTCCTTTAAAAATCGAAACAGCAGATCGACATTGTCAGGATCATTTCCTAAAACAACCGACAGATCACCTGACAATCCGATCTGCTGTCGTGTGTCCGTAAACTGGACACACTCAATTAAAATATGCGAAACGGTAACACGAGTGTCACACGTCTCACAGAGGAGCGTTTCCGTACGAGCCATTAAAAAACCATGAGTCAGTCTACAGTGACCGATGCGTAGCCGTGTAAGAACCACTTCCTCCCACCTGGAGACACGGCAAGATCTGAACTATGGGTTAACTGTACATTTTATAGCTCTTAACTTACGATAGGTGGTAATTAAATCGGGCTTGAGAATAGCCGAGAGTGTAGCGGCGCTGTTGTTTACATATGGCGTTGCTATGGTTCCTCTATTACAAGTCCCCAGTTCCCGAGTTCTAGCCCGAGAGCTGGTAAAAGTGTCAATTGGATTTTCAATTTATTATTAAAAAAAAAAAAAATAATAATAATAATAAATTGAAAATATGAATTGGTGCTAGGCCCAAATAACCTTAGCTGTTGGTGGTCTTTAAAATACAATTACAATGGTAATTAAATCCTCACAAGATACTTGAAAAAATTATAATTTATTATTATTATTTTAAAATAATTTGTCATCTTCAGGTATAAAGTTTTACCTCTAGTCATTTTGAACAAGTAAAATAAGATCTTTAAAGTTGTTCACATTTGTCACGAATTTATTACGTATGAAAACTGTCATATCCAGAACATTACTTAAGTACATAATTATTAATTGTCTCATATTGAAGCCGATTTTGATGTTGAGCAAATCTGTATTTTCAGACGTAGTAAAATTGAAAATGTCTGAAAATACAGATTTGCTCAGCATCAATTTTGGCTTCAATATGAGGCAATTAATAATTATGTACTTAAGTAATGTTTCTGGATATAACAGTTTTTATACGTAATAAATTCGTGGCAAATGTGGCCTTATTAACAACTTTAAAGATCTTATTTTACTTGTTCTAAATGACTAGAGGTAAAAGTTTATCCATGTTTAAGATGACGGCTTGTTTTGATTAACGTTTGAATAGGTTGACGGGAATGAAGCCAGTGTAATACTTTTTTTAAAAAATGTTCTTTATTAAAAAGTCGACAGTTTCGTAAGAATTTCTTACATCCTCAGGACCCTTAATGTGAACAGAATTACGATTATGAACAAATACATTGTTGTTACAAATTAATTATAATATTAAAATTGATACAATGGTACATACAATGGTCTCATCTATAGTGATATATTGAACAGACCTCAGATAAAATCAAATTCTTACGAAACTGTCGACTTTTTAATAAAGAACATTTTTTTAAAAAAGTATTACACTGGCTTCATTCCCGTCAACCTATTCAAACGTAAAAGTTTATGCCTGAAGATGACAAATTATTTTGTCGAAACATGTTACAGTAAATAAATTATATTTTTTACAAGTATCTTGTGAGGATTTAATTACCACCTATAGTAATATTCAACACACAAGTGATTCGAAGTTCATATTCACCACAGCTCTTAACTTGTTTTCTTCGACCGCACTCCATCCATCTTTCCAGATCTGCTGGACGGCCGAAATTACTACATTCTTAAGGTTGTAACCAATCACGCAAAACACGTTCTGACCGTTATTTACAGCGTCCTTAGCTGCAGTGTCAGCTAATTCATTGCCAGCGATTCCCATATCGCCGGGAACCCAACAAAACCGGACGGTAGTTCCACCTCTTTTAAGCGTGTATAATTTGTCCTGGATTAAACAAATCAGAGGGTGGCTGGGGTAAGAACGCTGCAGCTTTGTTTCTGAGGCAACCTGTAGAGTGTAGACTATAGAGTAAAACAGGACGGCAGACGAAGCTACAGACGCGGGCGTCGTCGTCGACAAGTGGCAACACTGGGACGGTGCCGTTTGACGTGACACGTCTATTGTACATGTTTGCCAACACCGGTTTGCACTTTGCATGGACAATATTCATCCTCATCGCTCTCATTCAACTACACTGTTTGTAACTCTCAGGGTTCACCTTTTTATCGCGAAATTGCGGTCCTCGGGGAACCACCGATCATCTTATACCTACTAATATTCAATTAAATAGTTTTTACAACGCCTGCTCTGGAAGTTGACTTTTCGAGCGCTGTATGTCATCTCCGAAATACACAATAATCGCATACTTGACTATATGTGTTTCATAAACGCACATGTTCGGTTATATATCACATAACTGCACGGATTCCGCCTAAACTATACTACTATAGAAATATAAGCTCACGAACACAATCTGTACTTAACTCACTCTATCTTTTTCACTTTACTAGAGACTACTGAAACGCCATCTAATGTCGCGATAATAATTTACTTTTTATCGTTCATGTATAGTAATTAAATTAGGTGTAAAAAAATGAAAATTCAATAAAAAATCATTTTAATATTGCCATTTTTTATAAATTAACTCAAATTTAAACTGTCCAAAAACGGTGCAAAGGTGGCCAAAAACGGTACTTCTACCCTATTTCTCTCAAAGTCAACTTCCAGAGCAGTAGTTGTAAAAAGTATTGTATGCTACAGGTGGGATAAGTAGCAAATATGACAGTCGTGATTACGACATTCGCTATAAGGTTTATGAGGCATTCGTATGAAGACGAGTGTGGTTTGTCGCAACGAGCCGTTAGGCGAGTTGCGACAATCACACGAGTCATAAACCTTACGCTCATGTCGCAAAACACGACTGTCAGATTATTTGCTACTTATCCCACATGTAGCATAAATTACTATTATGATTATGTTTGAGCGGTAACTTTATATTTCAATCTGACAATATATCCCAATAAAATATTTTAAAAAATCCATTTTATTTAATACGTTTTTTAACAAATTACATTTGATTTTCGTTTTCATAGTATAGGTAAAAAATTACATATTTTGATATCAATATAAAATTCCGTCCGATAATATCGCTAGTATCTAATACTACTACTAAAGTCGTTATTTTTTATCACTGCTCATTCCCCTTTTGTCGTAACATAATAGATAATAATAAGTATGTAGCCTATAGTCAAGTTCGGAAATAATAGGCAGTGAGTCATACGTAGTTACTAACAAGTTTAATAAAGCATAAAAGCAATGAACAATACAAAGCATATGCCCGTCCTGTGCATAAAGTTGTGCCGCTTATATTACATTGTGAAGTATAAGTGTATGAATCACTGACTATTATTTTCGAACCGTACTTCTAGGAAATACCATCAGTCGTTTTTGCTCCAACTCGTATTCTGACAGACAGAACAACAGTTTTATCAATAAAGGAGTTGAAATGGTCTTATGGCGCCCAATTGGCTGGAATTTTTTTTTGCAATCAAATTACCAAACAATAAAAATTGAAAGCCCTGTAAAACAAGTTGCGCATCAACACTTTCTCTATATTATTTGAACAATAAGGCATCGGGCGTTCATACTGCAATCTAGTTAACTATGACAACTTTGGGAATTCGTGTTACGATAAGAGCGACTTCCAGCTTCAACCGCCTGGCTCTGTTTCACCGCTCACCGCCAGTCACGACGAGTACCTACCTACTATCTGAAGAGACCGGGAGGACCGAAATGGGAGGGCGACGGTCCACAGTGGAGCACAATATATTATGAAAGAACGCCATCCAAAACGGTACTTTTCAAGTCCAATGAAATATTTGTAACTACCTGGAATAAGTTGTATGTTTGTCGGTCAGTTTCAAACAGCCACCAGGTGCCACTGTAAAAGTTGTGCATTAATATTTCAGCACCACTCGATGAATTACTAAATTTTTTGATATATACGAATTTAAAAGTATAGATTTATGATAAAAGTACATAAACGAGACAAAATTAATAGTGTCTAAACTTTTCTTCAAATAAATACTATTCTTTATGCTAATTTGAATTTTGTTTAAACAATTTTGATTAAAAAAAATACATTTATACTGTTACTATAATACATTTTGACCAACTTTTCGGCTTGCATGCCCCACCGTGCGGTTGTTTGGAAGAAGAACCCGAACCTCAACCAACACTGGCTTCAACCTTTCATCCCAATTGCTGCACTAGCGCCAGTATTTCGTCACTTTCACACCGATGCCTCTGTGATATTTAATTAAATCTATTGTCGTATGTTTAACTGCTTAAATTGAAATACTTGTAAATTCTAATGTGATGATTTTACTTCAAGTGGTATTTCAGTTTGTTGTATATGTTAAAATGTTGTTTGTTGTGTATTTTGTTCCCTATTGTGTTGCTTTCAAAATTGTTTTAGAATTAAAATAAAAGACGCTTATATAGATGAAATGAAATCACAACGTTTCGACATCGTCAACTCTACAATTCAAATAATAAAAGACTAAAGAACTTTATTGTCAATGAACATCTCGCAGTGAAATAAAATTTATATAAAAAGTTTACCAAATACGTCAGAACAACAGCTGTAATTACACAAGCGACTGGGCCCTGCAGTCAGGGTTCATTCTAATTAATCGAATACCCCATTTGATGTCGTTTTACACACACTCACACACCTAAACGAACGTAACAACTAACTAGTGAACTCTGCATACTAATATGGATAGTTGATAGCGATTAAAAAATGGGTTTTGTATGCGGACAATGTTTAAATATACATATTCTTCAAGACAGGCATTAATGTTCACAAAATTAGAATGAAAACTTCAAGTAAGGCTTGTACTTAATCTAATTCTATCTATAAAAGTCGATCAATTTTTTGACATTTCAAAATAAAACCTAATTTTATATGTATTATTATTTGAGATATTAGGATGTCTAAAATTTTCACAATAAAAGTGTTGTTGAGAAATTGGAATAGAAAAATAAATTTTAATTAAGATTTATTTTGAAATGTTAGAAAATTGATCGACTTTTATAGAAGAATTAGAATACAAGCCTTATCTGAAGTTTTCATTCTAATTTTGTGAACATTAATGCCTGGCTTGAAGAATATATTGTGTTTGTACATTCTCCACATACAAAACCCATTTTTTAATCGCTATCAACTATCCATATTAGTATACAGAGTTCACTAGTTAGTTGTTACGTCCTTTTAGGTGTGTGTGTGTCAATTCAAACGACATCAAGCTGGGGTATTCGATCAATTAGAATGGACCCTGACTGCAGGGCCTAGTCACTTGTGTAATTACCTACTGGCTAACTGGGCGCCAAACTTTTTTATGACTAAAAATGAAAAATCCATTTTTAACCAAAAAAGAAGATTGTATAATAGTTTTGACAATATACTTGATGTAAATTAATGTTATAAATTTTAAATGAAATAAAATACAAAGTTTTATTTATTTTATATCTACTTGAGAACTTTATTTTATATAACAACAATAGTTTCGCACAACACACTGCAGGCTTCGTCAGACAAAGATCTTATAATATAGTATTGTAGATAGGTGAAATAATTGTACCTTTAATGACAGAAGCATGCAACTTGAGCACATAATATAATATATCTACTACATATATGAATATTTAATTTCGGCTATGAGGCCATCTTAGATTTTCCCTTTTACAGTAATGGCGGGGGGTAAAAAAACCTCATAGATATTTCTGAAAAAATGTCAAATACTAAGTATTATAGATATATAAAAAAAAGTTCCAAACAAAAATTATTCGATAGTTAGATCTATCATCAATAGCACAATTCTTACAATTATTTCACCTATATCTGCCATACTATTTTTTACTTTAACTGTTTAAGATTTTTGTCTGTCAGCCACTTCTTAAGACGTGTAAAAAAATTAAAATGTTGTGTTTTTATTTAATTTAAAATGTATAAAGAAGATTGTTATGTGTTTGTGTCGTATGGCTAGGTGTGACATTACAACACTATAATGGGTGGGCCGATTTTAATATACGACAACATTTTTGCGGGAAGGTTGTAGGAGACAAATGGAATAGAGAAATAAAACAACGATATCGTTCTACAGTTTGCCAGTTGGGAAGTTAAAAATCAGTCTCGCCACTTTTATGCTACACCTTGTATAACGTCTATAATGCAAGATGCAGGATGGTTCCCATAGGAGTTAACAGCAACTCTCTCTAGGGATTATAATAGTATTTAGTCAATCTGTCAAGATCTATCATTATTTGACAGTGCAACTGTTACTCATATAAAAAAACTACTCCCCTTTGTTTTCATCGTTTAAAACTAACGCCGAAGAAAATAATTTACATCTATGATGGATTATATTAATTTAATTAAATAAATGTATACTACCTATTTTCAATTTTAAACACAATAAAAAACGTACTGCTCGCAGTGCTTTAGAACCCTTACGCTGCTTTCACACACAACGGTTTAAGACGTACGTAAAACAGACGTACGATATTTTATCGTAACATATCTTGTTTTCACACAGAACGATTGTTTGCCATTGATTGAGCTCTCTCTTGACATCATTAATGACAGTATGTTGCAATGAATAGAGTAAAAATAGGGTATGTGTATGAACATTGTTTTTTTCTGAACAAAATGACACATCATTTATTTCATTCTGTTTCAAGTAAGCTCAAAAATAAGTTTTGTAATATGTATGTAAGCCCCGCCCGCTAAAAATCGTTTTTGCCCGTGACGTCATGATACATGCAAATAGTATAGAGGATTTATCTACTTTATCTACTTTACTATCTAAAAACCAAGAAACAAACTGTTGAAAAATACTGTTTTGTACCTATGTAGAAGCTGATGAACGACTAAAACTCGTTGTATGTGAAAACCTGCATTTAACCACGTACGCCACTGTCTTCTTAGTACGGCACGGTCGTCGTCCATTGTAGTCGCAATCGACTGCTACTGAACAGCACGGTCACGGCACCGTGCCGTTTCCGTCCTGTCTGAAAAGTCTCATTCACTGCTTCACTCCACTAATCTAATGGAATATGGACGTACGTCTTTTTGACGTACGTCTAAAACCGTGACACAATTAGTGAAACCAGCGTTAGGTCCCACCACCCTAACAATGCTTATTATGTATAGTCAATAGTGTACACCTACGTATAAATGCACTAATACTGACCCACATTATTTGTAAAGGTATCCTGTTTTTGAAAAATGTACTATGTCTAATTTTGAATATTATAACACTTTCAAAACTTCTCTGAGCAGTGCCGATAAAATTCGATTCATAAACAAGCATGTTAAAAATAACTGTTGTTTCTTTATAATAGGTAATATAAACAATAATAATAAAAAAAACTCGGGTCGCAGTGCCAAACCCTGCCGACAATATAGTGTATTTGCTAATACAGGCATTGTGGCATTATTATGTAAACTTAAGTTTGTTTTTTGACAAAATAAAAAATTTAACCCCTTAATACATCCCTTAAAATAATTAAATTTTTCTAAATTTCAATACTAGACATGGATTTTATCAGTACACCCAATTAAATACACCCTTCCATAAGTAAATCCGTATCAACAAACTAGTGTTTTCATAAAATTTGAAAGTCCGGTCCTGTCGGGCCGATTTTATTAAAATTTTAGCGGCACATTTTAATCTTTACTAAAGAGTTAAATTTCAATTTTGAAACGATTCTGACAAATTTTTCGGTATTTTTGGGCCCAAAAACTTTTGGAACCCCTAAATACAACCCTGAAAATGGTCCGATCGGGCCCATTTTAAATAGGCTTCTTGCGGTGATGGGTTCCAATGTGTGTACCAAATTTCGTTTCAATCGATTAAGTCTGTCGAGAGTTATCGTGTACACACATATATATATAAATAAATATATATATAAATATATATATAAATATATAAATATATATATATATATATAAATATATATATAAATATATACATACATATATATATAAACATTTTCAAAAATGGTGCCAAAGTGTTCAGGAGGCTATGAAACGTCGAGAAATTTTGGTCCGACCCCTAGGTCCCGCCATCCGACCGACGCCAATAGTGTATGTGCCATATTATGGCAAATACACTAAAAAGTCAAGAGGTGTCATGGGACACCCGACAGAAGCTATGCTTTTTACGCATTGTATATAAAACCGAATTTATCAAAGCTATAGACAATACAATTGAAAAGTAATTAATTGACTGCCATTTTGAAATCTGACGTCATTTTACTTTTTTGTGTCCTATAAAACTCTGTTGGTGCATATATGTGTACAAAGGCCACTGCGCGTGCGTCAGTATATTACTTTCACCGCTGGCCATAGCCATAGATATACTTTTAATAACATGAGCGTGACGCGAACCTATAAGTTTACCCCCTGCCAGAAATCGTAGGCGCTATAGAAGCATAGCTTCAAATAAATTATTTTTTTTTTTTTTTTTTTTTGTTTAATTGCGTCCTGTTAGTGATCAGTCTACCCAGACTATAAACTAATAAGATGATGGACTAGTGGCAAGAGTGAGATGTCACCCAATGGCGGCACTCAAATACTTCACTTTAAACTATGTCTGCTAAGTCGAGCACATGGTGTCTTTTCAGCCTGGATATTGTTGTGCTATTGTCTAATAAGTTTATAGCAAGCTGGTTGGGGTGATTCTGCAGTCTTTCTTGGTATCTGGTACTGTAGCGTCGAATTTCTTCTTTGACAGTTGGCGTCATTAGGTCGCGGTGGAGAGTGTCATTAGTGACGTACCATGGTGCATCTACTATCATGCGCAGTGTGGTTGACTGGAACCGTTGTATTGCTGCAATGCTTGACTTGCTGGCTGTGCCCCATAACTGCATTCCGTAGGTCCATACCGGTTTCAGCATCACTTTGTAGAGCAGCAACTTGTTTTCGATTGTTAATTGGGATTTCCTCCCGATAAGCCACCACATTCTCTTCCTTTTCATGACCAGTTGCTTTCTTTTGGCCAAGATATGATTTCGCCATGTTAGACGTCGATCGAGATGCATTCCGAGGTACTTTGCTTCGTCGGTTTGGGGTAATTCGGTGTCATTTAATTTGACTGCAGGGCATGTTTGTCTATTTAACGTGAATGTTATATGCGTGGACTTGGTTGGATTTAGTTGTATTCTCCACTTCTGACACCATTCGTGAACCTGATCTAATCTTTCTTGAAGTTGTTCTGTGGCGGTTTCAGGATCGGGGTCTACAGCTAATATGGCGGTATCATCCGCGAATGTCGCTGTTGTTGTTATGTCGTTTGTTGGCATGTCAGCTGTAAACAACGTGTATAACATTGGGCCTAGGACACTTCCTTGTGGAACTCCTGATTTTATTGGGAATAGTTTGGTGAATTCGCCTTGAAACTTGATTTGGAAATGTCTGTCGGATAGGTATGATCTTAAGATTTTATATATTCTAGATGGCATATTGTTTTTAAGTTTGAAGAGAAGGCCATCATGCCAAACTTTATCGAATGCTTGACTTACATCGAGGAATGCAGCCGAGCAGTAATCCTTGTTTTCAAGGCTATTCCTGATGACATTGGTTACTCTATGAACTTGTTCAATCGTGGCGTGGTGGTTTCTGAAGCCAAACTGGTGGTCTGGAATTATATTATTTTCTATCAAGATTGGTTTGATACGCTTAAGTAACATTTTTTCAAATAATTTAGATATTACTGGCAGTAGACTTATTGGTCTGTATGAGGTAGGTTCTTTAGGGTCTTTACCAGGTTTTGGAATAACCACGATTTGAGCAACTTTCCACTGAGCAGGGAAGTGGCCGGTTCTAAGTATGGAATTGAAGATAACATTGAGCATCATTATTCCCTTTTTTGGTAATTCTTTCAATGTCCGAACTGTCACTAGATCAAAGCCAGGGGTTTTATTTTCGATGAGCTCATTTTTTAGGCAACGGAGGATTTCATTTGGTGAGAATGCTTTTATTGGTGCTGAATCTTGTTCGGGTTCGTTTAGATAGTTAGTGATGTCTGCTGCGTTGGAATCGGCACTTGGTGGAAATGGCTGGAAAACATTTTGCAGATGTTGAGCAAATATTTCAGCTTTTTCTTTTGGGCTGCGGGCCCAGTTTCCATCTGGTTTTCTGATTGGCGGAACAGTTGTTTTTGGACTTTTCAGCCGCCTTGTGGCCTTCCACAGCGAGTAATCGGTGGCTGCAGTGGGTGTTAAGTCTTTAATGTATTCATTGAAGTAGGTGTTCTTTCGTTCTTGGAGTGCTTCTTTTAGTTCTCTGATAGCTGAGTTGAGTCTGGTCTTGTCTACAGGCTGGCGGGTGTTTTGCCAGATTCTTCTCATTCTTCTCTTAGTAGCTATGAGCTCTTTAATTTGCATAGGAAGCTCTTCGAATTGTTTATCTTGTGGTCTTGGTGTTGGAGTTGCTGACCATGCGGCTTTCTGTATTAGTTTTGTGAAGTTTTCAGTTGCCCTTTCTATTTCTTCAGGTGTTTTTAACGATATGCTGAGGATAGTTTCTTCTTCTATTATATTTCTGTATTCGTCCCAGTTTGTTTTGTGGTTATGTAATATTGGTAGTTTCTGCTTAGTTGTTACGGAGGAGCTGATCGTCGCAATAATAGGAGTATGATCTGAGCTTAAGTCTAAGCTAGAGGCTATTATCATGTGGTTGTTGGCTATTCCTTTCGTCACAAAAAAATCTACAAGATCAGGTATTTTGTATCTATCGGTCGGCCAGTAGGTGGGCTCGCCGGTCGAGAGGTAGTTTAAGTTGTTTTCACTTAATGTTTTATTTAGATTTCTCCCTTTTGGGTTCACTAGTCTTGATCCCCAGTTTGTGTGCTTGGCGTTGTAGTCTCCTCCCGCAAGAAATCTTTGTCCCAGAGTTTGAAAGTAGTCTTTGTACTCGTCTTTGGTGATTGTATGTCTTGGTGGGCAGTATATCGATGCAATTGTTACTGGTCCATTCCATGTTACGACTGTAATGGCGGTTGATTGGATTTTATCCGTTTGATATTGCGCCATTTCATAATGGGGAAGATTATTCCTCACTAAAATTGCTGAGCCTCCATGTGCTGTTCCGTCTGGGTGTTTTGTGTCGTAAATTGTATATCGTGGAATTCTTAAGTAGCTTCTTTCGGTGAAATGTGTTTCCGAAATAAGTATGATGTCCAGTTTATTTACATTTAAAAACGCGTTTAGTTCTTGACAATGATTTGCTAATCCGTTGGCGTTCCATGCTACGATTTTGATGGTGTGTTCCATTATTTGAGTTTACTGATGACTGCCGAGAGCAAATTCATTAGTGTGGTCATTTGTTCTGACTGCTGTTTCATAAATGAACGCATTTCAGTAATCATCAGTTTCATAGTCTCATTTAGATTGTCTGACATGTTGTTATCTACAGAATGATTTTTTTCGTGGTTTCTTGCCGCATCCGCGTAGGAAAATCTTGGCTGGCGTGTATATGAAGGCGTCGATGGAGGTAAGTTGTCTTCTTTCTCGGTTTCCTGGGTTGTTTCACGCTTTTCTCTTAATGGCGGAAATTTGCGTTTCCTGATCTCTTTGTATACCTCACATCCCCGATAGTTAGCTGGGTGATCACCGTCACAAAGTGCGCATTTAGCTGGTGTCTCTCTGGTTTTCTTGCAAGAATTTGTCTCGTGATTCTTCCCGCATTTGACGCATCTGTATGGCCTCCAGCAATAAGCTTTTGTGTGACCATATCTTTGGCAGCGCTTACACTGTACTACTTCACGTTTTTTGTGGGGTGGTTCAAACTTGACTTTTGCATTTTGAATGAATTCGATATCATATATTTCTTTGTTGTTTTCTGCTGGCTGAAGATCTATGTAGAACAGTGATAACGGCTCTTTCGTTACGCGATGTAATACATTACAAATATTTTGTACTCTATGTCCTTTTGCGGAGAGTTCATCTGTAAGCTCTTCGATATCCATTGAGTGATGGACGTGGCGAAGAACGACTCTGTATGGCTTGTCTTTTTTCATCTGGTAAGTGTGGAAATCAATATTGGCGTTCTTTAGATTTTTTGTTATAACTGAATACGCTCTGCTGTTGGTTGCGTTCACCTTTAACTGGTTATTGTTAATTTTGTAGACATATTCAGTTTTGTTTATATCAGTCTCAATGATATTCGATATTAATTTCATATTTCGAATACTCGGAATATAGATAGGTGGAGGCTTCGGTTCCGTAACTTCGGCTTCAGATTCAGTTTCGTCCTCGATGTCTGTTGCGTCAGCGAGCGGCTGAAATTGGTTTTCTATACTGATCGTTCTGTTGTGCGCAGCAACTCTTCTAGTATTTGGTTTTTCTAGCGATTCTTTAGCTTTACGCTTGTTTCTTCTTACTTCTGTATATTTGTCCTGTGCAGTGATTTGTTGACTAGTTGAAGGCGTTAGCGACATTGTCGTATCTGTGTTTGGTGCAGTATTCACGATGGAACTTAGCCTTACAGGTTGTGTTGATATTGTGTTTGCATATGCGCCGTCACTGGAAGATTGCATTACATTGAAGTACAATCTCACAAGCTTTTATCAGATTTTTTCCCGGTTTCACTATATTTAATTAATTATTAAATACGTTTATAATTTAGATAAATTTGTATTCAATATCACAATTTATTTAGTCACTTATGTAACAGTCAGAGAACAGACAACGCACGTCCGTTCAGTTTGACGGTCATTTAGAGACTTCCCAAATAAATTATAATTTAAAAAAACTAAAAAACACGCTTTAAAGAACTAAAAAGTAAAAAATAATTAATTTTATTGTAAAAAAGCGTGGGGTAGTATGAAAATATGATACAAAGCACCCCACGCTTTTTTACAATAAAATTAATTATTTTTTACTTTTTAGTTCATTAAAGCGTGTTTTTTAGTTTTTTTAAATTATAATTTATTTTTGCTTTTTAGTCCTGGAGATCCTGGTCAGGATAATGGGACAAACTTATGGAATTATTGTATTGTAATCGGTCCTTGATAAGTGTGCAAAGTTTCAGTTCAATCTGAAGTTTTTTGCTTTTTTTTTAGTCCTGGAGATCCTGGTCAGGATAATAAGCGTGTTAAAAATAGTAATGACCCATTTGTGGACAAAGAGATTCAATTAAAAAAAAAGGATGTGGGTCGCGGGACCCCCGACAGATTTGAAACATTTTTATAGTTTGAATCTTTTATTTATTGAATTTGACAAATTTATCAAAATAAAAACTAGCCTATATCACTTAGGGATAGTGTACTGTGTAGCTTTCTATTAGTAAAAGAATTTTTTAAATCGGTTCAATAGTTCCAGATATAATAATTTATGATTTATTACAACGCCGCGAGACATTCTCCCCCTGCGAAGATAATAAGTGAAAGAATTTTTAGAATCGGTTCAGTAGTTCGAGAGATAAGAATTTACAATTGAACACAATTTACCCTAATTTTCCCTGGTTTACCCAAATTTACCCTAGTATACCCTAATTTCTTGAATTTACCCTAGTTTTCCCTAAATACCCTAATTTACTCTTATTTAGCCCCCTTTGCCTTAAGCTACCCCAATTTACCCTAATTTACTCTAATTTGCCCTAATTTACTCTAATTTGCCCTAATTTACTCTAATTTACCCTAAATACCCTAATTTACCCAAATTTTCGTTTTAAAAAAAAAACAAAAAATCGACAAAAAATTTAATTTTTGGTGTCATGAAATTTCAAAAAATTATAATTATTGTCAAAGAAAGAATATAACAAAAATAAAAAAATTTATAAATAAATATCATATAGAATTTAGAAAAAAAACGTCAAAAATTGTACGATGCCATGAGTTTCCGAACCCAAGTCCCCATGCATAGAAGGCTAAAGTCGTACCTCTAGTCTACGGAATATACTCGCTAGACAGCCGTTGTTACTGATATATGTAAGTGCCGCAGTGGTGGGGAGAACAGCAGCGAAGGAGAACGTGGCATTGATATTTCGTGGCATAGATATTTCGTGGCATATTTCCCCTCACGCGGCTGTTCAGAGCCCGACATAAGATGTTTCACATCAAAAATATTTGTAAATCGGTTAAGTAGGACCGCTGGCGGACAGTCGAAAGAAAACGGCTTCTGATTAAAGAGATATTAGAATTGATATGTTAGCAAATTAACTAGTTTTATTTTGTACAGCACCCATATGAACAGTAAAATATATAATGAAGTTATATAAGACTCAGTGAATATTAATTGTCCTTCAGATGTGACCGACGCAGAGGTTAACCTTGATAAATTACTGAAATTAATATAAAACGCTTAGGTTGGTACTCACGGTTCGCACTCGAAGTACCGTATTCTGTAGGTACGTACATTGACTTACAAAATGGACTGCGCATAAAAAGTAGGGATGTTACGGAGCTTCGTCTCCGAACCGATATGTCGGAATCGTCACTGTGAACCTGGCATATCAACTATTAGCATCTCAAAAAAAAAACTTCAGATTTACTTGCATCCAGCATAGTTCTATAGTTCCTGATAGATTTAAACAATAGTTCAGTTGATTTACCCTTAAAATCGCAATTTGCGATTTTAAGGGTAAATCAACTGAACTATTGTTTACATCTATCAGGAACTATAGAACTATGCTGGATGCAAGTAAATCTGAAGTTTTTTTTTGAGATGCTAATAGTTAATGTGCCAGGTTCACAGTGACTCGGAATCTCCGGTTCTAATTGTACCCGATTCCGATAAATTCCAAACGGAGGTTTACCGGAACTTAGTAGACCGCCGACGAACGACGAAGAGTGTTCGGCCGCCATTAAGTGTCACGCAAGTTGCAATTGTGTTTAGTTTTACTATATAGCGTTGTGCATATTTCAATTTTTTTGTAATTTTAATTACACAATTATTATGAATTATTGCTAATTAATAATTCTTTTTTATAAAATTAAAAATTATTTTATAATTTATAATCGTCGATAAAAATTTTAATCCTTTTATCGTCAATTGAAAATTAAAATTTATTTTTGTTTATATACAGTGTGTCCACAGACTCATCCTCACATGGGGATCTCCGTTGTTATGGGAAATAGAGATTTAGTTAAATGAGACAAAATGTGCAGAATCTCCAGTACTGCTACCCTGCGTAGTCAAACTTTCCATATTTTCCTTGGTTCGCGACCGACAGTTGAAAAACGAGATTTACCCATTTTCGTCTCTTGTTTATAACTCGCTTATTAAGTAAGTTAGAAAAAAAAACATTTTCGTTTTCTTAAGGCTCTTTTTTATGAAGATTTCAAATCTCTTTTCATATTTTTATTTACTTTTATAGTTTCAGAGATACTTGTATTAACTTTGTTTTTTTAAATACACGTCAAAGATGGCCATGACACCATTCGAAAGAGATTTTTTTCTCTTTAATTTGATATGAGGGTTGATGGATTTATTTTCAAAAATAACAGAGTTATACGTAAAACACTGATTTTTAATAGTAGTCTATGCTAAATTAATTGATAAAACAACAGAAGGCTTAGCAAACAGTTGAAATTCGCGTTGGCTTAGTAAACGGCTGTTTTGTTTTAGCTGTCAAAGTGTAGTTTGTTGCTAATTTGTCAGTTTGCTAAGTGATTTATTAAATTTACTTTTGTTATCATGGAACCATTTTGGTGTCATGGTGTCATGGCCATCTTTGACGTGTATTTAAAAAAACAAAGTTAATACAAGTATCTCTAAAACTATAAAAGTAAATAAAAATATGAAAAGAGATATGAAATCTTCATAAAAAAGGGCCTTAAGAAAGTGAAAATATTTTTTTTCTAACTTACTTAATAAGCGAGTTATAAACAAGAAACGAAAATGGGTAAATCTCGTTTTTCAACTGTCTGTCGCGAACCAAGCAAAATATGGAAAGTTTGACTACGCAGAGTAGCAGTACTGGAGATTCTGCACATTTTGTCTCATTTAACCAAATCTCTATCTCCCATAACAACGGAGATCCCCATGTTGAGGATGAGTCTGTGGACACACTGTATATGTAATTCTTTTCTGTAAATACATTTGAATTTGTGACCTCCGACTACGCGGAGCACTATGAGACCTCCGCCTCCGATAATACCACATTAAAAAGTGTAGCTCAGAAAAAGGCAATGGTGTACCTCCTTCACGTTCTTGTCCCGTCAGATATAGACTAGATCACTATAATGGGTCTATTGTTTTTTTGTTTTTTTTAAGTGTAACTTCTTATTCGGCGCTACTGTCTCGACGATTTGAAGGGTAAAATACTGGCTCGACAAAGGCGTTCACAGAGATTGACAACTATAATTTATTTCATCTCGCTCACATGATGATGCACACTGCAGCCATAGAGAATGTATGCTCCAAAATGGACTATGGTCCATTCTTTAAGTCTATGGGTATGTACGTATGTAATAATATAGATGCATATATAAATCTGAGATAAATAGCCATGTTCTAAAAAATGATTTATTGCTACGATTTGCCGAAAGAACACAACTGAACAATGGCTTTCAGGAGAGTAATGTATAATGTAAAACGGTGGGACACTGGGACACTGGAACAAACACAAAAAGTGGATAAAGCTTTTATTTTAAATGTTTTAGTAAGTTTTTTTTGTATATATGTGAGTTTAAATTACAAGCTTTTGGATATAGATATAACGTTTTAATTAACACTTTTAAATTGCCATTAGCAAATTAATTACTTTTTTATTTGCATTTTTAACGATGATTTAAAATATGTGTATTTTTTTTGAAAAGGAATGCTTTATTGTTAAAGTTGATAATAGATTACCATTGGTATCGTCCATGATGGATTAAGTATGATGTACCTATAAAATAGTGGGAACTTGGACAAATAAAATTATCCGACGCTAAATTTTTTTAATAACTGCGACGTTTCGCAAAAGTTTGTTCGCTTCTTCAGGCAAACTGTAATTAGACAATTATATTGATAATAGATTTTAATTTTTAAGTGTGTTCTAATAATGGTTTTTATTGACTGACTGGCTATTACCCGTGGCTTCGCCCACGTATATTTCGATTTATGATTTATTATCCCCTCCCCCGCGAGAAATTCTCCCCTGCGATGCGAAGTTGTGGTGTTTATAATATTAGTAGGATTCCGTCTATATGCGCTAAAATGCAAAAGAATATAGTTAGGTTTTGTTACTATCCCACAGGAATAATCCCCTCCCGCAAGAAATTTATCAAAATAAAATATAGCCTATATCACTCAGGGAGTGTAGGTAACTTTCTATTAGTCAAAGAATTTTTAGAATCGGTTCAGTAGTTCCAGAGATAAGAATTTATGATTTATTATCTCTAGTGTTGCCGTCTAGATCTAGACTTTCTAGACTCTTGTCTTGTCTTGTCTAGAAATTTTCAAGACAAGACAAGAGTTTTTTAATCTAGACTTAGACTTATAGTGAAGTCTTGATATTTCAAGACAAGACAAAACTTTGAAAGTCTTGTCTTGTCTAGACGGCAACACTAATTATCTCCCCCGCGAGAATCTCTCCTCCTGCGAAGCAAAGCGGAGCTGATGGTTTATTATCCCCCCCCCCGCGATTTATAGATTGTAAAAATATATTTTCTGCCATATACCGACTACAAAATAGCTACTTTCGATGTATGTATAGCAGTTTTTTAATGAGTCATTTAACAAGCAAGTGTGCGGAAAGTGTTTTACTTACTGCACTAGGGCTGTAAGTAAACGGTTGCTACAGCCACTTCTATTTATTAGCTCTATATACGCCAACAAGCGCCTGCCATTACTTATTCACGATCTTCACGGCATAAGGTAGAAGTAAAGATGGCAACGCAAATGATCTGTCAAAATTTTTAGAAAATGAAGTGAAAAGTAGGTACTTTGTAGTGGATATGGCAAAAAATGGTTATTTTAGTGTTTCTATTTTAATTTGAATTATAGGGTCAAGGCTCATTTTGATACAATCATTTTTTCCCAATACTAAAAAACTCGGGTCGCAGTGCCAAAACCCTGCCGACAATATAGTGTATTTGCTAATACAGGCCTTGTGGCTTTATTATGTGAACTTAAGTTTGTTTTTGGACAAAATGAAAAATTTAACTCCTTAATACATCCCTTAAAATAATATTTTTTTTTCCTAATTTCAATATTATTATCAATGCAACCTCTGTACCAAATTAAATACACCCGTCAGCAAATAAATCACTATCCGTAAACTAGTGTTTTCATAAAATTTGTAAGTCCGGTCCTGTCGTACCGATTTTGTTAAAATTTTAGCTACATATTTTAATCTCTACTAAAGGGTTAAATTCCAATTTTGAAACAATTCTGAGATTTTTTTCGGTATTTTTGGGCCCAAAAACTTTTTTCAACCCCTAAAAACTACCCTTAAAATGGTCCGATTGGGCCCATTTTAAATAGGTTCCGTGCGGTGATGGATGCCAACGTGTCTACCAAATTTCGTTCAAATCAATTAAGTCTTTCGAGAGTTATGCCGCGAACACATATATATATATATAAATATATATATATATATACATATATATATATATACATTTTCAAAAATGGTGCCAGACTGTTCAGGAGGCTATGAAACGTCGAGAAATTTTGGTCCGACCCCTAGGTCCCGCCATCCGACCGACGCCAATAGTGTATGTGCCATATGGCAAATACACTAAAAAATGTTCTATGTACATTGTACACCTTACTTCTTAAGATTGAGGCTACATTGGAACCGTATCAGACCAGATCCGATCAGACCAGACCAGACAAGACTAAATCAGACACTTCAGACTTAGTGACTACATTAATTGTGATGGATAATATCCGACAAAATAAAATTAAAATCAATGAGTTCTTCAGATTCTGATGAATGAGATGAATATCTTATATGGAAAATATTACCATAAAATACGAAAAAAAAATAAGCGGCGTTATTGGATGCATACATTATTAATATTAATATACATATTATAATATCAATATGATTGATATTCAAACACGTTATAAAAAGGTTTAAGAAAATCTGATAATAATAACTAGCATAGGTAAATTTAGGAAACACAACATAACACTTTTTACTGAAAACTGAAAATGCGAATCTGAGCTGTGCGGAAACGGTGCCATTGTAGCCTTAGGCTTAGTTACTGTGTACAGTGAGCGGATCCACGAGTAACCGCTAGTAGTATAATAAAACGAATCTGGATGACCGATCTACAAAATAAACCCGTTTAATCTTTTTAATATCGGCTTATAAAATAAGATTTATATAATAGCTTGACAATGCTATTTTACACTGTTCAAGTTACTGCACTATATGCACATAATCGCGGTCAAACATAACAATAAACAGATATATACAAAATTCACAACTGATAACAACTTCGATAAATCGAATAATAATACAAAATTAATCCGTTTTTGTCTCTGTAACAAAGTCATGGTACAATACCATATTATACCTACCAGTAATTGTCTAAGATTGCAATTTGCAAGATTGTTGTAACGGCTACTATTTTGAGATTAGCTTGTGTTTGGATTGTAAATAAAATATATACTGCTGTCAGCAAGTCAGCGCTCGGGATACCCTGACGTCTGGGCACTTTAAAAGGTATAAAAAAAATAGTGTTTCGAAAAAGCTGAATTTGACACAGGGTTAATTTATAGAATATAATTTATAAAAAAACAATCACCTCATTTTGATGAAACCGACCTAGTCACCAGTTGATGAAATTCCAAACACTAGATTTTTACACATTTTAAAGCGCCCAGACGCCACAGGTGTTCTGACCGCTGACTTGCTGATTGTAGTATATATTATTTTATTTATACCCTAAATATTAGCTAATCTATAAATAATAGCCTTTACAAAAATCTTTCAGTTTTTGACCACGAGCTTTTGCACTAAAATATTCTTTAATCCTTGCTTGCAATAATTTAAGAGGAATAGTATAAGAAAGAAAAAGTTGATTTACATTATTTGTTTATGTAGATATATGAGGAATAATTTGCACTGTTTAAAATTATCGAATTCTGATACGTGGCCTGGAAACACTAGGCCTAGATAATTCTGGAAGGTGGTGGTCTCAAAAGAAATTATAATAAAAATTACGTTTTTATTACAGAACTAAATATAATTTATATTATAAAGTAAAGTAAAATATCCGAACGATATAGGTACGCCGTACGAAGTGCTTATACAATATTATAATCGAGGTTACGCAATCATTTTCCACTGTCGCATTATTATCTCTGCATGCTTGGCTTCACAATTTGGCTGCAGCCTTTGTGGCTATTTCCTGTTAGTGCTGCTATCTAAGTGTAAGCATATAAATTACAGATAACAAAGCAATAAGAACACATTATAGGTTTTGAGTCAAACCAAAATTCAAGGACGGCCATTTAGAACCATTTTAAAAGTTACACGTCGTTGTCATGAAATTACTAAAACTATCCATAAATAGATGAAAGCAATAGCATCCTCCTAAGCACTGCATATTATACAGGGTGTAATAATGAGGTGGATTAGAGCTGTATTTCAAAATTACCGATATCTGGCGGATAAAAGCACCAAATTTGGTATGAAGATACCTTAGAGTATACCTACTCATAAATGTTAGCCTAGAATCCCTGTGGAATTTCTAAAAAACAGCTTTTGGCGGCCGAAAAACCACGAAATTTTGCCACTGTTTTTACTTTTTTCGAAATATTTCAGAAACGGTCGACTTAAGCGATTCTTCCATTTTATGGTGTTTTGAAGAGAATTACATATTTCCTACAATTTTCATTTCTACAACTTTTCTGTGGAACTAATGGTGAGTGCGCTACAGCTTCTTGAAACTCACGCGCTTTTTGTAACCTTGGTAACCAATGGTTAAAATGTAATGTCCTTTTCAATAGCTTTATTTATTGTGTTCTTCATCGAATTTTTGATTGAAAACACATATGTCCATAAAGCAAAGAACACCCTAAAACGTGCTTTTGTCCCATATCGATATCTTTAAAAATTGAGAAGTTACAGGCAGTCAAAGTTGAAACCAGAGTCCAAAAACATATTTTTGGAAAAAGTCTCTTCGTCCGTTTGTCTTTGAGAACGATATAGGCCAAACGGCTGAGCACAGCTGATCTAAATCAAATTTTGATAGGATGTTTGATATGTCTGTAAAAAGAAAGAGCCCTATTTTTTTGAGGAAAATCGAAAATCGGTGCATGCGCAGAAGATATATTTGCTATAATGTTGTTTTTTCTATTACAACGCTGTACTTTTCACAGCGATTTACTATTTCACTCATTTTAACAGAAAAGTTTTTTAGGGCGCCGTACCTCAGAATGAAAAAACGGAACCCTTATAGGATCACTCTAGTGTTTGTCTGTCTATATGTCCGATCTTCCCCCCCCCCCGCTTATCTCCGAAACTACTCGGCCTAAGATTTTGAAAAAAATAGGGAATATAGGGTCTCATGCATAGTTTACAGAAAAACCTAAACGAAAATCCTGTCTATTTTGAGGGAAAAAGTATAAAATAAAAAAACAAATTTCAAATGCATCATGTGACATATCAAATGAAAAGGCTCGTTATGAGAAATACAAATTTTTTTATAATTTTAAAATGCATATTTTAAAAGATATTAAAGAAAATATACGAAAATCAAGCAATCCCCCCCCTTATCTCCGAAACAACTGAAACTAAAATTTTGAAAAAAATAGGGAATATATAAGGCCTCACTCATAGTTTACAGGAAAACCTAAACGAAAGTCCTAAGTCTTAATAGTACGGAACCCTTTCCACGCGAGTCCGACTCGCACTTGACCGGTTTTTTTCTAAACTTTGTAGTTTCGTATACTTACATAATTATATTTGAAGATAAAATCAGTTGTTTTTTTTTGTTTTTAAGTAATTGATCTGTCAGAAAAAAATGAGTTAGCTGGCAAGCATGCTTTGATTTTTTATGTAACCATGGAAACGAAAAGTAGATATAATACAAATGTTTATTACTAGCCGTTACCCGCATCATCGCACGAATTAACAAAGAATTTATTCATTTATAATAATATTATGTCAATTTATGTTGATATTTCTGAAGTTGAAATGGTTTCGTCGTCTAATTGACTGAAATTTTTCCTATGTAATCCACTAGTAACTAGTACATATTTACATTAGATCTAATGGCCCATAGTCTACTACAAAACTCTAAATGTTCTCAATGTTATTTTCCCTATGTTCGGCAAAACCGTTTACACACCAGATGTAATCTCAGAAACGACTCAACTGATTTAAAAAATGCTTTCAATGTTATATTCAATATCTATTCTATTTGAGAAGTTTGTTGCTTTTGATTATTTCTTTGCCAAACCAAAATATATTCGGGCGATGCCGGCTCGGAAAGCTAGTGTTCCCGTAAAATGAAAACAAAATTGGTTTATAGTTTAATTGGCAGGAAAATTGAAAACACTTGTTAGAGACATAATTTGGTTAAAAGCAGCAGAGCAGTGAAGCCGCATGCATGCATAATATCGATTAATTAATGATTAAGTCTGCCAATCCCATTCATCAATGTCAGCGGCGGGGGGAGAGCGATTCAACGTTCATTTTGTGCAACGCTTTCCGATCTCGCTAATGCATTTATTTTTTATACCGTTGCCGTCATCATACGTCCCTACTATTTAAATGTAATCATACAGCGTCACCCAGCATACGGGTCGTATAGCATACGATCTTCATGTTGTCACATTCATGCATATAATTTATTAATTAAAAAACTGGGTGCGTGTAAAACTCACTCGTCTGAAGTAAAACTTTATGGGTAAACGTTTGTAATCAAGTAAACACTAAACAGAAAGGGGCGTGTCAACGAATTCTTACCTACCCGCCAGCCAATCGATTTTTTTATCGACTGATCGACTTCGGCACACATGGGAACGATTTCAAAATCGTCTTTGCCATACCAACTATAAAATATCTACTTTACGTGCGTGTATGTATGCATGTAATGGGTCACTTAACAAACAGGTCTATAATTCTATAATCGAGCGTCTATAATTTACAATTCATTCATTCATAACAAACAGGTGTGTTGAAAGTGTTTTTAAACACACTAGTGTTTTCCATAGAGTTTTATGTTTATTCGCTCTGATGATCTGATCCGCCCGCTATGACAGTTATATACTCTCGGCCTACTATCGAGAGGGAAGTTTTCGACGCAAATGAACTGTCAAAAAATTTTGAAAATACTAAAAATAAAGTGAAAATACCATATATATTTCACATGCGTTGTGATTATGGCCCGTGTAACTGTTAAAACTCGCTATCGCTCGTTTTTTTCATAAAAAACTGTCATTACTTGTCAGTAATATTACGCTACTAGATAATATAGGTATACAATCGACTATAATACTGGGTTCAGAAAAATATAGATTTCGTAGAAGTGACATTAATTTATTGTGTATTGAATTTATATTAACACATTGAATATATCGATTACAATTGTTCGACTACAGCCCTAAATGTAATTCAGTATCGTAAATTATAGACGCTCGACAACAGAGGTTATTAGCGAATTCAGTATCGATAACTGCAAATTGTATTAGTTATACATAGGTACCTACCTACATAAAATGAACGACGTGAATGAAAATGTGTTTTTGTCATTTATTTTTGAGAAATATACTGAGTTTCGTGATGTGAGTATAGCAAGGTGTGCTCTTGCGCAGCGAGTGAGTGAGATACGCCCGTCTCGCTCATACCGTGTGACGTCACGTAGGGACCAGTACCTAGTGATTATTTGTTATTTTTGGCGTTTTTTGGAAAAGAATAGTGGGAATTTCGACAAAATTTGTTTAATAATTATTGTTTTTAAAGGCTTATGAAAAGCTAATATAGAAGTATTGCATATCCATTTTCAATATTTATCTTTTCTAATAGGCCTGCAACTTACCCCTTAAAAATCTTCTAGAAACTCGAGATAACGCGTTCTTTCGCAAAATTATCGAAAATGTATCAGGTCAGAATACTCTGGACTAAAATTATTCAAAATTACTGCGGTAGAACCTCCCCAAATAGCGTTTTCAAGGTGAAAAATTGTTAAAAATGTGTTTTTTCAACTCTCACTCAAATGTGTGTGAGAACAACGCTATAGATAGGACAAAACTGCATATTAGTAATTTTGTAGAGTATAAAATTTCCTACAAAAAAGTCCGAGACGGCATATGTCTAAAGTTAATAGTTTAGAAATACTGGGCGTTTCAAATTTTTGTCAATTCGGTACTGCAACATTTTGTGGTATTTTTTGCAAAATTAATAAAAGTATATTCAAAAAGGATACTCTGGACATAAATTCTCTAAAATTTTCGATAATTTTGCGAAATGGCAACTTTTTTGTCAAAAAATACGTTTGAGTTGCAGGCTACTGCCCCCCCCCCATTTCTAAATTATTGACTTTGGACATATGCCGTCACGGACTTTTTTGTAGGAAATTTTATACTCTACAAAATTACTAGTACCATGCAGTTTTGTCCCATCTCGCATGGTTCTTACACAAATTTGAGTTGGAAAAACACCTTTTTAACGGTTCTTTCACTTTGAGAATGCTATTTGTGAAGGTTCCGCCACAGTAATTTTGGTCCAGAGTAACCTGGCTTGATACACTTTCGAAAATAAAGGTGAGTTGCAGGCCTATAATAAATGTGTAGATATAATATTATACTAAGTTTGATTTTCATATATTAAATAATTACTGAAAAGGCCTAAGTCTCGTTTCACCCTGGCTGAATGTTGAACTTATTTCATTTTTTGAAAAACTGTAATATTTTATATCAGTGCCCTTAGTTTTTCGCGAATAATTAGTGCACCCGTATACCGCACAGGCAGGCATTTTCTATGTTTATCGATAACAAAATAATTGACTTGGAAACTTGTTGTGGAAACGCGCTTATATAATTGTCGACCTGTCAAGTACAAAATATTATTTTCCCTACATTGGCAATTATTTGCGGAAGAGGACCCAGTGCTAAACATTTGTACAAGTAGGTACACCTATTCTCTCGACACGACTGACAAAATATTTGTCAAGTACATCAGACGTGCATGATTCTGCCTTTAATTTGTTATAGAATTTACTGAATATTCAAAGTGCTGGTTTTTGTGAACAGTAAAAAAACCGTGATGCAGCTTTTAAATAAAGAATTGGTGTTTGCAATATTTTCGTCATTTTTTTACCAATAGAGAAATAGAGGATTAAGAATGGTAAGTAATTAACCGAAATTTAATGTAGTATGTAATACAAAAAATATTATTTTTCAAATAAAAATAATAGTTCAATCGTCATAGACTAAAATCGGGAAATCGGGGGGTACTTTCGAAAAAATCCGAACTTAATGAAACTCTGGGATGTTGTTTGTGGGTGTCCATTAGTGCTACGCCCAATATATCTAACAAAAAAACCCTGTGGAATTTGGGAGGGGGTTTTTTCTAAATATTTCGAAAACGATTGATTTTTGCGTACAACTTCAAATTAGTAAATTGTAGAGGATTAAATTTCTTACAATTTTTATGGGTAAAAAGTATTTTTTTACCCCATAGGTACCGAGATACAGAGTTTCGAAAAAGTGCAAAATTTCTCAAAATCTTAAAAAATTGCTAAAAAGGCTGGTTTTCGATATTTATTTTCCATTTTTCAACATATTGGTATTAGCTTTTTACCTTGCATCTACCAATTTGAAATTTACCGATTTTGCAGTAATGATTTCAAATTAAGTAGGCGAAAAACAAAACACTGAAAGAAGTGTGCTGTAATAAAATTGTCAAAAATTTTTTGTACTCGTAATTGGTGCACGTAAGCATTTTTACAATAATTAAAGTAAAAATGAATAATTACTCCAATGAAGAAAGAGTTTTTATGGTAAAAACGTTTTATACAGCGGTGTTAGTTTGCGGAGAGTTAGAGCAGTGACTATAGGATTTTATTCCTTCACTCAACGGTTAGCGATTTGTTTCACAACGTTAATTCCCTATGTAGACTTTGGGACCGGACACCCGGTATATTGATGGGCTGTCTAAATGCGTTAAAAATATAGAAAAATCCAAGGAGGCCACTCTACAGAAGCAATTTTATCAAAGTAAACATTTTGACTAAAAATGGAAACACTTGACGCGAAGTTCTCTAGTAAGTAAGGTGTTCAATTAATTGAAACTGGGACAGGAAATCTCTGTGAATTTAGAATTGTATATCTTCGCTAACGTTTCGGTGCTCTTTACACCAAATATTAATTTTCTATGTAGGGATTATAGACCTATCCATGAGCTATCTAACTGTGTCGAAAAAATTTGCTAAACTTATTCGTAGCCATCCTAAGGAAATAATTTTTTCAAGATAGTAACAAATTGGTTTCTTTACAGTTTTCTGGACAACGTGGAGCACCCGTAGTGTTTGACGGCATCGCAAAAGAGCGCGAATGCACAAATCCCCTTTGTCTTATTTTTATGGTGATTTTTTGTTTTGTAACGGTAAGTTTTTACTTCCCACCTCTACTATGGTAGGGAAGTAATGGATTTAGTCCGAAAAAAATATTTCGAGATTTTAACAGATTTTCACGTTTTGAGACCCTAGCAATCGTTTAAAATCATTTTCTGATTGATGTCTGTATGTGTGTGTGTATGTGATCAATTTTTCGCCTTCGATATCTTAAGAACGGAACAACATACGGGCATGCTGATTGTTCTATTGTGTTTATCAGCCTTTAACTTAGATCTGATTAGATTTTGAGTCAAATCGGTTCAGTGGATCCTGAGATATTCAAAAAAACGTTCTCAATGTCACGTATTAACATAGGTAAAAAAATATAAATGAATTCTAGATGTCATAATATGAAAAAGATGTAAATATTTTTTTTCTCTAAAATGTATAGTTTTCGAGAAAAAAAATATTTTACTAAAAAAAGAAAATTGTACGTAAATCAAGGTAACCATGATTTTTGCTACATTAAGCTAGCCATCAGTATAGATCACCAAACAAAAAAGAGGGCCATGCTTTTTTCAAAGAATAAAAATTAAATTGTGTTTTAAAGACCACCAACAGCTAAGGTTATTTGGGCCGAGTCAAAGAATAAAAAAAAGAGTGTTTATTTTTTGAAAATATTTACTAGGTGGGAAGTATAGGACTGATCATCAGTCGAATTTTTTTTTTTTACGGAATGGTCTTTGCTTTGACCAGCAATTAGCCAGTGCGGGTTTGGTATATTTTAAAATTTTGACAATTAAAACACATAAGCGACGCGATCGAACACAATATAAATGACAGGGACACACGAGGGACAAAACGTAGGGATGTTAGTAGGTATAGGGGACATGGATTAGCCTCGGACCATGCTCGGCAGGTGGACTAACAAGACGGCCAGGAAGAAAGACGGCCGGGATGGGTAGAGCGATAAGTTATTTTGTACGAAACTGGACTATTTATGTGGTACTTATTTAAAAAATAGAGTGTAAAGTGTGAAGCTTACGAACCCACTAGTACTTTTTATCATTTTAAAGGACTCTTCATGCAGGAGATTTTTTTTTAAATTTTATATTATATTTATTATTATCTATGTTGTCGAGCGTCTATAATCCACAATTCATTCATATTATTACGAATGAATTGTGGATTATAGACGTACTTTTTTATGACTTACTAGAGCCTATACTAAAAATCAAATCATTCTGAAATTCAGGTAACTTTGCTAGTAACCAAAATACACTCTGTATTACACATAAATTTTGTTTGAGCAATCTGTAATTACTAAAAGCAAAATTAATAACTGTCAAAAATATTATTTTATAAATATTTTAAAACACAACCGCTGTGCATACACTTCTGTATGTCATTCATTTACTAGAGATTCACCCACTTAAATATTGTTGGTAATTATCCAGTGATTATAAAAAAGTTGATGGTCAGTGCGAGTGGCCATTTTGAAAAATGGACGTAAAACGGGGGTGCAGGGTTTTTTTAATAATCAACGCCCAGGCCACACCGCAGAAGCTATAAACTTTAAATTCAACATACTAACTCTTCTTTAAAAATAATCAAACCTCTATTCAAGCATTTTTTTAAATTCAACCCCTTAGGGGGTAAAACGGGGGTGTAGGGTTTTCTGATTAACCAACGCCCAGGCCAAACCGCTGAAGCTATAAACTTGAAATTTGGACAGTAGGTTCCTTTTGTGGCATAAGCACCCACTAAAAAGGGATTTTTTGAAATTCAACCCCTATATGGGGGTCAAAGGGGGTGTATTGCACAGCCTAAACCACTGAAGATAGAAACATGAAATTTGGAAGTTATGTTTCTTACATGGTGTAGAGGTGCACTAAGAAAGCGTTTTTTGGAAATCAACTCCTATGGGGGTGAAAATGTTTGTATAGGAAATCGTTTCCCTGTGTGTATCAACTTGAACCTGGTATAAATATTAAATACTCTTCAAGTCAAATAATAAAATACGTATTTTAAGGTTTTTTAAGACAACCTCTGAAGAGGGGTGCAACGAGGTGTTGAATTTTCTATGGGAAGGATAAAAAAATCTAAATATACGTGAGTGGAGCCACTGGCCGCTAGTTGAAACTTGAAATATAAGACAAACAAGAACTTGAAAATGTATTAACCGAAACAGATGGCAGTTTAGCAAACTTTCAAATCTTCATGGCTTGTGCTAGAAAGATTTCTCTGAAAGATTTGAAAACATTTGGAGATTTCTGCGAGGCTGTTTGTTCATATGTGAAAAAGATTATATCAAATAAAACAGCAAGAATTGACTTCATATTTGATTCTTATTTCGATAAGTCGCCAAAGAGTTTTGAACGAATTCGTCGTGGCACATGTGGATCAATCAACCTTCACTCCATTAAAAATACAGTACCTATTCCTGTACATAAAGATAAATTTTGGACTTCTAGTTCCAACAAAGTAAAACTTCAAGACTGTTTCAATTCGTATCTACTAAAAAAATGTAGCAATATATGGCCAAATGTGCAGGTCTTCTGTAGTGCAACATCTTTTCCTAACCCAACCACGTGCATGTCCATACAGCAAACCAATTTAAGACAATCCCATGAAGAGTTACAATTTGCCTCGCAATTTGCCATGTTAGAGGAGGCAGATCTTCGTATTATGCCCCATATTAAACATGCAACAAACAGAGGTGTTATCAGAGAGTGATGGTATTATCGAATGATACAGACGTTCTGGTTCTTCTGCTATATTATTGGACTATATTCAGGAATCTTGGACTGAAGAAAATGTGGAATCGTCTAGGTGTTGGAGCTACGACGCGCCAAGTTCCCGTTCACATAATGCCTGAACGAATTCTAATATGCCATGTACTTCCTGCTTTACACTTCCTAACTGGGTTAGACTGCACTAGCCTAGTAGATATTGGTACAAAACATGATGGAATGGCAAGTACACCCGACGCATTTCTCACAAACTTCGGAATCATGGCGAGTGAAGTAATAATGAAGCAGTCAATAGAATTAGCAGAAGAATATCTCGTACAAGTTTTGAAAAAGGGATCTGTTTGTAAAACGTAAAATGTTTCTTTACACACATAGAAAAAACATTTCCATAGAAGATCTCCCACCAACCAGTGCATAAATTAGATCACACATTTTAAGGCCCTACTGCAACCCACATTTATATGTATAATCCGATTACTCTAAGAATGATACCGCTATACGTCATTGACAGAAAACGCCTATTTATCTGGACGCCTCTTACCTGACCTAGTGGCATAGTGTGCAAAGGGTTACTGAAAAAAATGAAAAAAAAACAAATCAAAACAAAGTTATTTTTTTGTTTTTTTCCCTTTTTAGGTGACCTTTTGATGATTGACGCCAATAAATTAATGACGTATAGCCTATAGAAAATTTAATGCCCTAAGCAATTATTTATGTCCTATCTCGCTAACTTGAGAAAGTTTCAAGTTATAAGCATTGAAGCTTATGTTTTTACTTTTGACATAAAACTGAAACACGTGAGGCGAAGTGCTCAGTTAGATAGCCCATGAATAAGTCTACAGCTCCTATATGTAATTTTAATATTTCTAGAACACTCTTCTTAGTAGAGCACTTCGCGTCAAGTGTTTCAATTATATGTCAAAAAGGTCAAACATGAACTTCAATGCTTATAACTTGAAACTTTCTCAAGTTAGCGAGATTGGACATATTAAATAATTGTTTAGGTCTTAGGAGATTTAATTTCGAACAGGTCCCCGACTATATTGATAACAAAAACATACTATCTGATGTTTTGGTTTGCTTGCAGTTTTCTTCTTTTACGTAGTCGGTTTTTAGTTAAAGAGAAATTGCTTCAAGGCCGCTAATTTAAGCCAATCGATTATTGTTTTTCCAGCTCGGATTCGTTGGTTATTCATTATCTACAGGTAAATTTGCACGTCTCCTACAAAGATACGATGATTGTGGCAACTTGTGTGGTGAAGATAATCCGCCAAATCCAGTTCTAGAACTTCCATGTGAAAACTTAGATTTAACGGACAAAAAGTAAGTTTAAAAGTTTTTAACACCGAATCTTTTATTAGAAATCATTTATTTTTAACAACGCCGCTATCGAAAATTCGATGTTCGCTACTGAGAGTTTCAACCCTTATAGGGATGAAAATGTTAAGATGTCGGCTTTCTCTGTTTTTTTACGTTTTAACTTCAATTCGCGTGGGTGAAAAGTCAAAATGACCCGACGTAAATTCCACATGAATCTGACAGATCTAATATTTTTGCGGATTTTTGCACACCAAAATTGCAGGTACCTACCTCAAATCAAATTTTCAATAGAGTTGTTGTCAAAAATAATATGTATTTACTCGGAACGAAACACAGTTGCAAACGCTGTGTTTCGTTCCTTGTAACGCAATATTTGCATCGGGCTTATAGCGCATCTATGAGAGGCGACGAAAGCGCTGCATCGTAGATAGAAATGACAGAAGTGGGTTTTGTCATCATTATGGATACCTATAAGATTGAAGCACAATTTTTTTTTCTCTAATAAAAAAAAGTTGAATTCGTGAAATAGTTTAGCACGTAGTGGCACATGAGTTCCAAAAACTATTCAGCCAAAAAGTTTTTGCGTGATTCTCTTTAGTATGTAGTACCTACTGATTATCAAAATCCATGTTGCCATGTGGAAATTTGTGCCATATTGTTTAAAACTCAATTTAGTGAGGTAGCTTAGAACTGTATTTCAAGATTACCGATACCTGGCGGATAAAAGCACCAAATTTTGTATGAAGGTACCTTAGGGTATACTAATAAATGTTAGCCTAGGAGCCCTCTGGGATTTCTAAAAAAACACTTTTGGCGGCCGAAAAACCACGAAATGTTACCGCCTTTTTTGCTTTTTTCGAAATATCTCACAAACAGTCGATTTAAGCAATTCTTCCATTATGTAATATTTTAAAGAGAGTTACATTTCCTACAATTTTCATTCCCACAACTTTTCTGTGGTACTAATGGTAAGCGCGCTACAGCTTCTTGAAAATCATTGGTTTTTCGGCCGCCAAAAGTTGTTTTTTAGAAATCCGAGAGGGCTCCTAGGCTAACATTTATTAGTATACCCTAAGGTACCATCATATACCAAATTTGGTGCTTTTATCCGCCAGGTATCGGTAATTTCGCTAAGCCACCTCACTAATTATTTAATATTTTCAGCAATATGAATTTTTTAATGTTTAAAGCATTAAAAATTAGTCCAAAAATTTAATGCGATATAAAAATATTTTTATTATATTCTTTATATTATTATTGTCGATTATTGTTAATTAAGATCCCTTAGAGAGAATAAAAAAAAACAAAAAAGTTGACTTGTCATGAATACTACCTGTCAAAGAGAAAACGAATTAATTACTGAAATGAAAAAAATCAACAAAAATGTTTATAAAGAAATAGTAACCGTTTTTTAAATTCACAAGTATGATTTTGTATAAACATCGACATAGAATTTGTAAGGTCATAACTCATTTCCGCACTTTTTTCCGGCAGAATGGTGCGATATGGTAGCGATGCCCTTGTTTATATGGCGTTTCCATGTCTCGTCTATTACAAACACCTAGTTCCCAGGCTCTAAAAATGTTGAATAATTTTTTTAGGTACTTGTATGTTACGAACACGTTCGAAGGAATTACGAAGAAATGTGTTGCTAGCTGCCCTGCAGGCGATTTTATCAACGAACTTAAAAAAGAGTAAATAGAAAAATACTAAATATAAAAAGTTAAAATTTTTTTCATTGTTTTTACTTATTTTCAGATATTTCTGTGTAGAAAAAAATGTGGTAAATATTGAGCAATTATTTTTTTAAGCTTGTTTGGTTGTTTATTTTTTAATACATATTTACAAGTATTGTTTATGTACTTTTAGGACATCTATTTTTATCACGTGGAATTTGATAATATACCATGGCTTCAAATTTGTTGTTGTACCGCAATTGCTGTCGGTAAGTTTGTTGAGAAATAAAAATATCGACTTTTTATATGGATACATAAGGGAAAAAAATTACTCGAGTAAATTATACTCATAAATGTAATGAGTAAATGTACTCATGAGAACAATTTTTATTACTGTAAAATACTCATACTCATGCATGCGCAATATATGTACTCAGTACTCGAGTACTTTTATAATAATAGTATGCCTACTTTTACGAGTAGGAGTACTTTCACTGACCGTCGCATCTGACATGTGGTGCGTGTTAAGCAGAGCTCGGCAGAGTACCGGACGAATGTAGGTACTCATGAGTACTTTAAAACGAGTATTTGAAAAAGTACTCAAAACTGCATGAGTACGAGTACATAAATAAAATGTACCTACTATAAAATGTGAGTATATGAGTACATTTAACTTGGTACTCGTGAAATGAGTAACGAGTACGAGTACTTTAGTTTTTTTATTTCCTTTGATTATCGTAATTAGAGACTTTAATTAACTCATTAGACGCTAATGACCTCTGTTGTCGAGCGTCTATAATCTACAATTCATTCATTAATTAACTCAATAGTCGGAGTTCAATAATCGGCCAAACTCCACTACTATTCTCGATTCACAACACCGACAATAATATTCTCAACATCAACAAAACATCGACCAACACAATTCTCAATCAACGCACCTCAGCCACATCTACAAATCTTCTCTCGGGAACCCCTTTTAATTAGCGACTAGTCAACCGCAACTATGATTATAACTGGTAAAATTGTCAGTTGGATTTTCAACAGATTATTCGGAAGTTTAATCCATTTCGCGATCCTTACAAAACAAAAAAATTCCACGACTTATTCCCCGGGAATATTCAGGAGAACACTAGGTGGGGAAAGAAAAAATCCACCGGGAAGATCCCGTAATTAGCTCACGCGGAATGGCCACAACAATCTCAAACTGACCCGATAGTTTCAATTTCACAATCGGGAAAATGAATCCCGAGTTCCAGGACTTCCATTTCTTTCTAACCACGGAAAATACGACAAACTCCTAAACAAGAATTCATGGGGCAGGGCACACGGTTAATTCGTCCCTAATCACCAGACCAATACCTATTCCACAAGGTATAATTCGGGCCACACGGGGGGGGACATTGGGGGACACAGGGGGGACATTGGATTGTGGTTGCTATCGCAAATTGCAATCCAATGTTCTTTGGGAATTAGCGCTCCCAGGGACCCGAGCTCGTACCAGTCGGTTTATGTATGCCGGCTGGTGGGTTCTAATACACAAATGGATTATTTGTTGTGTTAAAGACGCTAATGACCTCAGTTGTCGACGCGTCTATAATCTACAATTAATTAATTAATTACAACAGTCAGAGATCACAACAATAGAAAAAGCCAAAACTCCACATTTTTAAGAAAATCGCTGAAATTCTGAGTCCACAGCATGAGCGGTCGCGGGAAACTAACGTAACACAACGTCCAATCAAACAAACAGGGACGATATATCTTCCCGAAGTTCCCTGTCAAAACACCAGAATCAAGTTCCCGAAAAAATTTATTCGCCGTCATGAATTTATAGTATTAAAAAATAATAAATTTCATTGTTAACGAGAGCACCATGCGCCCGCGAAGGGGGTCTGTCACCGACCGACTCAGCGCGCCGAAGCGATCCAATTTCTCCTTTTGAACGAAACACATCATTGACTATCTCACTTGTTCGCATTCAAAATATCGCGCTGGTCTCACCGACTCATAGTCCAGTATCTCCTTGTACAAGTTAACGCATCACACGACCGTCAAGCAAGCGACTTTACTGACTTCACAAAGACATCACATCTCTGTACTTCTATCTCATGTTCTCCTTAACGATCTTACTAGACAACACCCTCTTCGTCGTACTCATGGGTAACAAAAATTAGCATGTACAGTTAGCAGGGATGCAGTCGAGATTAGGGGTGTTGCCTATTAAAAAAATTATTGCAACAGTACCAAAAGTGTAAAACGTAGGTACTTGTGAAGTTTTGAGTACTTTTTTAAGTACTCGTTTCGAAGTACTCATGAATACTTTTGTCCGGTACTCTGCTCAGCTCTGTTTTAACGTTTCATTAATTAAAAGAACATTTCTTATTGTTTTTAGCACTTTCAGTATTGCAATTCATATTATACCGTAAAATAACAAAATGCTACGTTTGGTTTACAATAGTTGTTACTCTAGTACTATTTGCTGCGTCTTGTTCTTATTATTGGTATGTCAATACTACTCTATTTTGTAATTTATTAATTAGGCTCCTTCTATACGCCGCGTTTGCAACGCTGCCGTCTGCATGTTAATTTCATAATCTATACAGCGTGTCCACGAAAGTTCTTTACAAATGGAATTTTTTTTTTATTAATTATTGGAGCAAAAATTTTTTTCTGTGGAAAAGTTCTGCTTCGTCCAAAACCTCTAAAACACCAAAGAAAATTTTTTTCGGCCTAAAGTTATACGAGGGAAATCAAAAAGTTTTATACCTCTTACTAAAAATAAAAATTATCTGTGATATTCAAGATTTTCGCAAAATTAGTTACATACCTAATCAAATTTAATTCAAAATTATAACATAACTAACTTCTAACTCATCTAAGTAATTATTTATTCAGAATTATAAATTAGAATTCAACATGTCCTCCATCTCTCTCCATACAAAGAACAGTTCTCCTTCCAAAATCCGTCACTGAATTTCGAATCATTGTAGCAGGAATTTGATGGATTTTTTCGGTGATAATCCTTTCCAAATGATCAATATCTTGAAAAGGTCTTTCAGAGTACACCATTTCCTTTAGATAACTTTAGGCCGAAAAAAAATTTCTTTGGTGTTTTAGAGGTTTTGGACGAAGCAGAACTTTTCCACAGAAAAAAATTTTTGCTCCAAAAATTAATAAAAAAAAAATTCCATTTGTAAAGAACTTTCATGGACACGCTGTATAATTGACGGAAAAGAAACGTAGTGGCAGTTGACAGATTGCGATCATGGTGACATAAATGGGAACTTTATATTGATATTTATGTAATAAGCTGCCTCGGCTGAAAATGTATGCAAAAATGAATTCTGTGAAAATGACATCTTTTTATAAAACATGAAGGATAATTTTTACAAATGCCATTTCGGTCAATATAATGGCACTTCTCAAGATTTCTGAATATCAGTTTTATTAAACAAAAAATGAATATTTATTTTGGAAAATACTTGTCTCCACTTGATCACGAACATAATGTAAAATAATTTTTACTCAGACAAAATATTATAAATTATACATTTTACTGACTTGTCAATATAATATAAAAATTGAATATTCATCTTCAATGGGACCCGTTGCAAACATTTTATGAACATTCTGAAATATAAGAAAATGAGCTATGTATACAGGGTGTTCACGCGAGGAGAAAAGGCAAGTTAATTTCGAAAATGAAGACGCTTACGGAAGCATGTTTCAGACGAAAGTTGTTAGGTTCTACTCTACAGCTGGAAAATATTTTCAATTATACAGGTTGCCTTATTTAAGCGTGGAAGACCAAAGATATTATGTTTTTTTAATGCAGTGCCCTGTTTTTATGTAATTTTTAAATTCTGCACCTAATTGTAAATAGAATCTGTACGGGAAGCGTTACTCGAAAATTTAGCAGTTTTTGAGTTATTCAAGTTTTTTCGAAATTTTTGATATATGCAGACTTTTACCTAAAATTCGAGATAGCCCAAGCGGTAACCTTTATTAAACTAATATTTTGGGGATCAATAGATAACACACGGAAGAATCAATGGTTGCATTCGAATAACAATAATAATTTTTTTTAGGAGCAATACAAATACCTCTCACCTTGAGACGTGAGATATGAACATTTTTCCAAATAAATCTACGCCCCCTTTTGACCCCCTCAGGTGGTTGAATTTCGAAAAATCCCTTCTTAATTAACGGGTTTAATCTCTTCATTTGCATATAAAAAGAGAATTAATTAGCCTACAAACGCTATGTTGTCTGGCGTATATAGTTAATATGAGTTTTAAAAAGACTATTTTCAACTTTTTAGGTTAACAATATTTCATAGCACACTGTGACAGTTCGTTCAAAAGGTGAAATTGCGCAATATCACATTCAAGTTGTTATAAATATACGAAAATATCAAATTTACGTCTAGAGAAACCTCAATAAAAGTGGTAGTAAATATCCTGAAAAATACAATTCCGGCATAAAACCTACCCTGTTGCATTTAACAATCAAACGTTATGTGATTTAAGTTAAATGAAAGAAGTAGGTACAATATTTTGTATAGAAAATTAATTTTTCGAACACAACCATTGATTCTTCAGTGTGTTATCTATTGATCCCCAAAATATTAGTTTGATAAATGTTTCAGTTTGGGTTATCTCGAATTTTAGGTAAAGGTCTACATATTATGTCAAAAATTTCGAAAAAACTTGAATAACTCAAAAATTGCTAAATTTTCGAGCAACGCTTCCCGTACAGTTTCTATTTAAATTTAGGTGCAGAATTCAAAAAAAAAAAAATAAGAACATTGAGCATTGAAAAAAACATAACTTTGGTCTGGCACGCTTAAATAGGATAACCTGTATAATTAAAAATATTTTCCAGCTGTAGAGTAGATCAAACCTAACAAGTTTTGTCTCAAACATGTTTTCGTAAGCGTCTTAATTTTCGAAATAACCTTACCTTTTCTCCTCGCGTGAACCACTTGTATAATCTAGTCACTCCTGAGATTTCAAAAAACATGTTGGAAATGATTTTATCAAAATAGGTTCATTTAAGTTCATAACGTTCAAACATAAACCATGCACTCGTAGATAAGTATAATAATTATTCTGGTTAAAAAATTGATAATTTCTAGGTTTTTATATGCAATATACCATAAAGAAAAGCGCACTTTGCCAGAAGGCAGTGTCGAATACAAACAAGTACACAGAAATGCAATGCAAACGTTAATTTATGCAATAACTGCGTCTGTCGGTGCCATTATACTACTGTGTATTATTCCTTATCTCTACGCTCGTATCAAATTCCTTCTCTTAGTGTTCAAGGAAGCGTCCAAAGTGATGACAGATATACCGTTGCTTGTTTCATTGGCACTTTATGTAAGTTATCTCAATTTATTTTCATTCTTTGGACACGATGTCATCATAGCTGGAAGCACCTAGATGCACTCGCTTTTTTGGTGTACAGCTCAAATGGCTGCACCGATTTTGAAAAACTTCTTTTGGTTCAATTCCTTTCGAGGTCTGACTGTCGAGGTCCAAATTTTCAATTTTTATAACTCGCCCAAGTGAAGTCGGATCGCTCCGTAACCTATCTGAAACGGAAGAGGCGTCATCGGCACGCCATGTAATGTTTCCATCACAGTTGAAACTGAGGCCATCTAGGAACTGCCTACTGTAACTTAATTATTTTTAAGAAATCTACTAAAAGATATCTTATCTGTTTAAAAAGTTTTTGACTAATGGGTTGGCTAAAATTGATTTCAGAAGGCAAAAATGCTTTGATAATGTTTATAATCGGTAATTTAAAAATACTTAGTCGCTGATGGCATGGGCCGTCACAATTTGATCAGAATCGAACGTTTTTAATAATTGTAATAAATTAATACTCCTGTTACAGACAATACTAGGTTTGATTCTTATTACGTTACTGTGCATCTATTTCAACGTAGCAATTTTGAGTTCAATGTCACTGAAACCAGTCGAAAATAGTAGCACATCTGCATCGAACTATAAATACGAGTATTCGATTGGCGGTCTTCAAATAGCGGGTTTCGTCATCAACTTTTTCACATTTCTCTGGATGTGGCAGTTCGTCATCGACTGTCAATATTTCGTGGTGGTTTCCTGTGTATCCCAATGGTTCTTCACACGTGATAAAAGCAGGCTTGAATCACCGATACTGTCCAGTTTTAAGACTCTTTTTTATTAGTGTATTTGCCATAATATGGCACATACACTATTGGCGTCGGTCGGATGGCGGGACCTAGGGGTCGGACCAAAATTTCTCGACGTTTCATAGCCTCCTGAACAATTTGGCACCATTTTTGGAAATGTTTATATATATATATATGTATGTATATATTTATATATATATTTATATATTTATATATATATATATATATATATATATATATATATATGTGTGTACACGATAACTCTCGACAGACTTAATCGATTGAAACGAAATTTGGTACACACATTGGAACCCATCACCGCAAGAAGCCTATTTAAAATGGGCCCGATCAGACCATTTTCAGGGTTGTATTTAGGGGTTCCAAAAAGTTTTTGGGCCCAAAAATACCGAAAAAATTGTCAGAATCGTTTCAAAATTGAAATTTAACTCTTTAGTAAAGATTAAAACGTGCTGCTAAAATTTTAATAAAATCGGCCCGACAGGACCGGACTTTCAAATTTTATGAAAACACTAGTTTGTTGATACGGATTTACTTATGGAAGAGTGTATTTAATGTGGTACAGAGGTTGCATTGATAATAATATTGAAATTAAGAAAAAAATATTATTTTAAGGGATGTATTAAGGGGTTAAATTTTTTATTTTGTCCAAAAACAAACTTAAGTTCACGTATTAAAGCCACATGGCCTGTATTAGCAAATACACTATATTGTCGGCAGGGTTTGGCACTGCGACCCGAGTTTTTTTCATCTTGGTACCATTGCTTTCGGCTCGTTGATCATAACTCTGATGCGTATATTAAGAGAAATTATGAAAATATTGGAAAACATGGCAAAGAATAACGACAATTTTATATGTAGGTATGGCTATTTTAATTTGTTTGAAACACATTATTTCGTTAATTCAGATGGTCGTGGAGATTATTACGAATAATGCTTACATCATCACAGGTAATTCTATCTATGTTTTTGGGGTTCCGCACCAAAATGGCAAAAAACGAAACCCTACGGCAAGACTTTTGCTGTTTATCCAGCCTCTGAAAGCCAGTGTGTCTATAATTTATTTTCACAATTTTGGAAATTATATCCCACTATATAAAAATGGTATAAGTTTTTTTTAAGAAACATAAAAACTGTAAATTATAAAAAGTTTAGTTGAATTTAAAAATCCGATTTAATTAACCAAGTTTTTAGGGTTCCGTATCAAAATAATAAAAAAGCAGAACCCTTGTGAAATATTATAATTTAATTTATTAGGTACTTGCAGGTATCTTTTTACGTTTTGTAACACATCATCACATGTATGAAATGTAAAACATGTCGTGTGTCTAGTCGGCTACGTAAAATAATATTTATCGCAAAACTGATACGAAAAAACACTAAAAGCGTGCATGTGTTATATAAAATATTTTATATAACACATGCACGCTTTTAGTGTTTTTTCGTATCTGTTTTGCGAACCTTAAATAGCCGTTTATTGACTAGTGACCATTATGTAACGCTTTTCAGTGCTATAATGGTTCATTATGTGACTAGTTACATAATGATTCATTATGCAACGCTTTTCAGTGCTATAATGAAAAACAGTTGCATAATGAACCATTATGTAACTAGTTACATAATGAACCATTATGTAACTGTTTTTTTAATTCAACTAAAGTCTAAAACCATGCATGTGTTATATAAAGTATAGTGTGCAACGCGTGTGCTAAATCTTTATGCGTCAGGCGCGATGTTTTCAGCACTCGTATGCGGCTCACGATGCACACTCGCCAAGGCTCGTGTGCGCTCGCCTACTACTCGTGCTAAAAACATCAGCACTCGTATTCGGCTCGTGTGTGCTCGCCTACTACTTGTGCTAAAAATATCGCGCCTGACGTATAAAGATGTATTTAGCACACTAGTTACACAATATACTATTGTTCAACACATGCACGCTTTTAGTGCTTTTTCGTATTTGTTTTAAAGACCTTAACTGTCATATAATCCGTCATTTTTGCCACTAGTTGCATAAATTACTATTATTCAACACATGCACGCTTTTAATGTTTTTTCATATCTGTTTTGCGGATCTTAAATAGTCGTTTATTGACTATTGACAATTATGTAACGATTTTCAGTGTTATAATGGTTTATTATGTAACTAGTGACATAATGATCCATTATGCAACGCTTTTCAGTGCTATAATGAAAAACAGTTACATAATGAACCTTTTGTAACTAGTTACATAATAAACCATTATGTAACTAGTTACATAATAAACCATTATGTAACTAGTTACATAATATTTTTCGTGCTAGTTCAAATATATTATACTAGCCGTTACCCGTGGCTTTGCCCACGTATATTTCGATTTATGTTTTATTGTCCCTCCCCCCCGCGAGAAATTCTCCTCCTGCGAAGCGATGCCGGGCTGGTGGTGTTTACACGCTCAAATTTTATTAATACATTACTCACTCGCTTCAAAAATAACTTCCATACAAATTTTCATCCCCTATTTAACCCCCTTAGGGGATGAATTTTTAAAAATCCTTTCTTATTGCTCACCTACGTTATATAAGGAACTCCTGTGCAAAATTTCATTCTTCTAACTTCAAAAATGACTAAGTTCCATACAAACTTTCATCCCCTATTTAACCCCCTTAGGGGATGAATTTTTAAAAATCCTTTCTTATTGCTCACCTACGTTATATAAGGAACTCATGTGCAAAATTTCATTCTTCTAACTTCAAAAATGACTAACTTCCATACAAATTTTCATCCCCTATTTAACCCCCTTAGGGGATGAATTTTTAAAAATCCTTTCTTATTGCTCACCTACGTTATATAAGGAACTCCTGTGCAAAATTTCATGCTTCTAACATCAAAAATGACGAACTTTCATACAAACTTTCATCCCCTTTTTAACCCCCTTAGGGGATGAATTTTCAAAAAAAAAATTCTTAGTGCTCACCTACGTTATATAAGACACCCATGTACAAAATTTCATGCTTCTAACGTCAAAAATGACGAATTTCCATATCAACTTCCATCCCCTGTTTAATCCCTTTAGGGGTTGAATTTCGAAAAATCCTTTCTTAGTGGGTGCCTACGTCACAAAAGGAACCTACTGTCCAAATTTCAAGTTTATATCTTTAGGGGTTTGACCTGGGCGTTGTCTGTCAGTCAATCAGTCAGTCAGTAACGGAACTGTTTTATATATATAGACTAGCCGTTACCCGTGGCTTCGCCCACGTATTTTACGATTACAATTTATTACCCCCCCCCCCCGCGAAAAATTCTCCTCCTGCGAAGCGAAGCCGGGCTGGTCGTGTTTATTCGCTCGAATTTTATAATACATAACTCATTCGCTTTGCTCGTTCGCTCGGATTTTATTAATACATTAGACACTCGCTTCGCTCGTTCGTTTGAATTTTATTAATTCCTTCTTCGCTCGTTCGCTTGATTATTATTAATACATAACTCACTCGCTTCGCTCGTTCACTCGAATTTTATTAATACATGACCAACTCGCTTCGCTCGTTCGTTTGAATATTAATAATACAATACTTACTCGCTTCGCTCGTTCGCTCGAATTTTATTAATACATTACTCACTCGCTTCGCTCGTTCGCTCGAATATTAATAATACATTACATTTGTTATCCCCCCGCGAGAATCTCCCCCCTAAATTTGTTATCCCCCCGCGTGAATTTTGCCCCTAATTTCTTATCCCCCCGCTAGAATCTTCCCCTCTAATTTGTTATCCCCCGCGTGAATCTTCCCTCTAATTTGTTATCCCCCCGCGAGAATCTGCCCCCCTGCGTAGCTTTCTATTAGTGAAAGAATTTTTAAAATCGGTTTAGTAGTTCTAAAGATAAAACAAAAACAAGTCTATCCCACGGGAACCGTACATTTTTCCGGGATAAAAAGTAGCCTATAACATTATCTGACCCCTAAACTATTACTATGCAAAAAATCATGTCGATCCCTTGCTCTGTGAAAAATAAAAACAAAACTATCCCACGGGAACCGTACATTTTTCCGGGATAAAAAGTAGCCTATAACATTCTCTGACCCCTAAACTACCACTATGCAAAAAATCATGTCGATCCCTTGCTCTGTGAAAAACAAATACAAAACTATCCCACGGGAACCGTACATTTTTCCGGGATAAAAAGTAGCCTATGTGCTATTCCAGACTAAATCTATCTCTGTGCCAAATTTCATCCAGATCCGTTCAAAAATGACGAATTTCCATACAAACTTTCATCCCCTATTTAGCCCTCTTAGGGGATGAATTTTCAAAAATCCTTTCTTATTGCTCACCTACGTAATATAAGAAACTCCTATGCAAAATGTCATGCTTCTAACTTCAAAAATGACGAACTTCCATGCAAACTTTCATCCCCTTTTTAGCCCCCTTAGGGGATGAATTTTCAAAAAAGAAATTTCTTAGTGCTCACCTACGTTATATAAGAAACTTTTGTGCAAAATTTCATGCTTTTAACTTCAAAAATTACGAATTTCCATACAAACGTTCATCCCCTATTTAACCCCCTTGGGGGTTGAATTTCGAAAAATCCTTTCTTATCGCTCACCTACGTAATATAAGGAACTCCTGTGCAAAATGTCATGCTTCTAACTTCAAAAATGACGAACTTCCATGCAAACTTTCATCCCCTTTTTAGCCCCCTTAGGGGATGAATTTTCAAAAAAAGTTTTCTTAGTGCACACCTACGTTATATAAGTAACTTCTGTGCAAAATTTCATGCTTCTAACTTCAAAAATGACGAATTTCCATACAAACTTTCATCCCCTATTTAGCCCCCCTAGGGGATGAATTTTCAAAAATCCTTTCTTATTGCTCACCTACGTAATATAAGGAACTCCTATGCGAAATGTTATGCTTCTAACTTCAAAAATGACGAACTTCCATGCAAACTTTCATCCCCTTTTTAGCCCCCTTAGGAGATGAATTTTCAAAAAAAAATTTCTTAGTGCTCACCTACGTTATATAAGACACTCATGTGCAAAATTTCATGCTTCTAACTTCAAAAATGACGAATTTCCATACAAACTTTCATCCCCTATTTAACCCCCTTAGGGGTTAAATTTCAAAAAATCCTTTCTTAGTGGGTGCCTACGTCACAAAAGGAACCTACTGTTCAAATTTCAAGTTTATATCTTTAGCGGTTTGACCTGGGCGTTGTCTGTCAGTCAATCAATCAGTCAGTAACGGAACTGTTTTATATATATAGATAACAGCCGTGCGATATATAATACATACATTATTTTACGTAGCCGACTAGACACATGATATGGTGTACATTTCATAGATGTGTTATAAAAACTACTATTATTAGTTGTACGGAACCCTCGGCGCGCGAGTTACACGATAGTTTACCCGTTTTTTTATTACATGTTGGTATTAATAATAATTTTGTTTTCAGCACTTTATGGATATAGTTTCATACGGGCCGGTAAGCAAGCCTGCCATCTTTTGACGTCTAACTTTAACAATACGATGGCCATCGACTACGTAGATGGTATACTCATCTTCATGTCTAAATTTCTAGTTGTACTCATCAGCTATATTATCGGAATTGCCTGGCTGAAAATGGAGGCATGTTCATATATTTTGTTTATTTATTTATATTGTTACGTAGCTAAGAAGACGACAAGCAACAATGAAATCAATGGATATGAAATAAGACATCTTATTGTCTCTTTTTAAAAGTTTATTATTTCAATTATTTATTCTATTTTAGCAGGATTTCACTACGACAGAGGTCTTATTTTACGCGATTTTAATTGTTATATTCTCGTTCGCCATTGCTGATAGTTTGCTTAGTATTATCGGGGTAAGATTTATATTCAAAATATAAAATAAACTTAATGATTAGAATTTGAAGTATATTTTAACTTCTTTTATTTCAGGCTACCAATGAAGCGATATACTTATGTTTCTGTATCGACGCAGAATCGAATGACGAAGTTAAAAGACCATATTTCATGACAACTGGGTTGATGGAATTTATGGAGCAAGGAAAGAAATATGTAGAATTAAAAGAAGAAGAGAAGAGGAAAAAAGCCGAAGAGCAAGGCGCAGCTGACAACTGTTGTAAATGTATATAATTTTAGTAAAATTACATACGTGTTACATAATAAATACAAATTAAATAATCTGTTCTTTTGTTTAGCATTATTATTCACATGTCAACCACTTCTGATTATTTCCGTTTCATCTAATATTTTTAAAATGCCACCCCAGTATGAGACATTAAACGTTATTCACGTCAAAAACATACAATTTTACACACCTAATAAAAGTATTATTAAAAAAATTTAAAAAAAATACCGACTACCACTAATTCACAAGAAGGTTCTAACATGGGAAGTAGTCGGATGAAAACATGTTTTTCCCCAGCGGGAACATTGGAATGTAGTTGTTCTCGCAATTGCATTCCATTGTTCTTTGGGAATTGGCGTTCCCAGGAGCCCGAGCTCATACTAGTCGGTTTGTGTATGCTGGCTAGCAGATTTAATACACAAATGGATTATTATTTGTTGTGTTGAAGACACTAATGATCTGAGTTGTCGACGCGTCTATAATCTACAATAATAATAAAAAAAGAAAACATGTTTAGTGTCATCCAAAGACGTTTATTTATCTGAGGTGTCATCCCACTAGATAGGTACCTACTAGTAAAATATACTCCTACAAAAATTTCAATCTTTTATTTACCCGACTACTTCTCATAGAGCCAGTGACACTCAAACCCTATGGTCAACGGTAAAACCCAGTTGATGAGTCTAAGGGAACTTAGTTGTAACTCACTCTACTTAAATAAATCTAAAACTCAGTACATCAGATTCCATAACTATCAAAATGTTAATAATATGGATCTAAACATTCATATTAAAGGAAAAACTATTGAAAGAGTCAAATCTATAAAATTTCTTGGTTTACATCTGGACGATAACCTTAATTGGAAAATACATTGCTCTAACCTATCATCTAAACTTAATTCGATTTGTTATTTGATTTGGAACCTCAAGACTGTATTGACAACCATACAACTTTTAAATTTTTATGATGCACAAGTTGCCTCAAGACTGAGATACGGTATCTGTTTCTGGGGAAATTCAGTCATGTCTAATGTTGTGTTTATCGCCCAAAAACGTATTATTCGTGCAATAGCTGGCATCTCCAAAACAACTTCATGTCGACAATCATTTAATAATTTTAAATTATGACTCTATGTCAAATTTATGTTTATGAAATTTGTATATTTGTATATAAAAACATTTACCACTTTACAACTAATGGTAATTATCATTCATATCACACGCGTCATAGGCATGAACTGAGTTTCCCCTTAAACAGATTGAATGTAAGTAAGAATTCTCCCCATAACATGGGTATAAAAATTTTTAATAAGCTTCCAGGAAACATTAAAGAATGCAACACTATTCACATTTTTAGTCGTCTCTTGAAGACTTATATTTTGTCGAATTTGTTTTATAACTTAAATGAATTTTTTAATATGTAAATTACTATCCTGACGTTTTCTACACAAATGTTATTTGTCAAAAGAAATAAAAGGCATTATTATTATTATTATTATTACTTTAATCCTTGCTTTAGAGTTTAGACGAATATGTAATGATTGTCAGGATGAAGTGGGCGGGGCCATAATTCGTAAAAACGGGTAACTTCTGGTCCCCCAAAAAACGGTCGTAAAGTGTATCGTTGAATGCAATGTTTTTTGGAGTTTACTCCTTAAGAATTGATTTTCATATAAGGCGCCTGGTATGGGAATTTTATGAGGAGTGAAATTCACACAAGCGTAAACAAAAAGCGTTATGTTTTTCTTGATTATAATGTCCTATTATATAGCAATTGGTATAAGCATACACTGGTCTAGTGGTAAAGCCTCGGCGTCATACGCAATATGCCCGGGTTCGAATCTGAACACAAACATGCTAAATTTTGTACGCTTATTTGAGACGTATTGGCGACCTAACGATTCTGAAAGTTTCAGCTCTTTAAGTTAATTATTTTCATTTCTAGAGCAGTTTTTTTGAGTTCAGCCAAATAAATAACTTTTTAAATTCAATTTGTATGAAAAAACTGACAGCACCATTGGAAAGAACAGAAAATTTTACTAAAGAAACATATTATATGACACTTGTTTTTCGAATTAAAGTTGAGCGAGCAGTAATTTGTTAACTAACGCTCCAAGTTGCCGTACGCCGGCCGTCCGCTCACGCAAAATAGATTTGCGGGAGCGCGCCCGCTGTACATCAGTGGCTATAACTTTTGATTGGCAAAAGCAAATGATATAAAACCAATGTTTTGCAACTTGCAATAATTTTTCGAGTACTTTAATTTTTGCATATATCACTTGAAAGTGGAGCTATGCATGAATTCTCGATTATTTCATAAAATTCGTAGAAATATGAATAATTTATTGAAAAAAAAAATAAATACTTGGGTAGCATATTTAAAGGGATTATCTAAAATACGTCTTCAGTCAAAAAAATTTAAAAAAAATTTATGAGCGTTTGAAAGTAGGTATAGGTAGATACTCTTTCGCGTCTAGTAGTTTGTCACTAGATTTTTTGAACACCCATATTTACAATAAATTCTTAATTGTCCTGTCGTGTCAAATGACATAATTATCATGTCAAAGTTTTATTCTCAGACGTAATAAAACTAATCAACTAACTTTAAAAAACGATTATCTACCAATTATTAAAAAAACAACAGAAAATTCATTTTTTTCGTTCCGATTTCTGAGAAAGTCGAATAATAATACACGATTGGACGGGTAGAATAAAGGTTATAAATAACGACAGTTTCAAGAAAAATCGCTGCAGTTGCTGAAATTCGTTGAAAAAATTCACGAAGAAAACAACAATTTTACAGGAGAAACATTTGGGTGATTATAATATAAACACTACCTTTTATGTCTGTTTGTAATAAGATAAAATAAGATAAGATAAGATAAGATAAGATAGTTCAATAGTACACCGAAGTGTGGATAAGTCAATATAAAAACATAATTAATGTTAAACATAGTATGGACATTTTTCCAAAAGATAATTTTTCAACACAATGTTGAAATTTTTAGTGCCGAACTTGACTTTGATTTGGTCTGGCCATTATAGATATACTATATTGTTTTCTTGCGCTATTTTCGAGTATATCTTAGGAAACATAGACGATCGAATGCGTTTTTAATTTTTGTCTGTTTGTACCTGCATAATTCCAAAATGGCAATACAATTTCTGAAATTTGGTGTACTATATCAAACTTAGAGTTTAGAGTACTTTTTAGGGTTTTTCCTTAACATAATTAAAAAAAGTGGATTTTTTGCATTTTGCATGAAGCATTAAATGTCAATAGGTTGCATAAAAAATTGAGCGAAATGCAACCGAAATTTCAAAATACTTTAAAAACGTTTCTTAATTTAAAAAACTACAGATATACTAATACATTATTTTCGCATTACCCACTATAAAATAGCTGCTTTTCAGGTATGTATGTATGCATGTTAAGTGACTTTTGACAGGCCGGTGTGCGAAAACGTATTTTTCCAACACTGTCGTGGGAAAGCAAAACATTTCCACAGGGATTTATATTTTTTCGCCCTGATTCGCCCGCTATTACCTACTGACAGCTAATCTCGGCCTATACTATAAATGTAAAAGTAGGCGACACAAATGAACGGTGAAAATTTTTAAAAATACTGAAAATATGAAAAGCAGCTACTTTATAGTAGGTGTGGCAAAAATATCATATATATATTTCGTGCGTAATGATATTGTGACTCGTGGGATTGTTAAAATTCGCTATCGCTCGTTTTAACACAATGTCATTTACTTGTCAGTAATACGCGTCATTACGCATCTAGATATAAAATCTACTGTTATTTATAGCTTGAGAATGGCCGAGCGTGTAGCAATACTGTTATTTACATGGCGTTGCTATGGTTCCTCTATTACAAGTCCCCAGTTCCCGGGTTCTAACCCGAGAGCTGGTAAAAGTGTCAATTGGATTTTCAATTTATTATTAAAAAAAATATATAGGTAATGAATTGAAAATATGAATTGGTGCTGGGCCCAAATAGCCTTAGCTGTTGGTGGTCTTTAAAAATCACACAACACTCACAGTTATTTATAGTTCTTATTATTTATTTAAATTTAGAAACTGCGTTTATGACTAAAAACCACAATAATGAAAATTGGAAAACCCCATCAGAAAAATGATTATTACAAATGGGTCAAAATCCAAATGAAAATTAACATCATGGATGATTTATTTGATACAAGTTCCTGGATATTCTACATCATTAATAAAATACTTCAAGTTACAATCGCTTTGCTAATGTTTCAAAATTTCATATTCATAATATTAAAATTAATTATAAATCCTGAGAAAACACTTGCTGGAAATATGGACACAATTATAATCCTGGAAATTTATGCTGCAGCATCGTTTGTTTATTTTTATTTCACTAAACATAAAAAAACTCTACATTTTCTGATGAATGAAATGGATCGAACATATCGATTTTCAATCCAAACTGGTTTGAAAGAAGTAACTATGCAGCCATTTTGTACCTCGTTACATATATTTTTTATTATATTTTTTCAAGCTACTATTCTTGGTATGACGTATTATATATTATTAAGTATTACAATTGGGTTTTTGAATGAAAATTGTTTTTGAAAGATCACATACAAGTTTTATAGCAAAACCATTTTTATTTTCAAAATTTTGATGGTTTCTAGGCTAATAGGCCGTGATCCGATAGTTACTACATACAATACATTGACAAATCATAGTAGGACGGAATACGACCGAACAGAGATCACGCTGGCATAAAAGAAGGGAGAACATATCAGTCGTTGACAGTTGACACACTTACCTGTGAGCCGCCAAGGAGGACACTTCGACCGCTGCCACATCGCCTTTGAAAATATCTACCGCAGTTGTAGATGAAAAGTTAGGTAGGAAAACTATCGGACCAGGTCTACAAGCCCGGAAGCCATTAAGATTTGGAACAACGTCGGCCCAAAAGCTTGCACACTATTTTTATTTTGTTTTTTTACTTAATAATTAAAAAGTTAGATATATTTAATTAAAAATTAATTTTTCAACTTAGTTTCGATAACGTGCCGAAAGAATCCGAACGAGTGTGTTATTTTTTTAATTCAAACACCCAATTAAATTTCACTCTAGAAAAAAACGCATAATTTATGCACTTAAGAAGGTATAGAGGCGCTACAAGCATTTAAAAGTGAAGCCAGTTGCCATATTTATTGAGACTTGTTCATTTTATATGTAAGAAGAAAAAGAAGAAGAGAATAATATTCATATCCATCCCCTTTGGCCGCCATGTTTTATGTGACTTGTGACGTCAGACCTGGCTTCAACTAGTGATGTGCAAGTATTCACTTCACTGCTACTTTTTCACAGATATCAATATTTCACAGCGACCTTAAACGATATCACTTAAAAGTAGCTGCTACCAATTTCACTCTTAACGTTTACACATCCAACTAGTATGGTCTGCACACTGCTACCTGCATACTGTGAAATGTGAATAGTTCACAGTTCGCTAGCATTTCACAGTTTACAATTACGTTCACAGATGTGTACCTGCTACCTACCTATTCTACCCAACAGTGAAAAATTTAAAATAAGGTTTAACAGGTAGGTAGGTACCTATCGTATTTACGTATATCATTATCTATTGGCACAAGATATTGATTTGTTTTAATAACTTGTACAGTGTACGTTATTTAAGTGTAAAAAATTAGGAAGTACAAGAAAAGTAAATGCGAAATAAAAGAAAAAAAATATATTTGTTTTGTTAATGTTTCTTGACGCGGATTGTCCAAAAGTGTTTCGAATAATTTTTTCTATTAATTCAAATTTAGATAATGTTAATTAACGTATCAAAAAATACATGGACAAAAAAAATATAGGTACCCATTTTTCACAGTGACCTTTATGCAAAATACAAATCTGCTTTACGTTACATCCGGTCAAATCTTTTGTTATGCCTAATAGGTAATAATAGTGACTGTGAAACGCATTTTTTCATAATTCATTTCACCGCTGCTATATTATATCCTAACAACTAACCCAGTTCGCTGCACAGTGCACAATGCATATGCCACACTGCGCATGCCGCATTGAAGGGATTTTACCAGTTTACCTGAGATATTTTAACTGTGAAATTTTTCACTGCTAAAAGTAGCAGTGAATAAAAAGTAGCATTCACAGTTTTCACTGCTACTGAAAATTCACTGATATGCCCATCTCTAGCTTCAACTTTGTATAAGCAGTATACGGTATAGCGCCTCTATTACCTTTCTAACTCAGTGTTGCCATTACACTTAGGCCCGTATTCACCAAACACTGTTAAAGATAGAAGTTACTAACCTTAGAATAAATTTATTCCTTGGAATAAAATAAACTTTCTATTCACCAAGCAATTCATTCGATAGAATAGTAACTGCAGGTAAAAATTTACTATATACTATACGCCTTGCAGATTTTGTCAAATAAAGCACGTTTACCAAAGATCCGACCGATGGCGCATCTATCGAAAATGTAAAATGGTGAATATTGACATATTTTACTGACAAAAACCTTTATCTGTAAGATATGAAATTAATATTTACCTGAAAAGGTCGCCAGGCCATGAAGTAATTTATGCATTTCGTGCACACCCTAGACGAATAAATATTTATACCCTTGAAATTGGACAGAATAACTATTCTTACGATTTATACCTGCAGTAAACTTAACTATGTTTGGTAATTTGAATTATCACTATTTATTTCGTGTGATAGTTACCAGCGGAATAAATCAACGGAATAAATAACTAACTAGGCTCGGTGAATACGGGCCTTAAATGAGTTAAAATTATAGACACGACCCATGGTTTATAATTTCTATCTTGCCATTCCTTTTGTTAAACGTGTGACACTCGTGCCACCGTCTCACATATTTTAATGCTCGGTTTCTGGCACGACTTCCAACGCTAAAAGTAATTTTAGTACTGCATTACCATGGAAACTTCTGTAAAATACTATTTGTTTTCAATTAAATTAAGATCTCCATGTAGTTGAAAACAAATGACATTCTTAAATCTAGCTGAAAGTCGTATCAGAAACCGAGCATAAGTGTCCAATTCAGGGACACTCGATAGCAGATCGGATTTCCAGGTGATCTGTCAAGTTGTTTTAGGAAGCGATCTTGTCAATCCCGGTCTGCTTTTTCGGGTTTTAAAGAAAACCGGTTAAATAAAATTTTTAACGCATTTTCAGGTCCGAATTCTGACGCAGTTGGAGCTATTTTTGAGACAATTAAAGCTAATAATGGTACAAAATATTTACCGTTTTCGCTATGGTATCCATTTAATACGCAAATAACACCATCCTATGAAATAACGTTTACCATACAAGCAGTAGGCCAGTTTTTTATGGCCTTTTGTTTCAGCAATTCTGATATAATTTGTGTGACCTCCATGTACTTGACGTACGGTCAATTGAAAATATTTCAATGTCATCTAAAACATATTTGCTATACTGCATTACGTAATTCGGGAGCTGATGAAAAAATAATTAGAAGATTTGCCTCTAACTTCAATAAATATGGTAACAAAAGGTGATATTAAATAAATCAATTTAAATTAAAATTTCTTGCCAAATACATCATTCAAAACTACGCGTTCATCTGTACAATAAACTCATATAGGTATCAATTACAAATAAATGAAATATTAACTTCGTAATGGGGTGGTCCCTTTGAAGTGAAAACTTCCTTAGGCGCGTTAGGTACTTTTTGCCTGGGTACTGAAATAACGTGAAGCGTTCGCAAAAAAACCGTAAGAATTCGCAACCTGACCGTTCGCAACTTGACCTTAAGAATTCGCAACATACTTATATCATAAAAACGGCCATCTAGACACTTCCATTCATAGCGCAGTCATGGTTACGTTTTTGCGCTCTATGCTTATAATCCTGGGTTCGAGACCTGATGGCAGCGTAGGATTTTTGGCGTTTTTCTTTCTACATGATATTTATTTATAAGTATCTATATTTTTTTTAATTTTTGTTATATTCTTTCTTTGACAATAATTATAATTTTTTTGAAACCAAGGTGGAATTAATTAAAAATACAATTTTAGTAATAAATTATTTTTAGTTCATAAATGCGCCAAAAATTAAAAAATCTGAAGTTTTCACTTCTGTCGTGTGGTCATAAGCACACACCCATTTTTTTGTTTTAGATAATTTTTCGAAAGATTTTTCTATAACAAAATAATCCCCAAAAGTGAGTTTGATTAAATTTTAAACATAGAATTATACCGTTACCGAAATGACGTAGATAAAATTCAGGCTGTGATTGGCTGACCTATATCTGCTGTGTCACGCCCACTGATATGTGAAACCGCAAGAAAGATCATTTATATAGGTACATCTTTCTGACTTCTGTCTATTGTGCGTGATTGTCTTCTACGCCATCATCATAATATGACGGGTTAGCTCAGCGTTGAAAATATATCATCATATATATAAAATTCTCGTGTCGCGGTGTACGTTATTGAATTCCTCCGAAACGGCTGGACCGATTTTGATGAAATTTTGTGTGCTTATCGGGTAGGGTGGAGAATCGGACAACATCTATTTTTTATCCCCCTAAATGTTAAGGGTGGTCCACCCCAAATTTTTTTTTTTTATTTTTTGGACAAAATTTTTTGTTTTAATTTTTTCATGATTCATCATTGAAAAATACATACAACTCTAAATTTTCACCCTTATACGATCAACCCCTGTCTAATATATAAAGTTCTCATGTCACGGTGTACGTTATTGAACTCCTCCGAAACGGCTGGACCGATTTTGATGAAATTTTGTGTGCTTATCGGGTAGGGTGGAGAATCGGACAACATCTATTTTTCATCCCCCTAAATGTTAAGGGTGGTCCACCATAAAATTTTTTTTTTAAGTTTTTAGACAAAATTTTTTGTTTTTAATTTTTTATGATACAGCATACACAAATACATACAAGCCTAAATTTTCACCCCTCTACGATCAACCCCTATTTTTGTCACGGTGTACGTTACTGAACTCCTCCGAAACGGCTGGACCGATTTTGATGAAATTTTGTGTGCTTATCGGGTAGGGTGGAGACACGGACAACATCTATTTTTCATCCCCCTAAATGTTAAGGGTGGTCCACCCCAAATTTTTTTTTTTATTTTTTGGACAAAATTTTTTGTTTTAGTTTTTTCGTGATTCAGCATTGAAAAATACATACAACTCTAAATTTTCACCCTTATACGATCAACCCCTGATTTTTAATCGCGATTTTTATATTAAGCTTTAAAAAATACATATATGGCGAACGAGCGAAGCGAGTGAGTAGTGTATTTACAATATTCAAGCGAACGAGCGTCATATACAGGGTGAGTTCGACCACCCGTATCAGTCGTTTTTTTCGAAAACGGTTAGTCGTAGAGAGTTGTGTCAAAAATTTGTATTATAAAAGCCCTAATAAAGAATCGAATGGTGATAATTTTTTTTTCCGGGAAGGTCGGCTTCCCTATTAGTTGGCTCCAGAATGTCCAGAACTCCGGAATTATAAATGTAACGATAGGTCGAAAGTGGTATTGTTGAAAAGATCTTTAAAAAATAAGCAAGTTTTGTAGGAAAATTTTTTTTATTACTGCCACCCCTGTAAATTTCTATAAGTATAAATATAAATTATTATATGTTCAAAACTCCGGAATTTTAGAAAGCACGATAGGTTGAAAGTGGTGCTGTTGAAAAACTCTTTAAAAAATAGGCAAGTTTTGTAGGAAAAATTATTTGTTTACTGCCACCCCTGTTAAGTAACAATCGTTTGAAATTATTAAATCAAAATTTCATAATAACGATCGAAGTCGGCATTAAAAATCTAGGAACCTTAGACATTGTCACAAGTGTTTAAACTGTCTTCCATTTACTCTTTAAAACATACTACTGAGCTCTTCTCGTTATACTGTGAGTGTACTTCTTCAGTGTTTAATGATCGATAGATAGGTAACTAGATTTTAAATGCGGACTTTTAAAAAGTTCGTTATTATGACATTTTAATTTAGTAATTTCAAACAAATATTACTTAACAGGGGTGGCAGTAATAAAAAAAATTTTCCTACAAAACTTGCTTATTTTTTAAAGATCTTTTCAACAATACCACTTTCGACCTATCGTTACATTTATAATTCCGGAGTTTTGGACATTCTGGAGCAAACTAATAGGGAAGCCGACCTTCCCGGAAAAAAAAATTATCACCATTCAGTTCTTTATTAGGGCTTTTATAATACAAATTTTTGATACAACTCTCTACGATTAACCGTTTTCGAAAAAAACGACTGATACGGGTGGTCGAACTCACCCTGTATATAAAATTCTCGTGTCGCGGTGTACGTTATTGAATTCCTCCGAAACGGCTGGACCGATTTTGATGAAATTTTGTGTGCTTATCGGGTAGGGTGGAGAATCGGACAACATCTATTTTTTATCCCCCTAAATGTTAAGGGTGGTCCACCCCAAATTTTTTTTTTTATTTTTTGGACAAAATTTTTTGTTTTAATTTTTTCATGATTCATCATTGAAAAATACATACAACTCTAAATTTTCACCCTTATACGATCAACCCCTGTCTAATATATAAAGTTCTCATGTCACGGTGTACGTTATTGAACTCCTCCGAAACGGCTGGACCGATTTTGATGAAATTTTGTGTGCTTATCGGGTAGGGTGGAGAATCGGACAACATCTATTTTTCATCCCCCTAAATGTTAAGGGTGGTCCACCCCAAAATTTTTTTTTTAAGTTTTTACACAAAATTTTTAGTTTTTAATTTTTTATGATACAGCATACACAAATACATACAAGCCTAAATTTTCACCCCTCTACGATCAACCCCTATTTTTGTCACGGTGTACGTTACTGAACTCCTCCGAAACGGCTGGACCGATTTTGATGAAATTTTGTGTGCTTATCGGGTAGGGTGGAGACACGGACAACATCTATTTTTCATCCCCCTAAATGTTAAGGGTGGTCCACCCCAAATTTTTTTTTTTATTTTTTGGACAAAATTTTTTGTTTTAGTTTCTTCGTGATTCAGCATTGAAAAATACATACAGCTCTAAATTTTCACCCTTATACGATCAACCCCTGATTTTTAATCGCGATTTTTATATTAAGCTTTAAAAAATACATATATGGCGAACGAGCGAAGCGAGTGAGTAGTGTATTTACAATATTCAAGCGAACGAGCGAAGCGAGTGAGTAGTGTATTCATAATATTCAAGCGAACGAGCGAAGCGAGTGAGTAGTGTATTTATAATATTCAAGCGAACGAGCGATATATATAAAATTCTCATGTCGCGGTGTATGTTATTGAACTCCTCCGAAACGGCTGGACCGATTTTGATGAAATTTTGTGTGCTTATCGGGTAGGGTGGAGACACGGACAACATCTATTTTTCATCCCCCTAAATGTTAAGGGTGGTCCACCCCAAATTTTTTTTTTAATTTTTTGGACAAAATTTTTTGTTTTAATTTTTTCATGATTCAGCATTGAAAAATACAACAACTCTAAATTTTCACCCTTATACGATCAACCCCTGATTTTTAATCGCGATTTTTATATTAAGCTTTAAAAAATACATATATGGCGAACGAGCGAAGCGAGTGAGTAGGCGAAAATATTCAAGCGAACGAGCGAAGCGAGTGAGTAGTGTATCAATAAAATTCAAACGAACGAGCGAAGCGAGTGAGTAATGTAATTATAATATTCAAGCGAACGAGCGAAGCGAGTGAGTAATGTATTTATTATATTCAAGCGAACGAGCGAAGCGAGTGAGTAGTGTATTTATCATATTCAAGCGAACGAGCGAGCGAGTGAGTAATGTAATTATTCCTGGAAATAACGTATATGGCTAAACAACGTTTGCCGGGTCAGCTATACTAAATATACGTGAGCGGAGTAATGGGTGACCGCTATTAAATCATAATTTCATACCATCCGAGCGAAGCCGGACCGGGTCCGCTAGTTATATTATATATTTTTAAATTCTTGTTTGCAATTAAGATGAAGGATATTATAACAACGAAAAGGTTGCCTTTAAATTATTTGTTTGTGTATGAGGAATAACATACACTGTTCAAAATTATCAAATTTTGACACGTGGGACGACCCTATTGTAACATTAACAAAGTTTCGACTTAAATGTACAGTTTATTCATTCAGATATTAATTCTAAGCTAGATTTACACAGTTCAAAGTATAAATTGTACTCCATATGGTAATAATTAATAGTAGATTGTAGATGTGTAGAGTCCAATTACTCTTAGAATGGTACCGATACGTATGTATCGGCGTCAATCATCAAAAGGCCATCTAAAAAAGGAAAAAAAACGAAAAAAAAAACAACTTTTTTTTGTTTTGTTTTTTTTCATTTTTTTCAGTAACCCTTTGCACATTACGCCACTGGGTCAGGTAGGCGGCGTCCAGACAAATAGGCGTTTTCTGTCAATGACGTAGCAGTATCATTCTTAGAGTAATCGGATTATAATGGGGTATATCACTGACGACTCGAGTGATGACAGTGTGTAAAAACGAAAGATAGCGAGTTTTTACAGTCACACGAGTGATAATACCATTACGCACGAGATATATATGGTATTTTTTGCCATACCCACTATAAAATAGCTACTTTTCACTTCATTTTCAGTATTTTCAAAACATTCCAACTCCACATTTATAGCAGGCCATGAATAGGTAATAGCGGGCGGATCAGAGCGAATAATCATAAATCACTATGGAAACTGCTTACTTACCGCATTAGTGTGTTTTGAAAACACTTTCAATATACACCTGTCTGTTTACTGTTAACTGACCCATTCCATGCATTATACACATACACGCATGTAAAGTAGCTATTTTTAGTGGGTACTGGGTAGGTATGGCAGAAAAAATATTGTAATAAATTGTCGTAAATTTGTAGTTGGTAACACATATTGGCAACACTTTTGATAAATATTTTTCAAAAATTGAAATTCCGTCACCATTTTTCAAAGCTAGCGATAGTTAATTAATAATTAATTATAATAATCAAAAAGATACCAAGTACCATTTTAGAAATTTAGATTCCTTGCTAATTTTTAAAGTTTCGTTTATATGTTTATGATAATTATTAAAATTTTTATTAGAAATGAATTATTAAAATTGGAGAATCTTAAAACAAATAAACATACTATGGAAAACACAAAAGTTGATGATGAAATTATCGCAAGATATGGTGAAAAGTACGAAAGTGAGCTTACCAAATTGTTAAAAGATTGCATGGAACACCATGAAGATATTTTAAGGTTTTCGAAACAGGTTAATGAACTTATCGCGCCGGTGATATTTATGAAAACCACTTTTGCAACGATGTTTATTTGCGTAATTATATACGTTTTAACAACGGTAAGTGTTTTCAAATTAAAAAAAATAAATAAAATTTAATATTAGTATAAGTTTTGTACGGCTAAATTTTCATATTAATAGATTATTGGATTATGGATAAGCAACCAATTACATAATTTATTTTGCAATATTAGAACCTCTGTTGTCGAGCGACTATAATTCACAATTCATTCATTCATTCATTCAATGTTAGAAAAAATCATTTTATCAACCTATTTCACAGTCGGGAAAGGTTCGGTTGAATCCTGACTGTGACATAGGTTGATAATAGATATTTATGCAGCAAGTGGCTTAAGTGACGAATAATATGACAGTCGCGATGTTGCGATACAATCCCAAGGTTATATGTTGCATTTATATACCAGAACTCGTGTGATAACCGCGCGAGCTGAATGCAACATAGCCTTAGGCTCGTATCGCAACATCGCGACTGTCAGATTCGTCACTTTAGCCACGCGTTACATACAATAATTGCTTCAAAAGTTCAATTTAAAGCAAATAAAACACAATTTAGATAAATATTTTATTAGTGACATTATAGCACAGTAATCTATAAAGTACTACTTTACACACGTGTGTTTTAAAATAAAACAAAACAGTATTACTTTATAGCACGGATTGCGTAAAATTTTACTTAAATGCAGGTGTTGCAAAAATGTTTTTTTCTAATATTGCAAAATCAATTATGTAATTGGTTACTTATTCAATAACCTATTAATAAAATTTAATAAACGTATCGGCATTTGGTCTAGAACCCGGGTCCTTGGAAGGAGAGGCCGACGGCTTACTCCCTGGGATATATTAATTAAGTGATTTGATGTCTTTAAAACGATAAATATGTTACTGACAACGACCTCATGGTGACAAACCAAAAAGTCTGCGTTACTACAAACTGAAAAGTTTCATTTAAAAAAAAAACAATTTTTAGCTATTGTATACTTATTGTATAATATCCCCAAAATACCAACATAATAAATTTAAAATGTCTTTTTATTTTTTATGTGATGTTATATTGTTTCAGCCAAATTACATAATTATCTCTGCACTATTGGGAAAAATTTATCTTTTATTTTTTGAAATTTTTTTAATAACCTTGAAACCATTTTCGTGGAACCATTTTGCAAAAAAATCAATATTCAAATCTCAAGGTTACCCACTCTACATGAGGTCTAATAATTTATTTTCGTCACTTTTTAGACAACGTGGCGAATGCATGGAGATTAGTCTCCATTCTTTCTATCCTCCATGCGAAGAACAATTCTATATAGGTACCTATTTTCTCCAAAGAAAAGCTTGTTTAAAAAAATGTAACTATATACCTAAACTTATTGTTTATTTATCAAATTATTATTACATTTCAGGCTGGTGATTCAGTCAATAGAGCGCAAATGGTACAATATGCATTGCTAGATATTTTTGAACTCTCGATGTTATGTTATTCGGCCACTTTGGTAACTAATGAAGTAAGTAAAAGTTATCTACAGTTGAAAATTATCTTTTTTAAGAGACGTAGTTATAATTGACAAGGGTTTTTTTTGACAAAAAATCGATTTTAAATGGGGTTGACCCACTATATTGAGAGTGGTTGTTTTTTTACGAATATTATTATACTCTAGGTGTCTAACGAATATCCATTTTTGATAGAAATTTTGAAGCGTTTATTATTTAAAAAAATAATTTAATTGTACAGTAGGTCATTTAGAATTGCCGCTAGTTAACGAGCCAATCAGAAGACGCGCGTCATTCAAGTATAGACATATGGCTGAGACAGTGTTGTCATGTTGTTGTGATGTGAAATGTCAAATTCCGTAATTAATTAATTAATTCCGTATTAATTTCTCAGCAAATATAACATATAACACTATAGATATTTAAATGTATGAAATAACAAAAACACTAAAACACGCTTGAGGACAGTGTGGTGTAACGGTTAGCGTAGCCGACCTTTGGATCACACTGTCGCGGGTTCGAATCCCACCTCCACTCATGGATGTTTTGTGATGTAATTTAGTTTTAAGGATGTTGTTATTTAATGTAATTAAGACGCTAATGACCTAAGTTGTCGACGCGTCTATAATCTACAATAAATTAATAAATTAAAACACGCTTCTTGACGCTTGACAGGTGTTTGACAGTTGTAAATACGATAACAGTGTATTTTCATTTCTGCTGGCTAGAAGAATGCAAGCGCGAACATGGTTCTTTGACGTCATCCGACCAACAATCTTCAACTTTATAATTTTTCAAAGGCCTTTCCGGGTCTCTGAAAACACTGCCGTTTAAAAAAATACGTGGGTCAACGCCATTGAGTTGCTAAGTTGCTCACGTCATTTAACAACTCAATTGTAGGTAAATTTGGCAATGAACCATACGATTTACGAAATTCTTTTGATTTCATGATCCTTTGTAAGTTGGCCACCTGTCAAACTAATCCGCATTTTTGTGGAACCGTAGGTGACCATTATATACAGGTTTCACTGTATACTAACAATATTATTAATTAAATCTAGTATTGTTTTCTAATAAATTCAACTCTGTTTCAGAGTGAAAAGATCTCAGATGCTATTTACGAGTGTCCTTGGTACCTGAGTCCAAAACAATTCAGAATTTTTATGATATTTATGCCAATGCGTGCTCAAAAGCCGATTTATTTCACTGCATCCAAGTTCTTTAATCTGTCACTTGAATTAGGCACTAAGGTATATTAACGTTTTTTTTGTGCAATATTTTATTATCTGTAGCCTGTAGGTCCAAACTAATTGATATAATTTCGATATACCCATTCTTCCATCACATATGCGTGCACTTCGACCACAAAAGTTATAAAAATAAAATGTTTTTGCCAGACCCGCTATAAAATAACTACTTTACATGCGTGTATGTATGCATGAATTGGTTCAGTTAATAGGCAGGTGTGTTGAAAGTGTTTTCAAAACACACTTGTGTGAAACATTTTTTATATTATTGAATTACGTTTATTTACTGTGCGTGCGTACTGCGACAGTTTCTCATGGCCTACTAAAAAAAGTAAAGTTGGCAACGCAATTAAAAATTTTTGAAAATCTACTGAAAATGAAGTGAAAAGTAGCTATTTTATAATGGGTATGGCTCGTTTTAACGTACTTTCGCTACTCGTGAGTAATATGCCTCACTACGGTTTAGTTTTTCTTTCTAAAATGGAATTAGTATACGACTTTTACGTGGATTATTTCGCAATTTTTTATTAATTGTTGCAATGCAAATTTATTAATTTAAATTCAGCCATGAATGTATATGTTTATAATAAATATTTATTTTTTCAGATTGTGAGAACTTCATTTTCTCTATACACAGCTTTGCTAGCAATGGGTGACTGAAAACTCTAATGATAAAAAAAATTATGAATTCAAACAAATAAAATCATAACTTTGTCTGTAAATGTAGTATAAATAAAAACTATTGGATTTAACTTCGTCATATAAACTAGAAAAATCCTAAAATATGCTCCTTAAATTGAGTTTATTTTTTCCTATAAGCTCAGTCAATGAGTAGAATAGAATAGAATAGAATTTATTTCTTTCAAATTACAGTAGCACTGTACATTTTATAACAAAAATATATATGTTTGAAAGATATAGGCTCCTTCTAAGGTAACACCTGTGGTGAAGAAGCCATTATCAATTTGTGGACAGTATTATACCTAAAACTAAAGTTAAATAAACAATTTTGGACAGCAATCAAACAAGAAAAAAGAACTATATATCATCTAAAACATGAAAAACCAAAGTATTGCGAATAATCATTGTGCTATATCAAAAAATCTTTCCGCATTTTGTTGCGTCATTAGCCATTGTCTTAACATCGACAAAAAAGTGTGCTTTATTTTGCACTGCTGTATGTTCACTGGTAACAAATTAAAAAAATGGGGAGCTAAAAAAAGAAAATATCTTCTAAAAAGTGATATGTTCGGTCTTGGCACATACATACTAGTGCGTCTAAGCATATGACCATTATCATTAGACTGAGCGGTTCCACTTCTTAGGTACTCTAAAGAAGGGTTCTAGCTGGAAAGTCAATAAGCGCAAAAATCGACTTCGAAACTTTGTTTGGATTAGTTAATAAAAAAACATATTAAAAGCGCTTGACCCTCGGGTGGGCGCAAGAGGGAGGGAGCACTTCAAAGATCCCTGTTTTCGGTTTTTCGCGTATATCTCTAAAACAGTTAGTTCTACGAAAAAATGCTATGCATAAAAACTGTAGCTGTCAAAATTTCCTACATTTTCTATATTTGAGGTTTTTTCCAATCCTCAAAACCGCTATTTTTCGAAAAAACATTTTTCGCACCACATTTTTTTGCCGAACTTTTCTCTCTCGCACCTCAACCTTTCATTTTACAAAAAAAAGTTGTACAGAATTAAATTTCTTTCAAAATGGTGTATCAGTTTACCATTTTATCTTAACGTGATCCAAAGTTTTCAAAAGCGTGTAAATCGTTAACGGTTGGAGAAAGAAAAAACCTCAAATATAGAAAATGTAAGAAATTTTGTCAGCTACAATTTTCATGCATTGGATTTTTTCGTAGGACCAACTGTTTTCGAGATATATGCGAAAAATCAAAAAAGGGACTTTTGAAGTGCTCCCTTCCTCTTGCGTCCACCTGGGGGTCAAGGATTTTTAATATGTTTTTTTATTAACCAGTCCAAACAAAGTCCCAAAATCGATTTATACGCTTATTGACTTTCCGGCTAGGATCATTCGTTAACTACAAGTCTAGAGTCTAGACTATATTCCAATAAATTTCAAGATTAATTAATTTTATAAAATTTATTAGAATAATATCTGATGAAGACTCAAACTAGGGTCGAATCGTAGACAATGTTTAAGAACACAAAATTTATTAAACGTTTAAAATGATTCGGTTGTTAATTTAGTATTGTTTTTACCTTTTTAGTTTTACTAAAAAAAACAATTCTGAACGCTACTTTCTAACATAAGTTGTGTTGGTGTATGAATCAGGTTTAATCGAAACTGCTCGAAAAAGTCCAAAGCGAGCAACCAAACATACGTATTAAGTGGGTTTCATCTAACCACTGGGCGAAGGCAAGCTGCTCTTTATAACAATTTTTTTTTTTAATAAAGAAACATTTGGATTAACAGCCAAAAATATTTTATTGTCCAGTTAAAATTTTCTTTAAAATGTTAAAGTAAAAATTATATAGGTAAGGACATCGTCCTATACTATTATTATTATTCTACTATCATTATTATTCTACAATTATTTTTTTATTTCTAAGATACTTTTCTATAAATATTTGAATTGCGACGGGATCAGTCTGGTCACTATAAATACCGGTATATATGAAGTTTATGGATTAGAAAAGAAAGAAAATGCAAAAAGCATTGTTTGGAATTAGTAAAGAAATATCCTCTACAAGAAAAAAAACAGATGTTAATTAGAAATTTCCCTAATTGTGATATAAACTTGAGAATGAAAATAATTGCTTTAGAATACTTAGGTACATGAAAAGAAAATATCAGTCCATTGCGTTGTTCAGAGGTATCTACTTTTGTGCTTATACCTGCAGCCATGTCATCATTAGATAATACAGGTGTGACGCAACACTCCTAGATTATAAAATTTGCTCCAAAAAAAAAATAAAAACCCAACCAAAATGTTGATGCGAACAGTTCGAAAAAAATTATTGAAAATTCACTATTTCTAATAATAAAAAAACATATAACAAACGAAATTTAGATGGGTACCGTGGTGACGAAATTGTTTAAAGATTACAACATTGACTCAATAATACAATTTAATAATTAAAAAATAGTGTTTCATTATTACATGAAAAATTTGTCTAATGTCTACCTGCCACCTAAAACGCTAGGGAGAAAGGCTCCCAGACTTATTTACAGATTCCCAAATGGGGAACACTTATACAGGGATTGTTGAGATTATTTTGCCTTATGTAGACTTTTAAGAAAATCCGTCGCTGCCTCTTAGACTAATAGCTAACCAAAATTAAAAAGTGTTGAAATTATCGTAACATAACAGATCGGCTTTTAGAGTTCTTGAAAACGATAAATATTTGGTTTCTATTGGGATCTGACATGTCGCTGACATCTGATGACATAATCTGAAATTCGCCAAAGGGGATTTCTTAACGTGGCTAATTGTTGTGTATGTATTATAAATCATCCCATCTTCCAAAGTTAATTCGCAGTAATGCCAATTCATACCTTTAAGTCATTAGCTCTTTCCTGTCGCCATATTGATTACGTAGCAAGTATACAATTTATGGCAGCATTTTTCCAAAACTACGCTCTGCTACCATATGTGTCAAGTTTTTATCATTCAATTTTTGAAGCTATACTTTTTTAGCGAGAATAGTAAATTGGAATGACCTCGACTCGAAAATTATCTACTCAAAAATTATTGAAACGCTTTTATGTAACAGAGATGAAACGGCTCTAGCGATTTGGATGAAATTTACTGAAAAGGGGATTTTGTGGGGCAAAAATCGATCTAGCTAGGTCTCATCCCAGGAAAAATCCGTTTTCTTATAAATTTTATAATTTTAAAAATCAATTTTTCGACATTTCAAAATAGTGTAATATTGTAAGCAGGCTTTGGATACTTATGTATAGATGTTATGATTATATGATTCAAATTCAAATTATTTATTTTCCTCAGTAAAAAAAATATTCAAAATAAACAAATGTTTTACAAAAATTAGAGGATTTCCTGCCCAACTTGGAAGACCAGTGCTAGGGCAGGAGTTCCATGAATTTTATTAATAATAATTATTAATTTTAAAAATGCTGAAAGAGGAAAAGCAAAAATGTGAATGTATGAAGAATAACTTCACACGTGCGCTTAAGTGGCTGATGTACTGTTTTAAGCTTCCACTGCCATTAAATCGAAGTGATACTACCTTTTAGTAATAGCAGTATCACGAGACAATCGAGCTTTTGTATCCATATACAGCTCTTATATTATATTACTTAAGCACTCATTCTGAACAGGTTCTTAGTTTAATGCAAAGCTCACACTTTCCATCTTTCTTTATACTGCTCGCGAAACAAAAGAAACGAAACAAGTTTTGTGTGTAAGCGAGGGGTGCACCCTCTTTAATATTTAAATTAAATTTCGAAAGTCTTCTTGCCCTACGCTAACGGCATTTGTATATATTTAAAGTCTATACAGCGTGTCCCAACATTTTTTCTAATAAAGATCATCAACTACTAGATTCATCCGAGCCTAGTAGTACCAATTAATTTTTTATTTTTAATAGCAAATTGAAATTTATTATTTATTTTTAATAATAAATTGAAAATTCAATCAACACTCAATTGTCAAGCGTACGTCTCTCTCTCTCTCTTTCTCTTTCTCTCTCTCTCTCTTTCTCTTCCGGCAGTGGCATTTGATTTTTTCTTAATGTAGCAGTCAACAATCAAGGCGGAATTTCTGTCTGATATACTTATTATTCACTATAATGAATGATTTGTGGACAGCTAGATGTCAGCATTGTCTCTTTGTTACAAAACTACAGGAGCGTATTTATCGTAGGTGCAACCGGTGCAAAACCTGTGCAAAACATGACCGACGGGCCTCGGAACCCGCGGGCTCCTGGGCCCAAGACATCTCCCCACCCCTCCACCCTTTATAATAGGTAGGTAAGACGGAATTAGGGAGGAGACAATATTTTTATTAGTAGGATTTTAGCATTACTCTCATTAGAGAAAGATGTCTTAAGTGAGCTAAATTTTGAAGATGTTGCTAAAAAATTTCTTTCTGCCAAAGTTAGAATAGAAGAGGTGTTCGGTTGTAATTTTAAATTTCGTTATTAAGTATAATGTACTCAACTACTAACAATTGCTATTAAAAAATTCTTATGGGAATGAAAAATGTTATTTAAAAATGTTTCGTCCATGATTTCATTAATAATAATAATGGGCCCTTACAGGTGCTAGCACCGAAGGTCTAGAAGGCTTAAAAACGCTTCTGAAAAACTAATTTCATTGTGAGTAAGAAAAAGTTACAAGCTGAGAATTTATGAACGTATCTTATATTGGTTTAGTGTTCGTGTTCCATGGGACGCTCTGTATATTATGTTACATAGACATATGTTTGTATTTGCAAAATGTCTTACATAAAATCTGATTATTTCAAGTTCCGGTTAGATTTTTTTCCTGTTGTTACTAAGTTTGCTTGCGGAAAATTTATTTTTAATGAAATTATTGTGTGTTTTGTTTATTTGCGATATTCGTTTTACCGGTTGATATATAAATTTACAAGTTAGATCTTAGTTCCTGAATATGATAAGATATAACAGTATTATCGAAACATCAATTTAAATTAAATAAATTTGAGAGCATAGCTCTTGAAATGTAGATACATTCACTAATAAAATTGTTGTGATAAAAAATGACTAAACGGTTTTTTTTTTACATTTATAAAAAAAAAATTGGATGAAATATGTTGCTTGAAACAGTAAAATTACTAGCATTAAAAATAAGTACAAACTGAGACAGAGCACTTCATCCTATTTTATATAGATACAGTGTAACAGATACTTATTTTCTGAAATGTTTGTTCATATATTTCAGTGGCAGTTGAAGCTTATCAGTTCGAAATAAAAAAATTGAGAGAAAAAACATCTGCTACATATGATAGCAGAGCGTAATTTTGAGAAAACTGCGTAATAAATCGCGTTTCTTTCCTCAAATGTTCGTATATTTAAGTGGCAGTAGAAGCTTAACAGTCCAAGATCAAAAATTTGAGAAACCTCTGGTACCTACATAATATAGTAGCAGAGCATATTTTTGGAAAAATCGCGTTCACAATCCATTGATGAGAGATTAGTGCTTATCAAAATCTACATATTGTATATATAAGTTCTATTGCCGTATAATGTAACTTGAGCTCCTGTCTTAACACCATTGCGATTTATGAACTTGTGCGCCCCTAGACACTACGTTTTTTGGCGCCCCCTGTACCATTTATACCAACCTCCAATAGAGGGAGAAAAACAGTAAACAAAAAAAAAAAACTTGAAAAAACGGTTCAACTGCAAAAACTATAAATCTCAAAAGGTCTAAAATAATATAAATAATATAAGGAGGGCTTATCCTCCTCGAGGGATCCGGGAGATATCCCCCCGGGAAAATTTTTTTGTAATATTGGCTCTCAGAGACGCAATTTTAAAGCATTCTGAGAACGTTCAGACTCACTAACATTCTGCCTTATTTGGAGAAAAAATCCATAGGATTGCAGTATGGGTGGGAATCATATAGACAGAAAAAATTATAAAGCAGTATAAAAATGGATACATAGCAATAATAAAAAATTTCCATTTTGTTTTAAAATTAAAAATTTCGGTTTTTCGGTATTATTATTCTTTGTTTGCCTTCGGTGCCCCTCAAAACGTCAGCACACCAGGCACGTGCTTAATGAGTAAACCGGCACTGCCTAGCACTGGTTCTCCAAGTTGAGCAGGAAATGCTTATATAATGATCCATTTTCCTAAGAGTATAGTACTTTCAATTATCCATGAGAGGCAGCACTTGTTGTAGGTACAAACATTATTTATTCCCCATTAGTGTCAGGTCATTTTAGTGGTATAACGTAGGTAATTATTTCATTAATTTAGTAATAATAATAATTTAATAATTAAGTTATACCACTAAAATGACACGACACTAACGGGGAATAAATAATGTTTGTACCTACCTTAGTACAGTCCTTTGGCTCGAAAAATAGTGGTTACCTGGAAAGTTTTCCGGGAGTTTTGAAAATTGGTAATTTTATAGTTTTTGATGTGCTCTTTCCGAATTTCGACTTTGCCTACTCGTATTTTTGCCGCTCGCGTCGCCATATTGGAAAAATGGAGCCTAAAAGCAGTTTTTTGACAATACCTCCTTTCCGACTTATTTTACGATAAAAACAGTTATATACAAAATGAAACTAGAGACAATTACCTACAATTTATGTATCTACCTTTTTTTCATAAAGTCAATAATTTAGGCGTACGAGCGCCGCAAAGTGTACTCCAACACGCGTTTTGACCAAAAAACTCATTTCAACACCACCTTGAGGTAGAGTAAGCGGCGCGTTTTTAGTGTATTTGCCATATATGGCACATACACTATTGGCGTCGGTCGGACCAAAATTTCTCGACGTTTCATACCCTTCTGAACAAGTTGCCACCATTTTTGTGTTTATATATATATGTATGTATGTATATATGTATATATGTGTGTGGGTGTGGGTGTGTGTGTGTGTACACGATAACTCTCGACAGACTTAATCGATTTAAACGAAATTTGGTACACACATTGACACCCATCACCGCACGAAACCTATTTAAAATGGGCCCGATCGGACCACTTTAAGGGTAGTTTTTAGGGGTAGAAAAAAGTTTTTGGGCCCAAAAATACCGAAAAAAATCTCAGAATTGTTTCAAAATTGGAATTTAACCCTTTAGTAGAGATTAAAATGTGTTGCTAAAATTTTAACAAAATTTGCACGACAGGACCGGACTTATAAATTTTATGAAAACACTAGTTTGCGGATCGTGATTTATTTGCTGACGGGTGTATTTGATTTGGTACAGAGGTTGCATTGATAATAATATTGAAATTAAGAAAAAAAATATTATTTTATGGCATGTATTAAGGGGTTAAATTTTTTATTTTGTCCAAAAACAAACTTAAGTTGACATAATAAAGCCACAAGGTCTGTATTAGCAAATACACTATATTGTCGGCAAGGTTTGGCACTGCGACCCGATTGGGATGAAACTGATTGCGATGAAACTGATACTCCCATCGCGGATGATGTAGATGAAATTCCGGTCTGTGACGTTTCGATTGGTACTATATAGATAAAATATTTAAAAAATGTATGTTGAAATGTAATAATTTCTATAATTTGAGTGCTTTACGAATTCTAAGGTCGCTGATTATTAATTTGTGGTCAAAAAATCAAAATTCGGTCGAAATAATTGAAGAGTATTCTGTTAAACTGTTAAAATCACTTAACACTTTTTGAAAGTTTGCATAAAAACCCTTAACGCGAAATGCTCTAGTATGAAGAGTATTCAAAAAATATTAAGTTCCCATATCGAGGTTATAGACCTATTGATGGGCTATCTAAATGCTTTAAAAAAATTAGAAAAATCCAAAGAGGCCACCCTACAGAATAAAAATAGAAATCCTTGACGCGGAGTGCTCTAGTAAGTAGGGTGTTTAATGAATATTAATTTTCTATGTAGAGATTATACACCTATCCATGAGCTATCTATCTGTATCGAAAAAATTTGCTAAATTTATACGTAGCCACCCTAAGTATATAATTTTTTCCAGATAGTACTTTTGTACTAAAAATAGAAACCCTTGACGCAGACTGCTCTAGTAAGTAGGATGTTTTATAAATATTAATTTCCCATGTGCGGATTATAGACCAATCCATGGGCTATCTAAATGAGTTAAAAAAATTTGTAAAACCTGGAAGTGGTTACCTTAAAAAAGCAATTTCTTTAAGATCTTACTTTTTTACCTTAAACATACGAGCTCGAAAAAATTGCTTCAGTGGAGAGGCCACTTCTAGATTTTCCAATTTTTTTCGACGCAGTTAGATAGCTCATGGATAGGTGTATAATCTCTACATAGAAAATTAATATTCATTAAACACCCTACTTACTAGAGCACTCCGCGTCAAGGATTTCTATTTTTAGTCGAAAAGTACTATCTTGAAAAAATGACATCCTTAGGGTGGCTACGAATAAATTTACCAAATTTTTTCGATACAGTTACATTGCTCATTGAGAGGTCTATAATATCTACATAGAAAATTAATTTTCATTAACCACCCTACTTACTAGAGGACTAATGACGATGAACTCGCAACTGCACCTGGTCCATCAAGAACAACGAAGCGAAGAAGAATGCGCTAAATTTTAGGATAGTGAATTGCATGTAAACTAGGCCCACTGGGGATACCACGGTAAAAAAAACGCGCCGCTTACTCTACCTCAAGGTGGTGTGGAAATGAGTTTTTTGGTCAAAACGCGTGTTGGAGTACACTTTGCGGCGCTCGTACGCCTAAACTATTGACTTTATGAAAAAAAGGTAGATACATAAATTGTAGGTAATTGTCTCTAGTTTCAAATTTTGTATATAACTGTTTTTATCGTAAAATAAGTCGGAAAGGAGGTATTGTCAAAAAACTGCTTTTAGGCGCCATTTTTCCAATATGGCGGCGCGAGCGGCAAAAATACGAGTAGGCAAAGTCGAAATTCGGAAAGAGCACATCAAAATCTATAAAATTACCAATTTTCAAAACTCCCGGAAAACTTTCCAGGTAAAACTACCAAATGACTGGGCTACCTCTCGTGGATCATTAAAGGAACTATTCTCAGGAAAATGGCTCGTTATTCAAATATGTAACATTGTACATAAATTGTCGAGGAATAAAAAATGTATTATTATTGCCCTAAGTTAAATTCCATCATATTATGGTAGCAAAGCTATTTTTGGAAAAATCGCGTTCACAATCCATTAATACGAGATTAGTGGTTGTTGCTCTTAGAATAAATTCCACATACATTATTTAGAACGAAGAACATCTGATTGCTGATTTGTCTGTAACGATTTGCAATCAAGTCTCATATTGCTGAATGCTGACATGTAATTTTTGAACGATTCGTAAAATGCTGAGCCTCAATCCAGACTGCCAGGGTCGCGCGCGCAAACTTGTATGTATCTTCTACATTATGTATGTTTTTTTATTTCCTCGGCAAGTTTTATGTTATATACATATGTGACGCGACACTCTTGCCGATTGAATGTTCAACCACCGTAACTCAATCTCCTTTAAGAGGTTTCTCAAAGAAATCACTGGATTCTAACAAACTCTCCTTATTTTTCTCTCACTCTTTATGTTTGTGTGTGTGTGTGCTCTGTGCATATGTGTTTATGTTACTGATCTCTAATATGTGGACTGTGTGCATGGCAGCCATATCGATGGATGACTTTTAGAGCTGGCCGTCGGGATTGACTGACATTTTAATTTATGTAGCGCCATATATAAGGCTTTCGACTGCGTGCCGCACGATGCACTACTGCAGAAACTTGAATTTTATGGTTTCAGAGGCTCTGTTTTGAATCTTTTTAGATCATATCTTAGCAACAGGAAGCAAACTGTGTTTTATAACAATAAAAAATCAAATACAAGTGACATAACCTGCGGAGTTCCACAGGGATCCATATTGGGGCCAGTGTTATTTATTATTTATATAAATGATCTGTCAAGTAATATAAACGCGACGACTGTTCTCTTTGCTGATGACACATCTTTACTTAAACGCAGTGATGCACCGTGCGACCCGCTGTCGGAAGCGGTATCTTGGTTCAATACCAATAAACTATTTTTGAATATTGATAAAACTGAACACTTCACTTTTTCACGTCAGTCAACAAATAAAAACTCCGTCAAGTTTCTGGGAATCCATTTAGATGCTACTATCAGCTGGAATTGTCATATTCAAACTATCAGTAAAAAACTAAGCGGAATTGTCTACGCTATACGGAGAATCGTGGGGGTTGCTTCCACGGAGGTAGCACTCTCTGTCTATTACGGCATGTTTTATTCTTGCATGCAATATGGAATTTTACTTTGGGGTAACTCATCTAATTCTATAATTATTTTTCGTTTACAGAAAATGGCCATTAGAATTATTGCAAATGCAAAATTTCGGGACCCATGCCGTCCTTTATTTAAAAAATTAAAAATATTAACTCTGCCATGTGCCTATATATACAACTGTGTAATATATATACATTCGCACAAAAAAAATTTTGAAAGTCATGCTGACTGTCATCACTATTACACCAGAGATAGAAATAAATTTCGTCTTCCGGACCACCGATTGGCGAGATCACGCACCGCCCCGGACTATTATGCCTTAAAATTATATAATAAACTACCATTTTTAATAAAAGAGTATAACTTACAAAAATTTAAAAACTACGTTAAAAAATTGCTGACTGATAATTGCTTCTATTCTGTGGAAGAGTTTTTAATTCATTCATTTTAATTGCATATTTTGTATTGACTTGCAACTATTGTACTAACTGTACCAAATGTTGTTAAAAATATATATCTATCTATCTATCTATTGATAAGGAACTTTAAGTTGAGACATTGGCATTGGCTGATTTAAGCAGCGCCATGTTGAAGCAGAATTTTATGAGCTGGATGTTGAGACTTTACGATTAGTTGACATTTTATTTTGCGCAGCGCCATATTGATGCGGCACGTTAAGAACTGGCAGTTGGGAAGTTGGGGTTGGCGGATATTTTAACTTATGCGGCATATTAACGCGGATTTCTAAGATCGGGCGCATACATATACAACTGTTTCACGACTAAATAGTTTATTCGAGTTGTGTACGTGTCACGATTTCAATTCGACTAAATTGTTTAGTTGTTAGAGGTGTCCATACAATCATTCTCAGTTGTGCTACAATTTCAATATTAAAGTAATGGCCTGTCGAACAACTATTTAGTTGAATGTATGCGGGCGTCAATACACTCCTGTGAACATAAGCTGCCGACGATAGTTGTTCGATAGTTTAGTCGAACAACTACCGTATTGATAGTATGCGCAGTCCCATCTGCACCAAGAGCCTTTTGACAAACAACTAAACAGTTGTGCAATTAAAAGTTGTATGTATGCGCGGGCCCTAAGCGCTAGTTGTGGGGATGTTGAAATGGAGATGGGCACTGCCAAACTTGACCGCTATGGGCGCCATCTATATAACTACCGTTAGTCTGTGGCTAAGTGAACATAGTTCATAATAGTGTATTACTGTGTAAAATAATAAATCAATGACAATGCCAATGTGCTGTGTTTACCAATGTTCAAACTTCAAATCATAGAGGTTTTGTATTTCCAAAGGATCTAACTGAAAAGAAGTGGTTGCATCATGCGCTATCAGAAGGGGAAAAACTTGATTTCTCGCGCGTTTTTCTATGAAAACCAATGATAACTTAGATGGCTATAAACCTGCTGCCATCTATGTTACGTTTCTCATTTGCCCACCTACATTGGCTGTCATTTTTAGGGTTCCGTACCTCCATATGGAACCCTCTATACCCCGCCTACGATGTCTGTCCGTCTGCCACAGGGCTCTATCTCACAAACGGTAAAAGGTAACTAGTTGAAATTTTCACAGATTGCGTGTTGTTGTGGCAAATAATAATTATAGTTAAATAAATAATCAATTAGTTTTAATAAATTAATGTTTTTTATACTAAAAACGAGCGACTATTATAAACTATATTATTTATATATTGGAATCCGTTGGAATCAAACCGCACGGTTTATGGTCTTCGCGTGTGATGGCGTCGGTTTGTCAGTTATATTCATGTACCTATAAGTATAAATAAATGTACGAATCTTTGTCTATTTACGCAATGTGCGGTGATCAAAGCCCACAAAGAGAGCAAAAATATATCTGTGTCTCAATTCTGACGAAGTAACTCCGCATTTATTCCGATGATGTTATTGATCGATGTACGGGCGTTCCAGAACAAAATTTTGAAATAAAGATATCTCTATTTCATTTGGACAAAATGTAAACAAGGCACTTGACAGCTGTAGCCAATCGGAAACCAGAGCCCGCAGAAAAACAGAGAGAAATATACACCTGCACCTATGTCGGCTTCACGATTTTTGATCTATCATCAGTAGGTATTTATGTGTACGTGGTTATATTATAACTGTCACAGTGGCGTCACCTTGCGCGATGATTGTAAACTATTATTTAGTGTATTGGAATGACCACAATTAACTGTCAACTGTGAGATCCGAGCTTACACTGGCTTACACTGTACTTTTTAACATAGACAGTAGACACAGTCACACAGTTTAAATTTTAAATTGTTGTAACGGTACGGAACCCTTATGGCACGAGTTCTACTCACACTTGACCGGTTTTTCAAACCATTATTACACATATATCTGTAAAAAAGTAGCGTGCAGTAGTAGATAATAATTTAAATTTCCCGCTTAAGTGGTCGCCCAAAGTTAACTTCTGTCTCAAATCGTCCAGGCTCATGTCTTAATCAGCTTCTAAGAGGCTAGGGACTGACCGATTATCCGCAATCCATATAATTAGAAATCAATAGTCTGTATGCATATAAATAAATGTGCATTTGAAAACACGTGATTTATTTGACTGAAATGGAGAAAAGAAGGTACATACTTGCTTTTTCTTTCAAACGACGAATTTCCTTCTTTCGTTTGCTTTTCGATTCACGGTTTGAAATATCGGTTATGGTTAAACATGTAAATACAGGCCCGGACTTAGCACTTATAACTTGAGATTAGCTGGGTACGTATATAGTGATGTAGCTCTTTGTGTGTCGTTTCCATGGCTCGTCTATTTTACACTTTCTAATCTAAAAACTTGGGTATTGGATTTTCAGTTTATTATCGATTAATTTTTCTCGGTCTGTTTGTTTTCGAGAATGACTGACCCGAATTTAATTGTTAATGAAACTTTGTACACCGGTAATTGGTATCTAAAAACATATTTTTTTCGTAAATTTGCGGCTAAAGTTTCTGGACTAAGTAGGTATTTAAAAATTAAAAATGTATTAAGAATGTCTGAGGATCATGTCAATTAGCTTTTATAACATAACACTGTGTCCCAAATTCATGTAATACATAGGGAAAATAACATTGAAAACATTTATAATTTTGTAGTAGGAAAAGGACCATAAGACCTATTGTAAATATGTAGTGGATTAATACATAGAAAAATTAGACTTTAATAAAAAAAATAAAAACCTTTTTAAAAAAAAAAGCTTCTTCAAAAAGATATTAAAAAGAGGAAAAATAATGAAATTTTGTGGTCTGCGCCAATTTAATAACACATTAACTGCTGTGTTACAAGGTTCCGTTCTCGTAGCAGTAGTACAGGATCCCTGTTAAAATATCTGCACAGAAAACATGAAATACTAGATTTATGTAAAATACTAAAATAGATCAAGCAGATGCATATTACATGTGTAGACATCCTGAATTCTTACATAAATTATCCCGGCAACAGGACCTTTCAGGAAAAAGATAGGAATAACTCGATCTGCATTATATTTTAGCTCGGCAGTTCTCAAACATTTTATAAATTAAATGTTCTGCCCGAGTAAAGTTTCGATTGCCATCTTCTCGTTCTTTCTAAAAAATTTACCCCCTTGCGGTTCACCCGTTTGGGAAGTTTTTTCCGAAAAGTCGTAAGTAAGTATTTATTTGGTCATGGGCCATGGCGTCAAATTACATTTGAGTATGACAAGTCATTAATACAAAAACACAATGCCATAATACGATGAAAATAAAAACTACAAGGGTAAGTAATAACAATGCTCAATTGAAGATTTCTTTACAACTCGTTTGAAACTATTAAAATCGCTTACGGCCTGAGTCACGACGCTGGTTTCACCGGTTTATTACGCGCTGGGAGCCGCGCTGACTGCAGCGATGAAAATTACTTCACTGTGGGCTCCGTTGCGTTGATACATGCTGTATTTCAGAATTAGAACCGGGGGTATTTTTTACAAGCTTTTATTTAACTTGCAATGTATATTAGTTAGTTAGTTAGTTTGTGTGTTTGTTTAGGTCAAAACTTGCAAGTCAATTTTGAACGACTTCCACGTATGCGATCGATTTAAAATTTTGTACACATATATATTCCCGATGACAATACATGAATAAATCGTTTTTAGAAATAAATTCAACCCCTAAAGGGTTCAAACGGGGCTGTAGGGTTTTTTTGACTAATCAACGCCCAGGCCAAATTGCTAAAGCTAGAAACTTGAAATTTAGACAGTGGGTTCTTTTTCTGACGTAATCATCCACTAAGAAAGAATTTTTCGAAATTCAACCCCTACGAGTGTCAAAAGGGGGTAAAATTTTGAAAGACTAAAATGAACAAAATAAATATTAGTAAAAAAAACTTTTTAGAGACAAGCTTTTATTTAAATGCACTAAAAAGGAAAAAATAATTTTTTATAATTTAGGTTCATAATTATAAAAGCGTGGGTCGTGAACTCTATGATAGTTTATTAGTCACGACTCATGACCCACGCTTTTATAATTATGAACCCAAATTATTAAAAATTATTTTTTCCTTTTTAATGTGCATTTAAATAAAAGTCTCTAAAAAGTTTTTTTTTTAGTAATATTTATTCGTGCTTGATTCTCTGCTGAATTTGAGTAATAACCAATCAGAAAACAGTATATTTTCACGTAGGCTACACGGGCAAAAGTCATACACAAACATGGCGTCATAGCTATTCTATTATGGCGTCATAGCGTTTACTTTTGTGACAGTTTATAAGTTTTTACAATGCAAATTCAAGAGAAAGTGAACTCAATATTCGAAAAATGGTCAAAATCACAAATTGAGGCCCTAGTGCAGTAAGTAAAACACTTTCCGCACACCTGCCTGTTAAATGATTCATTAAAGGCCGCTGTATATACATCGAAAGTAGCTATTTTGTAGTGGGTATGGCAAAAAAATATATTTATTATAGGTAGGCAACTATATATAGAAGAAAGTAATTTTCGTTAATGTACAAAAGTGAAAATATAGTGCTGAGAGAAGCATAATAAATACTAATGAAAACTGAAATGCTGAAACGCTGAAATTTTAAACAATTACAGCCCTTGCGGTTGTATATATATTTCAAATTGAATATAACAATTCGTTTTCATTCGTTGCGTCCCTAATATTGGTTTTATTCGTCTATAAAATGTAAGAAAATCTTTATTCCATACCTAATGAGAGCATAAAATAAATAGAAACGATGTGTGGGACCGTCGCACAATTGACTGACTTGATACAGGTCTATATCTATAATACTACGGTATACGGACAGTATAGAATTAATACGGTAAAATAAAAATATATATTTATTAAAATTAATTTATTATTTAATTTTAATTATTATTTGCGAGGATTCATGCCATAACAACACACAATCTATGAAAATTTAAACTAGCTACTTCTTAACGTTCGCGCGCTGTGAGATAGAGCCCTGTGACATACGGACGAACGGACAGACGTCATAGGTAGAGTAATAGGATTCCATACGAAGGTACGGAACCCTAATGAATATATTATATTATTATATGATCTATAATAAAAAGTTAATGTGTAACTATAGTGTAGGTACTTAAATACATTTTTATGCGTCGCAGGCGCGATGTTTTCAGCATGAGTAGTAGGAGAGCGCGCACGAGCCTTGACGAGTGCGCATTTGCATGGAAACAACATGCAGTCGAAGGCATACTACATGTAGTAGGAGATTGAACAGAAATATCCGATGCCTCAAACTGCATGTTATCATTTGATCTTGTTTCCATTTCGATTTTGACGCAGTCGGGTTTTTTTAATTTAATTTTTTTTATATCTTGGCAACAATACCGCTTGTAAATGTTTTTATAATAAATATTAAGATTTTAATGGCGCCCCTTCTAAAAATTTTATATTTTTATCAATTAAAAAAACTAAAAGTAAAAAAGATCAGGTGTGTTGCTTCTTCATAGAAATACAGAAATTCTGGAAAGTAAACTGATGCGCTGCTAGCGAGTAAAGACAGACATAGTTAATAGACCCACCTGTCTTTGTCGTATAGTCTATTGAGCCTGTAGTGGAACAAGGATAGGTGGCCCTATTAACTATATCTGTCTTTACCCGCTTTCCACGCACAGCAAGGTATAGGGAGTAAGCTTTCCAGCATTACTCTCTTCATTTTTTATTGTAGATTATAGACGCGTCGACAACTTAGGTCATTAGCGTCTTAATTACATTAAATAACAACTAACAAAACACCCATGAGCAGAGGTGGGATTCGAACCCACGACAGTGTGATCCAAAGTCCGCTACGCTAACCGTTACACCACACTGTCCTCTACTTTATTTCAGTGTGCTTCTTACTCATTGTATATAAAATCGAATTTGTTTACAAAAGATATAGAAACTGCGTTACCCTCTCGTGATGTGACGTTTCAGTTTTTCTGTTTTAGGTCCCTATCTCAAACGTGCGTTAGGAAGCATAACTTCAAAAATCTATTTTTAAGCCTTTGGGATGATCCGCCACTGGTTACCATTCTTGTTCATTAATTGTTTCTCGAATGGACGTCACTTTTCGAAACAGCCTGTATATAGCGCTGTATATATTCATACATGCATTAGGTATGTATAATATAAAAATAAACACGATTTTGAAGTATATAAAATTAATTTTTGGCATACCATTTCATTTTACATACTAACTTTTTTAATAAATTTGTAATATAAATTTTAATTAAACACGTTCTAAAACAAAATTCAGCAAATATTCATTACGTAAAAAAACTGTACAGTATATACGATACTAGCTACGTATATTATATAATTATTATAGTATAGATGGAATTAATATGCTTGTATAAAATTGCATAAATATTTTATTTTGCAAATTTTCACTTTTTAAATAATTATATTATTACGAACGAGGCCACGAGCGTGTAGCATGTAGCGATGACGTTGTTTATATGGCGTTTCCATGGCTCCTCTATTGCAAGCCCCCAGTTCCCAGGCTCTAATCCGGGAATTAGTAAAAGTATCTTAATTGTAAAATTGTATTTTAAAGACCACCAACAGCTAAGATTATTTGGGCCTAGCATCAATTCATATTTTCAATTCATTATTTTTTTTTTTTTTTTTAATAATAAATTGAAAATCCAATTGACACTTTTACCAGCTCTCGGGCTAGAACTCGGGAACTGGGGACTTGTAATAAAGGAACCATAGCAACGCCATGTAAACAACAGCGCCGTTACACTCTCGGCTATTCTCAAGTAAAAGTATCAATTAGATTTTCAGTTTATCATTAAAAAATAATAAATTGAATGAAATAAGTTTTTTTAGTAGATTTGAGATTTGAATTATGTTGACTCGTAAAGGTTATTGTAATGTTAAATGACTGAATAGCTACTAGCTAGATTATGTTACAATAATTTAGAATTAAATAACAAACCAAAAGGCGGGACACTATACAATCTAAAAGTTGTTATGTTCGCGTTACATTTTGGTTTCTACAATATAGTGAAGATAATGTTTTGAGGTTAGATTTTAAATTTCTTAAAATAATAATAAAATAATTTTTGAAAATAAATACAAACTAGTATGCTATACTAGCTCCCAGAGCTAAATTAAACAATTATTGAATAGCGCTAAAATTGACATTATAATTGTTCTCAGTTTTGTAAAATTCAAACTCATAAAAATGACAATTGAAAATTTTAGGAATTTTGAAACTATTGTCAGCATAACTCACTGAGTCATTTTTCACATTTTATTAGAAATGAAACAAATTGTAACGATTCATAATATTTAATTGTTGCAAATAATGGTCGTATTGCGTTCTATACTCCTTTTTATAATAAATGACAATTGAAGACCAACATTTACTAAACTTCATACTTCGTAGAAACATGATTATCAAACTGTCAGTATCGTCTTTAATGAATATTCAAAGGAAACAAGCTGAAGAAATAGGATTAAATATCACGGCAGGTAAGTGAATTACTTTCTTTATTGTATTTGCAAAGTATTAAAACTTCGTTTATAAACATTATAATAATGATTATAGATACAAAAAACCACAACAATTACCTACTTATCCCAAATAAAATAATCCAAAATATATTATCTAACTTGTTTTTTGAAATAGGAATTAACAAAATTAAAAAGAGGCTAGCAAAAAATCTAAACAATTTAATTGATAAATGTCAAATTTATGACAGTTCTCTGTTCAGATAGGTACCAATTCATCTTAGGTGGCTAGATAACCTCTATATTACTTCTCGTAGGGCCGTGTCGGGCCATACGTAAATTACACTATGCATTTTTTATAATTTTTTTCTACCCCTCCCCTCTAACTAATTGATAATATTTTCACCAGTTGTCGGAGTAGAACGAGATTTGTATAAATATGTTAATTTTAAATCTAATTAACCTTTTTCAGAAAATCGAATATTGTACATAATTAACATAAAACCGACGATTACAAATGACGATTTGGAACGATTTTTTATGGACTGTGGACCTATATGGAGAAGTTACGTACTGATAAATATGTGGAGTCAAAGTCTTCAAGGAATGGGCTATGTGGAATTTTTGTCCGACGATTCTGTCAGAATGGCGATTATGAAAAATGGAAGTCTTTTTGGAGGATGGCCAATTAATGTAAGCTTCCCTACATAATATAAAGATATTCAAATTGTCTTCAGTATATAGTAGTGTTGACCCCATGAATGTTAATAATTGAAGGAAGGTTTGGAAGGTTTTCAATTTATCAGTTTTAAAGTGTGACAGTTTTGATAATTGATTTTATCAAATTTAAGTTTTAAAATATGTATTGTTTTAAGTGACAAAATTGTAAAAATCATATTAATTAAATGACCATGCAATTTAGAATTAGAACAATAATTTACCATTAGATCACTGGCTTGAGGCCCTGAAGATGAAATTAAATATTTGGAAACGTTGGCCACAAGCGATATTTTGGTAAAGCTTCATTATTTTGACCCTCAACCAAACCTTACTTCAATTAATAATATAAAGAGCAACGTTTGTCTTTCTCCCATAATATATCACTTTACTATATCTCTTTTAGTTTGTAGCCGGCGTACCCCAATTTACCTCAGCGATCGCGTGGGGGATCCCCAACTTTACATTTTCGTTCTCTTATCATTTACCTTTTGTCATGGGCCCTGGGCGCCGATGCTCATCGGCACCCAGGGGAAGATTCTGATTTCGCACTCGCTGCATATTTGACTCGGGAAGAAGTAGGCTTTGAAACACAGAAAGCATTTTTCAAATCGGTTCATTAATTCCTGGGATTATCCGCCGCAGACTTTTCCTGTTTATAATATTAGTATATAAAATACAAAAAAAAATAAAATTTTTAATATATTCTACTTTTTTCTAGATAATTTCTGAACATTTTTATGGACAGCCACTGCTTACCATTTCGGAAAACCCGAATTTTAAGCCAAACAGAGAAAGGCGATTCAGAAAACGTATTATAAAAACTTACGCCACTAAAAATGCTTTATAAATTAATTAAAACTTAATTTTAAGTTGTGTTTTGTTTTATAAAATTTTGTCATTAAAGAGGTATTTTTTTGTTAAATAAACAACATTATCTATATAAAGTATTTTCAAAACAAATAAAGCAATAAATGGATCTGAATAATGTTTTTAATGAAATGATTGTAAAAGCAAATTATAGAAAAACAGTATCATGAGAACGAGTTTGAGATCGTTTTTAGGGTTTCGTATCTCCAAACGGAACCTTATTACTGAGCTTACGATGTCTGTCCGCCCGTCCGTCCGTCTGTCGAAAGGCTCTATGGACTATCTCACAAATAGTAAGAGGTAGCTATTTCTGCCCTCGTAAACATCTTGTATTTTTGACTAGACGATGGATTTTTTATTAATCGTCCCTTCATAGGGCGTTGCAGATAAAAAATTTAGTTCAGACCATACAACGCCCTTATCTGAATAAATTACTGTTTTACGTCGGTTCTTGCGAAAAAGTTTTTCAATATTTTCGTAAGTTGCCCTGTAGTGCATGTAGAATCTAGACCACTGAACACCACCCATAACTGGAATGCTAGACAAGCTGACATACGCGGGAAAAAATTTGCATGCATTTTAACAATTCAATACTGTCGATATTTGCTTGATCCGGGGCTGTAGGGCTTGAGAATAGCCGAGCGTTTAGCAATGCCGTTGTTTACATGGCGTTGCTATGGTTCCTCTATTACAAGTCCCCAGTTCCCGGGTTCTAGCTCGAGAGCTGGTAAAAGTGTCAATTGGATTTTCAATTTATTATTAAAAAAAAATAATGAATTGAAAATATGAATTGGTGCTAGGCCCGAATAACCTTAGCTGTTGGTGATCTTTAAAACACAATTTTTCCGGGGCTGTAGGATCTGGGCGCTGTTGCGGTGTAAATGTTTCGTTCGTTATCGCCAGCTACGATGGGCAGTTTTCGTGTCCGTTACGTTTACTGTCAACATTTCATCCCCCAGGGGAACATTGGAATGTAGTTGTTCTCGCAATTGCATTCCAATGTTCTTTGGGAATTGGCGTTCCCAGGAGCCCGAGCTCGTACCACTCGGTTTGTGTATGCCGGCTGGCAGATTCTAATACACAAATCGATTATTAATTGTTGTGTTCAAGACGCTAATGACCTGAGTTGTCGACGCGTCTATAATCTACAATAATAATAATCAACATTTCAGTAGAAACACGAGTAGAAACAACAAATGAAATCTAAGTAATCTAACCTCATGTTCGTTGCATGTTTGGCTGTTTGAATTTGTATTTCCCTGCTGTTTCTCGACCTACCTAAGCTTATTCAGTAGTTTTATTGATCATCAGCGCTATAAAACTCAGAACCTAAAAGTGTCTAAATTCCTAAAATTTGAATTTTGTGTCATTTTCACTTTGAAAGGCGCAGGTCCGCGAGCCCCGTGCGCAGATTGTAATCGTTACCAATCTAATCTTTATGAATAGCATTCCAGTTATAGGTGTAATTCAGTGGCTTAGATTATATTTATATTTAATTATATTATATTTAATTTAAAATCAAAACCGACCAACTGTTCGAAAATAAGGTTTTAGTACTGAACGTATGTTTTCGATTTTTTGCGTTACAAGCAATGCACAGTACTTTTTTTCATCTTTCTTGGCTGCATTTAAATTCCATAAGGTATATATTTTAATAGGTAGTTATTTAACATTTTATAACCAGTTTCTGGTTCGCCGCCACTGATTTTACTAAACAACTTACATAATATTAAATGAAATGTTATAACTTACGCAAATGAGTCAGTTATATTAAAATAATACCATATTAATTATACCATTGCATAATTGTGGAAAATTTGTCAGTTTTTTGAACTGATAAGTTGTGAATTTATATATAATCGTAACTCGTGAGATTAATTGATTGTTCTATTCGTTAAAATATTGATTGTGTTGATTTTATTGACTAACCCCATCGAAATTCTACAACGGAATGAGAATATTTAGAAAAGTATTTGAAAATAAAAGAAATGATTGTACCTAAATGTTTACTTTATTATATATTTAAAGAAACAATACAAGTGAAGCTTTTTATCCAGAGCAGACGTTTCGTTACTATTTTTCTGTTTATTATTATTCTTTATTATAAAGAATCAAATCTGAACGCTCCTATTTAATAATTTAACATACTTGTTTATGAATCGAGTATCATCGGAACTGCTCGAAGAAGTTCAAAGCGAGCAACTAAACAATTATATATGGTATGTTCAGTTGCTCGCTTTGGTTTAGTCACAGTACAATTATACTGTGGTTTAGTGATGGGCGATATGAGATGTTTTTACAATCGAAACAATTGTAATCGTTCATAATAACAATGGAGTCCACAATCGACTCGGAGTTTGATTTTACAATCGAAATGTTCGATTGTTTAAGTCGATTATTTGCCACATAGGTTATAGCAATCGTGCAGCAAATGAGAATACATATAATCGCGATTCAAGGTTATATGCTAGTCGACTGACATTCACGCGACTCGTTGATTGTTTACTGTTCATGATATTGTGCAGTCGGTACTCACTACTATGTGATCTCTTCACTATTGAATTCGTATTACGCGATTACTGCACAATCGACCATCGACTCGACCACGCAGTTGTTGAGTGATAAACGATTGTATAATATTGTGTGACTCTCGAGTCTCGACAGTGTACGATTCAGTACTATGTGACTCTGTCTCAGTGAAACAACATCAATAGAATCCAAGTGACAACCATCGAGAGTCATCGAGATGTTTGAACAATCGATTAAAATATCTCGTAATCGCGCATCACTACTTTGGTTGAGTGTGGATCGCTGGACTAACTGTCGAACGAAACCGGCTTGTTTTAAATATATAGATAATTCATCCTGGATAATTCTATGCGAGACTATGTTAAAATATAATCCTATAATAAATCGATTGTGTGAAGTGTTAAAGACTTAATTGTGTGCAGTTTAGTATTTTCAAAGATTCTGTCACGTCCTGTACAATGTTGCTGACATTATTATGTAAGTATGTAGCATATATAGTTGAGAAGTGATCCCGCAAGCGACCTGTTAATTAACTAACTGCAGCTTTGTCTTGAAGTCATCGTCCCATTACCTTATATAGACTTGCAAGTGGTTATCTTGTGTCAGGTTGCATCATCTCCGAGTATACTGTTTCCCATTGTGTAAGGTAAAACAGAAAATTGTTTAAACCGATTTTTAACCCCTGACCCACTAAATAATATATTGCGTAACAAGTGTGAGAAGATGTCATTTTTAAAACGAGTTCGATGTTTTGAAACGAGATGGAGGCGCCCTCGCCAGAAACAAGTTTCAAAAAATTGCACTAGTTTTAAAAAGGAAACATTTTCTCGCACTTGTCACGCTGGATACTTTTTACAACGAGAATATGTAAACGGATGTGCGTAAAAAGTTACAGCCGTGTGTAAAAAGTGAAACGAAAGAGAAAGCCATGTGTAAATAAAAAGGATTTTTACACACAATTCGTGACCATGTAAAAACACTATTTTACATTGGGGATGTTCCGATCGACCAAAAAGTATCGATACTAGGTATCGATCTGGATCGTATTATAAAGTATCGATACAGTATAAAATCGTATTATAAAAAATCGATACTTAATTAATATATCGATACAATATCGATTCAGTATCCAAGAAAATAATAAAATGCAGGAGAACACAAAAAAAAAAATTAGGCAGTCATGGGACTGCCGACAGAAGTGAAAAATTATTAACATTAGTCTGGTTTTCACATCTATCGACACTCCGAGCAACAATAGATATACATTTTTATATGGTTTATTCAACGCGCCTAAAGAAGTTTTCATTTCAAAAATTATAATTAATGTCAAAGAAAGAATATAAAAAAATAAAAATATATAATAATAATAATAATAATAATAATGCGTTTAACGTTCGTTTCTCGACATTATGTCATAACAAACGCCATTCGCACCATTACTATTTTCCATTTTACCACTTCCCGTTGTTTTCTACATTTTTAAACTTCAACTTTTTTTTTTATTAATAGCAATGTGCGAATGGAGGAATTATAGGAAATTAGGATAAGGTAGGCAATTTTGGGAGCATTATAGGAGTTTGACAGGTAATCGGCCATGGCCTTGAATAAGGAACCATCTCGATATTCATCTGGAATAATTGAGGGAAACCATGGAAAACCTCAAACAAGATGGCCGGTACAGGAATTACCGTTTCTCGACGTGAGACAGTAGGAAAAAGTCCTAGTCACATCTGCCCCGCCGGGATTCGAACCCAGTAGGTACCTTCCCAATGCGAGTCTAGTGCTGTACCACTAAGCTACATGAATAAAAATATATAAATAAATACCATGTAGAATTTAGAACAAAAAAAATCACAAAAATTTCACGGTGCTAGTGGGTTTCGAAATGGGGACGTTATGCATACGACGCACAGACGCTGCTATCGTCGCCATCGGTACAACTGAATGACGTGCCGTTTTTATTGTATATGCGCGCGGGCACAGTTGTGACAGTCTGACAGAGACATTCTAGCCCATAGCATGTCGGTGACGCGAACACATAAGATTTTCCCCTACCAAAAATCGCTCAACGCGCCTAAAGAAGTTTTCACTTCAAAAAGAACTAATCCGGCTAATAATCATTGTAAAAAGAACTAGTTACTAGACTAGACAATGTATCGATACGCACCAAAATGTATCGATACTAATTATGTATCGCATTAAAAAATCGATACAATATATCGAGTATCAAAAGCTAAAGTATCGATACACTAAAAGATCGATCCGTATCACGCATCCCTATTTTACATGTAACTTCTTGTTATAATTAAAAAAAATAAAAAAAAATTTTGGAGGATACAAATAATTCAAGAATTACAAGGCGCGATATTCATGTAGGTACTGTGTGTAAACGGTTTTATCGAACATAGGGAAAATAACACCGAGAAGATTTATAATTTTGTAGTAGGCTATGAGCCATAAGACCTAATATAAATATGTATTGGATTACATAGAAAAAATAGTAGGTACAGTGAATTTTTTAAACAATTTTCCATAGCAACGGTTAACTATTAAGCGTTACTCGGAACCGGCTAAATAAAAAAGTCATGATGTGTCGTAAGACACCCGACAGAAGCTATGCTTCTTACGAATTGTATATAAAACCGAATTTATCAAAGATATAAATAATACATTTAAAAAGTTATTATTTGATCGCCATTTTGAAATCTGACGCCATTTTAATTTTTTGTGTCTTATTAAATTCTCAAATATCAATTTTCAAAAGGATCGGATAATTTCTACAAAGAAATATATACCTATTATAAAGATCTTTTTGACTTGATTTAATGTTATCGTAGATACTTATATAAAATTAATAATAAATAAATAAAACACAACAAAATTTAATTTAATCAAGACGAGTCTAAAATAGGTTTGATCACAACGAAATTATAATTTTGAATTACTTGTTTGTTTCAAAAGCGTAGCTAATAGAAACTGCCAAAACAAAACAATGTTGTGTCGACAATGTAGAGTATTATGTTGACTTAGAAAGACACAACATAATGACCGCCATTTTTAAATATGACATCATTTTATTTTTTTGCGTCCTATAAAACTCGCAAATATTAATTTTCAAAAAGATCGGATAATTTTTCAAAAAAGTGCATACGGGCGCCACTTTGAAATCTGAAGTAATTTTTTGTGTCCTGTAAAACTCTCAAATATCAATTTTCAAAAGGATCGGATAATTTTAGCAAAAAAGTACCTACATATGGCCGCCATTTTAAAATATGACGTCATTTTATTTTTTTTGTGTCCTATGAAACTCCAAATACGAATTTTCAAAAAGATCGGATCATTTTTGCAAAGAAGTAAATATGGCCGCCATTTTGAAATCTGACGTCATTTTATTTTTTTGTGTTCTATAAAATTCTCAAATATCAATTTTCAAAAGGATCGGATAATTTTTACAGAAAAGTGCATACGGCCGCCATTTTTAGATCTTACATCATTTTATTTTTTTGTCTCCTATGAAACTTTCAAATATCAATTTTCAAAAGGAACGGATAATTTTTACAAAAAAGTACATACGGCCGCCATTTTGAAATCTGACATCATTTTATTTTTTTGTGTCCTATGAAACTTTCAAATACCGATTTTCAAAAGGATCGGATAATTTTTACAAAAAAGTATATATGGCCGCCATTTTGAAATCTGACGTCATTTTATTTTTTTGTGACCTATGAAACTCTCAAATATCAATTTTCAAAAGAATCGGATAATTTTTAGAAAAATGTACATACGGCCGCCATTTTGAAATCCGACGTCATTTTATTTTTTTGTGTCTTATGAAACTCTCAAATATCAATTTTCAAAAGGATCGGATAATTTTTACAAAGGAGTACTACATATTTCCGCCATTTTGAAATATGACGTCATTTTATTTTTTTGTGTCCTATAAAACTCGCATATATCAATTTACAAAGGGATCGGATAATTTTTACAAAAAAGTACATATTATGGCCGCCATTTTCAAATCTGACGCCATTTTATTTTTTGTGTCCTATAAAACTCTCAAATATCAATATTCAAAAGAATCGGATAATTTAAAAAAAAAGTGCATATGGCCGCCATTTTGAAATCTGACGTCATTTTATTTTTTTGTGTTATATGAAACTCTCAATATATCAATTTTCAAAAGGATCGGATAATTTTGACAGAAAAGTACATACGGCCGCCATTTTTAAATCTTACATCATTTTATTTTTTTGTGTCCTATGAAACTTTCAAATACCGAAAAGGATCGGATAATTTTTACAAAAAAGTATATATGGCCGCCATTTTGAAATCTGACGTCATTTTATTTTTTTGTGGCCTATGAAACTCTCAAATATCAATTTTCAAAATGATCGGATAATTTTTACAAAAAAGTACATACGGCCGCCATTTTGAAATCTGACGTCATTTTATTTTTTTGTGTCCTATGAAACTTTCAAATACCGTTTTTTTAAAAGGATCGGATAATTTTTACAAAAAAGTACATTTGGCCGCCTTTTTAAATCTGACGTCATTTTATTTTTTTGTGTTCTATGAAACTCTCAAATATCAATTTTCAAAAGGATCGGATAATTTTTACAAAAATGTACATACGGCCGCCATTTTGAAATCTGACGTCATTTTATTTTTTTGTGTCTTATGAAACTCTCAAATATCAATTTTCAAAAGGATCGTATAATTTTTAGAAAGGAGTTCTACATATTTCCGCCATTTTGAAATCTGACGTCATTTTATTTTTTTGTGTCCTATAAAACTCGCAAATATGAATTTTCAAAAGGATCGGATAATTTTTACAAAAAAGTATATAGTATAATGGCCGCTATTTTGAAATCTGACGTCATTTCATTTTTTTGTGTTCTATGAAACTCTCAAATATCAATTTTCAAAAGGATCTGATAATTCTTACAAAAAAGTAGATATGGCCGCCATTTTGAAATCTGACACCATTTAATTTTTTTGTGTCCTATAAAACTCTCAAATATTAATTTTCAAAAGAATCGGATAATGTTTACAAAAAAGTACATATGGACGCCATTTTGAAATCTGACGCCATTTTATTTTTTTGTGTCCTATAAAACTCTCAAATATTAATTTTCAAAAGGATCGGATAATTTTTACAAAAGTGACGTTACACTACTTCGTGACGTGACTTTTCAATTGTTTAGTGTGCTTTATTTCCTTAGTCTGATTTTATTACATTTATCCGAAACGTTACCGGAGAAAGACCTTTTGCCTGTGAAAATTCAAAAGTACGATTTGCACCCGGACGAAAGCCGGGCCGTTCAGCTAGTTACCATAATAATGTATTGTCACCGGAGCTACACATGTGTGCAAAATTTCAACTCAATCGGATCACGGGAAGTGGGTGAAAATTTAAAAGTACGATTTAAACCCGGACGAAAGCCGGGCCGGTCAGCTAGTTACCATAATATTGTATTGTCACCGGAGCTACACATGTGTGCAAAATTTCAACTCAATCGGATCACGGGAAGTGGGTGAAAATTCAAAAGTACGATTTACACCCGGACGAAAGCCGGGCCGGTCAGCTAGTTACCATAATATTGTATTGTCACCGGAGCTACACATGTGTGCAAAATTTCAACTCAATCGGATCACGGGAAGTGGGTGAAAATTCAAAAGTACGATTTACACCCGGACGAAAGCCGGGCCGGTCAGCTAGTTACCATAATATTGTTTTGTCACCGGAGCTACACATGTGTGCAAAATTTCAACTCAATCGGATCACGGGAAGTGGGTGAAAATTCAAAAGTACGATTTACACCCGGACGAAAGCCGGGGTATGAACGTCGAGAAATTTTGGTCCGATCCCTAGGTCTCGCCATCCGATCGACGTCAATAATTAGTTACACGTCATTTTAACTCAGTAGGCCAGGGTTTTTATAAACTTAAATTCAAACATCAGCAGTCAAAAAATTGAATAACTATATTAAAATAATGCAATATAAGACAGAGCATACGTTATCTTCCAATATCCATATCACACTGTGCAACAGACAAGGACAACCGAAACAAGTTCGCGATTTATTAGATAAAGTCGCATTTATTTCGTTTAATAATCATATAAATCTGTATAAAAAAACAGTTTTGACACAATATTATACATGAAATCTATCTAAAATTTTCTGCTCTTTCGTTTAAGACAGGTTTCGAATCGATCTGACTTAAATTGAGCAAACTATAAGCAAAAAACACCGTTTTTTCTAATTTGCTCCCCTCTGGGGCCAAAATTCAAAAATCGGGCGACGTTAGGATCAAATAGACCCCGAGAGGAATCGAACAAAAAAAAGTTTTTTAAAATCGGTTAACCCGTTTGGGCTGTACGACTGATACAAAAAATCCGTTACAGATTCACAGATTCACAGATTCACAGACGTACAGACAAAGCGAGTGTATATAGGCGCTTCTAGCTTCGCTAAGATCGCGCCTAAAAAAGGGGTGTTATGTGTAAAATAATTTTATTGTTAATTTTGTTTAATGCCAATGTTTCGACAAAATGATTTTTCTTCTTCAAGACCTTTTACTAAATATGTTAAGATTCTGACGAAGACAAAACATGACGTTATCGACACATTGACCGCTAAACAAAATTAACAAATAAATTATTGATTCTGAGCCGGGACCCCCACGGTTTTAAAAGTCTCTTAAAAATCCGCCAGGCCTTCTCTCGTGCCTCCACCTTGTGGATGCTATATCCTATATTACTATTTTATTTTCGTTTTTTTTCGAAATCAATTTAATGATTATTGATTTTAACTTCTTAAACTTGTTTTTTTTTTTTTTTTTGTTTTTTTAAGGTCACCACCAGTCAGGGTCATCTGGACCCAGTACCAATTCATGGTTTTAACTGATTATTATTATTTGAAAGTCCAATCGATACTTTTACCAGTTCTTGGATTAGAATCTAGGAACTGGTCACTGGGAGCTTGTAATAGAAGCGCCATGGAAACTCCACCTAAACAAAGGTATGGCTACACACTCGGCATAGTAATTTGTTAAGACTATACATTGAAGAATCAGTTTAACCTAGTAAAATGTAAACACATATAACTGAAATTAGATTTCACCTTTCCAGAAACAAAATTGCCACCGTTTCATTTAACTATGCATATTTAATTTGTACATTACATAATATTGATATTACTTATAAAAATAGTAATTAAACAGAATTGGTATTGTCAAGTAATTAAAGGGACTGTTTACTTTAAGTTGCGAAGCCTCTCCTTGCTAAGTGAAAATTAAATTACAATGGAATTAATGTTTTCTTACTTTTTGTGTTTTTACTCGCTTTTGTTTGCAATCATAACAATGACAGACCGCTTCTCGGGGGGTACTCGACTTTTTGTTCAAATATTTGGATTTTAATTTATATATCCGCGGATTTAGTTCATCCTGAAATAGTGTAGAGTGTAGTTTATTTCACTTCAATACGTTTAAGTATTTACGGAGATCAATTTTTAAAATTTTTAATCTTTAAAACCAGGCAACTACTTCCGTAAGAATTCGCAACATACTTATATCATAAAAACGGCGATCGCAACTACTTCCGTAAGAATTCGCAACATACTTAGGTATATCATAAAAACGGTCGTCTACACATTTCTACCCATAGCTCAGTTGGTTACGTGTTCGCGTTCTATGCATAGGAATTCCTGAGTTCGAGACCTGATGGCAGCGTAGAATTGTTGGCATTTTTTTTTCTAAATTCTACATGATATTTATTTATATATTTTTTTATTATTGTTATAGGTATTCTTTCTTTGACAATATAATTATAATTTTTTTGAAACCAAGGTGGAATTAATTAAAAATACAATTTTAGTATTTTAGTAATAAATTATTTTTAGTTCATAAATGCGCTATGATAGTTTACTACAAAATTGTAAATGTTCTATGTTATTTTTCCTATGTTACCTTTTCTAAGCCACACCTGACACCATGTAGAGTAATAAGGCGTAAGCCGTGATATTTGGGGCATACGACGAGCCGCTCGAAAGAAAAAATAAAGGTGTAACCATTAAGTGTTTTTTAAACACGCGTTACGAGTACCTTCCATACCGAAAAAAATCCATAGGAAATTTAATGGCCTAAACGGTGCTTTCTGTCCTATCTCGGTAACTAAAAAAATGTTCAAGTTATAAGCATTTATGTTCATTTGAAAATCAGTTTTTTTCTTCGATTTGGCAATTTTCAGTCAATTCGCTTAGACACGTAAATGCTTATATTTTAAAAATGTCTGAAGTTATCGAGATAAAAAACATCATTTAGACGGATTTTTTTTTATTCGGTATGGAAGTATACTCCTAACGCGTGTGAAAAAACATGTAAAACTCTGTTATTATTTCAACTTTGACTGCCTATAACGTCTCAATTTTTAAATATATCGCGATATGAGACAAAAAGCACGATTTAGGGCGTTCCTTGCTTTATGAACATAATTTTTAAAAAATTTTAAAAAAGCAATATATATTCTTATAGCCTTTCTTCCTGTTTAATTAAATCATATTTATGAACATATGTATTTTCAATTGAAAATTCCATGAAGAACACAATAAATAAAGCTATTGAAAAGGACTTTAAATTTAACCATTGGTTACCAAGGTTACATAAAGCGTGTGATTTTCAAAAAGCAGCAGCGCGCTTACATTAGTACTACCACAGAAAAGTTGTGAGAATGAAAATTGTAGGAAATGTAATCCCCTTTAAAACATTGCATAGTGGAAGATTCGCTTAAGTCGACTGTTTCTAAGATATTTCGAAAAAAGCAAAAAAAATTGGTAATATTTCGAAATTTTTCGGTCGCCAAAAGTTGTCCCAGGGTCGGCCATGTTAGATGACTTGGTTTTTTCTTGTTGGCACCAATGGCAATGTATACAAATACAAAAAAATCTTCTATCCCACTTTTTAGTCCTTTTTAGGTCCTTCTTACACGGAATTAACCAGTTACTAACTCGAGTTACCAATCAGTTACTAGCACTAGTATTTCAATGGAGGTTTGCACACGGCGCTATCGGTTAGTAATCAATTAGTGATCAGTTTCAAGCGACGTGACGTGCTGATCGCCGCGCTACTAGTTACTAACAAAACTTAGCCAAATACCTATAGTACCTATTCTTCTTTTGAATAAAAGGAGACAGTATTTTCACTAAATATAAGACAATCTATAGACTAGAATGTTCACCGTATCAATTGAACACTCGGTATATAGACACACTAACACACACTACCTCCTTCTCTCACATATGCGTACATATTCAAATACACACACGCACGCGCACGCACACGCACACACACACACACACCCACACACACACACACCTAAAATTGTATTCTTGGACTCCTGCCCTAGCACTAGTCTTCCAAGTTGGGCAGGAAATCCTCTAATTTTTGTAAAATATTTGTTTAATTTGTATATTTTTTTCATCGAGGAAATAAATAATTTGAATGCCAAACAGTCTGTATCATTTTCCTATAACTCTTTGGCAGCAGATTGCCCTACAAATTAATTTTTTTTTCAATATAAGGATGAGTCTAATATTGTCGTTTTTTCATTCGCCGTTGCCTCTTTTGATTATAATAATATAAGGTAATATCTTCATCACTTGAATCGGAAGACATCATCAGCTCGAAGTAAACAATTATTTCAGTAGCATCCAGTACAATATCTTGTATTGTAAATTTCTTCTTGACATGTTTCATACACATTTCTGTGTCTTCGCGAAATAAAGACAAATTATTATTAAAATGTTTGATTACTATCTACTAGTTAGTTACCAAATAACTATGTTAGTAACTAGTTAGTTAGTAATAAGTTTAGTTTCATTTGCGTAGCTCCGTGTGAGAAGGGCCTTATCCTACTATTTTCTTTAACTTGAATCCAAAATATCGGTAAGCCTACTATTTTTAACTTCCCACTGGAAGTTATTGTAATGGGTCCGAAAATCGAAATCAAAAAGAAAAAAAAATTTTAATGTTTCAAGGTCACTACACTATTTTTACACTACTTTTAGAAAGATGTCTGTGTGTGTGTGTGTGTGTGTGTGTGTGTACGTACGTACGTACGTACGTACGTATGTGTCCATTTCTTTCAAAGACGAAATCTCGAGAATGAAAAATGATATCGACTACGTTAGGGTGCCAATCGACGCGTATTAACGTAAATATGATCTGAAAGAAATTTTTTCAAAATCGGTTCAGCCGTTCTTTTTTCTTAACCAAATAACCTCCAAAAAAGTAGATTTTTCACAATATCTCGCGAATAAAAAATTATATCGACTTCGTAAGGGTGTCAATCGAGGCGTGTTAACGTCATTTTGATCCGACATAAATTTTATAAAAATCGGTTCAGCAGTTTTTTTTTTTTTTTTTAATTATTGATGTTTTAATGATTAAAATGATTACTTTTCTGTGTAATATTTAATTTAATTATTATTATTAAATATTTATCAAACTGGGAAGTTCGTCGTGTGGACCTCAAGGGTCGCACTTTAGTCCTAATAAACGACCCACCTCACGGCTTGTATATAACTTGAAATGGAGAGATTTAACATGTAGAGTCAATATGTTGCAGCTGGTTGAAATCAAACACACTGTATATCATGCATGTAGGTCTTTTGAAAATAAAAGCATCTTTTTCAAAACATATTTCCGGGTTATAGTAATATTTCCGGTTAGTCTTCGTGTAAATACGATTGATAATTTGTATGTGCCACATCTTTCGATCTTCTCTATACTTGTTAAGAACATTTTGTATAGAATTCTTCTATCTCTCTTTCTCACACACGTATATGACTATGTTTTTTCTTTCTATTTCTTTACTGTATTGTGTGTATGTGTGTATAGGTGCCGATCTCCGAGTGCTTGTAAAGAATCATCTAACATCTATCAGCCAAGTCTCTGCCAGGTCATTCAGTACGTCGCTTTATGCTTCATATATGTGACTTTAAACTGATTCTTGCCTCAAAACGGTGAGTGCTCGACCAGATGTTTTAGTTGTTTTAGAATTTAGAGGATGACGAAAAAATTGGTATGTCTGGATCGCAGGATTAACCTAGTGGTAGAGGCACTAGACTTGCATTCAGAATGTACTGGATTCGAATCCTGGCGGGGGCAGTATAGAAATATTACACTCATCACTTTATTGTGTGTTGTCAAACGATGGTACATTTCTTCACCTATGTTACTCGAGATCGTCTTCTTAAAGAACTTTTCCTGCGGTGACTGTTGTTAACTCAGAAATATTGTAGTTTATAAGACGCTCGATAACTAATGCCATTAGTGCTGTTGTTAAGTGACGAATGCTTGAGAATAGCCGAGAGTGTAGCGGCGCTGTTGTTTACATGGCGTTGCTATGGTTCCTCTATTACAAGTCCCCAGTTCCCGAGTTCTAGCCCGAGAGCTGGTAAAAGTGTCAATTGGATTTTCAATTTATTATTAAAAAAAAAAAAATAATGAATTGAAAATATGAATTGGTGCTAGGCCCAAATAACCTTAGCTGTTGGTGGTCTTTAAAATACAATTACGAATGCTTTTCTTAAGTGTCTTTCATCCTGAAAGTTTTAAGGAGAATCTTCTTAAAGAACTTTCCCTGTATTTAATAAACGGACACGGCGGCCAACTTCAGTAATTTCCTGAAGCATAACTTTTTTCTTTCAAAAGTTAAACTCGCCCCAGTAAGTTCACCGCAAAGGCAGTGTATCAAGTGTGCTGTGCACTACCTCGTTCAGCTGGCAATCATTTTTTCGCGTATCAAAATGCTGATAAAACAGTTTTCTATACTTTTGAAGTCAGAAGTTGCTTGAATAATTCTGTAGGCGTATACCTAGCGATATTTTATTTCTTTGCAGAAAATTGAATTTATTATAACATTGGTTGTTAATAAAGTTTCTTTGACTTCTGCGTTGACATCAATTTAACGGACCAACTGATTTGATTAACTTTAATTATTTTACAATGTTTCATTTATTAATTTTTGCAACACGCATCAAAAGTACAATTTTAGATGGCTGTGTACCGTTTGTTAAGTAAATCTTTTTTAAGTAAATCTGTTTTTTGTTTTATGTAATTGTAATTGTATTTTAAAGGCCACCAACAGCTAAGGTTATTTGGGCCTAGCACCAATTCATATTTTCATTTTGTTTTATGAATGTGTAAAGTGATAGGTAGTATATTGTGCTCTAAAGTAATACTGTTTTGTTTTATTTTATTTTGTTGATATAACAGTTGCAAAAAATATTGTATGTAACGAGTGACTAAAGTGACGAATCTGACAATCGCGATGTTGCGATACGAGCCTATAAGGTTATGTTGCATTTATACCAGAACTCGAGCGGGAAACACTCGTTCTGGTATAAATGCAACATAACCTTAACATCGCGACTGTTATAATATAATTCGTCAATTTAGGCGCCACTTGCTGCATAAATATCTATTAGTTTTGTGGTCAACGTATAACTCAATCCGTGTTGTTATTTTTACTTCTGTATAATTTTGAATGGACTTGAGAGCAGCCCAGATTGTAGGAATGTTGTTGTTTATTTATGCAAATTTTAACGAAATCCGAGGATACGTGCTCGCGATTGTAATAGACCGAGAGCTAGTGACAATTTTTTGATGTTATTTATTCAAGGCCTTATTCTTGTGAAGATATTGAAGGAGGCACATTAAAGTGCCCTGAGTAAGGGATTTTGCTAGATAGTGGTATGGGAGGGATGCAGACCGCCCCAACATGTAACAAAAAAAATGGTCACAATTATTATTGCTTCAAGACTGAAATTGTTTGTATAGCTTGTCGGTGACCCGGAATAATGCCATTATAATATTTGCAGATCGATTGGTCAGTATTAAAGGGGTGGCAGATCACCCTAAACGTGTCATGTACCCGACGAAATTTCTATTATTAGTTCAAGGTTCAAATTTTAATATGTTGTAACGGCGACTGTTTCAAGCATATATTTCAATTTGCAGAGCAAAATGTCGGTATTAACCCCCTCTCTTAGAAGGAAACTTGCTCGCCTAGGTGTTTATATCATTCTGCAAGGTGGTTAAAATTGAAATATATGCTTAAAACAGTCGCCGTAACAGCATATTAAAATTTGAACCTTGAAATAATAATATACATTTCGTCGGGTACATGACACATTTAGGGTGATCTGCCACACCTTTAATACTGATCAATCGATCTGCAAAAAAAAAATTTTATAATGGTATTATTGGGTCACCGACAAGCTATACAAACAATTTTAGCCTTGAAGCAATAATAATTGTGACCATTTTTTCTTTACATGTTAGGGGTGGTCTGCATCCCTCCCATACCGCTATCTAGCAAAATTTCTTACTCAGGGCACTTTAACATCTTCACTAAAATAAGGCCTTGAATAAATAACACCAAAAAATTGTCACTAGCTGTCAGCTCTCGGTCTATAAGAGTCGACCCTGCATCAAATATTCACCGAAAGTATGTGATTTACACAGTCACGAGCGCATTTTATTCCGTTTGAATAGTTCCAACGGTGATAATTAGTAGGAAAATTAGTCCAGTCTAATGATAAATACAAAAAAAAAATAGCTGAGAAAACTTTAAAGTTGATTACCAAATTAAATACATAACTAGTCTGAAAGAAACAAAGTCCACTTTCATGATATTTTCTGAATTTAATTTTGAAAACGCTTGGCAAGTGAGGTCAATAGCGCTTAAATTTTTAATTTTGGAACTTCGTATTTTTGCTAAAATATACGAGTGTGTTTTTTAATGAATAAGACTCAAACTTTAACCATGAATAAATAGAATTAAATTTTGTGAAATTTCATTCAGATATCTAAGGTTGGTTTACACAGTTCAAAGTAAGTATACAAATTGTTGTACTCTATGGTAATAATAAAAATGTTTTTTCACAAATTTTATTTAACTTTTTTTCCAGAAATAAATTGTGTAGGTACCATAAACTGGCAGGTTATATGAAAAATCAGTTATATACACTAAATTATTATTATTAGAATCAATATTGAATTTCTGCAGTTCTAACGAATTTGTTATAATGATTTGAATCTTTTGTTGCAGACATGACATTCCGCTTAGGTACTGCATAATAAGTAGGCCCCCTTAGTTGACCAAGTGAGTACAAAAAATTCATAATTTTTATATTTACTATTTTTTTAATTTTTTGGCAGTCTTTCAAAATTCATTCATCAAGAAAGATTAAATCCGTGGAAACTCGAACCCCCACTTCCCAGGTTCCAATTTGTGCACTGGTAAAATTATCAATTGGGTTGTCAATATTTTCTTACTTTAAAATTAATAATACATTGAAAATATGAATTGGTACTAGGTTCATATAACCCTAGCTCTTGGTGACCGTAAAAAATGAACGTTGAAGAATCCACACTTTTAAATGGCACTACTTGTCTCAAAACATGCACGTGGCTTGACACCGGCCTACCGGGTATTTACTCGGTTACCGTCCGGTCTATAGTCCGGCCCTGAAATGAAGAGATCTTGATTGTTGAGTGCAAGTAAGCGTTCATTGTTTATTGGCTGACCAGACGGCTATTATGAAGACGGATGATTCCATTGGCGTTTAGAACAGTGTACAAATTTAAAATGTACCTCACTCGGAACTTAAATTACTTGGAAAAGTTTTATCACACTTCTAGCTGCCAAGTAAGATATATAAAGATTGCCGAGCAAACTCTACCCGATAATGTCTTCCACTAACGCCACCCGCTTCGTTTACAGACAATCTGAGTGCTTTGCGTTATTACCTTCCGATTTAAGTGTAAGAAGAACTGTCATGTTATTCTTTCCATTATTATTCTTATAAAACTATCATAAACACTCAATTCTGAAGTTTACTTACTTTCGATTTTTAATCGAGTGAGCAACGTAAAAGTAAACCACTGGCTCCGAATTCGGAAGGTATCGGATTCGAATCTTGACGTAGGCTGATACAGATTTTTTGTACTTCGCACTTCACAAAATTACTTTTCCACCACTTGTAGGTAATCGAAATCTTTAATATATTTTTCAAATTGAGGACCTTTATAGAAAAAATACGCTAATTCCAGTTAGCACAATCAAACTTATGTATCTCTTTTGGTGTCAAAGACTTTTTTGTGAATTTTGGAAAACTTTAAATGGATAGTACAACTTCTAAACCAGAAGAGATACAGAAGTGCTCTTGTGCTCATTAGATTTCGCAAATCTTTTTCTACAATCGTAGTTAAATTTTGAAAAATATCTGATAAATTTTTATTTTTTCAAAAATTAAAAACTATACATTCATTTGTCCTTTTAAGGTTCTTTTTTAACACAACCAATAGCCATAGTTATTTGGGAATACTCTAGCATCGATTCATATTTTCAATTTATTATTTTTTTTAATAATGAATATTCAAAATTCAATCGATACTTTTACCAGTTCTTAGATTAGAACCTGGAACTGTGGGGCTTAGTTGTAACTTGTAGCAGAGGTGTCATGGAGACGCCATATATAAAAAAACTCGGGTCGCAGTGCCAAACCCTGCCGACAATATAGTGTATTTGCTAATACAGGCATTGTGGCATTATTATGTGAACATAAGTTTGTTTTTTGATAAAATAAAAAATTTAACCCCTTAATACAGCCCTTAAAATAATTAAATTTTTCTAAATTTCAATATTAGACATGGATTTTATCAGTACATCTGCACCAAATTAAATACACCCTTCCATAAGTAAATCCGTATCAACAAACTAGTGTTTTCATAAAATTTGAAAGTCCGGTCCTGTCGGGCCGATTTTATTAAAATTTTAGCAGCACATTTTAATCTCTACTAAAGAGTTAAATTTCAATTTTGAAACAATTCTGACGATTTTTTCGGTATTTTTGGGCCCGAAAACTTTTTGAAACCCCTAAATACAACCCTTAAAATGGTCCGATCGGGCCCATTTTAAATAGGCTTCGTGCGGTGATGGATTCCAACGTGCCTACCAAATTTTGTTAAAATCAATTAACTCTTTCGAAAGTTATTGCCCGCACATATATATATATATATATATAAATATATATATATATAAATATATATATATATATATACATATATAAATAGACATTTCCAAAAATGGTGCCAAATTGTTCAGGAGGCTATGAAACGTCGAGAAATTTTGGTCCGACCCCTAGGTCCCGCCATCCGACCGACGCCAATAGTGTATGTGCCATATGGCAAATACACTAAAAATGTTGCCGAATCGTTCAGAAGAGTATGAAACGTCGACCCTAGGTCCTACCATCCGACTGACGCCAATGGTATATGTGCCATATTATGGCAAATACATGTCGGTATCGCTACTCGCTTGGCTATCCCTCAAGTCATTTAAAGCTCTTAATATTAACTGTGAAATATCTTTTCCAAGAAAGACAAATTTTAAAGAAAATAAAGCCACACAAAACAGGGTTATTAACACGAAGACACATCTAGTGCTGATTTATAATGAAGAAGCCGTCACGTCAGACTGTCGTACATCTTTGTTAATAAAGAAGTTTGTTTTGCGACGTTGCACAAATTTGTAATTCATTTATGCAAATCTTCATTTAATTAGAACAGCTTCAATAGTTAGTTGTATAAAATATATATGCACTTGAAAAATGTCTATCCACTTTATATGGAAATGTTGCTTAGAGGTGTTGTCTTTACGCCAATATTATACATAGCCTTATTTTTATTTATTTTCTCAGTTTGCTACAGTACAAGCTGGGTAAACGATTAGATCTTCACACATGACGATATTTTTATGGTCTCGTTTAGAAAGATGTCTAGTATTAGTAGGAGAGCCAACCGTGTGTTACACACACTCGTTCTGGAATAAATGCAACATAACCTTAAGAGAGTATTGTAAAATCGCGACTGTCAGATCCGTCACTTTTGCCACGCGCTACATACAATATTTTTTGCAACAACTGCTTCAAAAGTTCAATTTTAAGCAAATAAAACACAATTTGGATAAATATTTTATATAGCAAAGTAATCTATAAAGTACTTTATTACGCACGTGTGTTATAAAGTAAAACAAAACAGTATTACTTTATAGAATGGAGTGCGTTAAAATTTACTTTAAACACTACCGTTCGAACGCATCAGAAACTTCCATAAAAATCACTTTTCAAACTGTACACAGCCATCTAAAATTGTACTTTTGATGCAAGTGTTGCAAAAAAACTATTAGTAAACAAGCCATTATAATATAGTATTAATGCATTTTTTATTAACTGTTTTTTTTGTGACTTAGTACTTTTTAATATGTATATAATAAAATATATTATGTTATATTGGAACTTATAATCATGACAAAAAGATCTGATGATATTCCAAGGGTCGTTTTGTAAAATAATGACTATAGCAGCAGCATCTAGTAAAAATAAGAGAAACTAAATAAATTAGTTTAAGCTTGTAGTTACATCGAGCGGATTTTCTTTAAAACTTATATACTTAGTTCATTATACTTATCTAAAGTAGTGAGGCGCGCGCGTCGTTTAACGCTTTGCGCAAACTTTTCCGCAGTTGCATAAGAAGTTATAATGTCAAAAAGAAGTAAATATTGTTCATATAGATATAATATTGTTACATTATCAACTTCTGATTTAAGTTTTAAGAATCCCAAAATAGGACTTCTAGTGTACAAAATGCATGCAAGATGCGTTACGCAAGGTGTATACAAATTGCTGTGACCTGAATTTTTTAGCGAGGCAGTAATTTAAAGGGGTAGAGAAAAGGATTTCCGTAGATTTCATGAAACTGTCCTATACGTATAGTATAAAGAACCTTAGGTAATATTTTGTATAACGTGTTGAAAGGTTTATTGTATTATCTCAGTAAATCGCTTTATAGTTGCTATACTGTTTAAGAAAATAAGAAACGACACTCTCTATGTCCCTCTTTTCCCATTAAAATTTGAATAAAACATCCCCAAAACAAAACGTAATGGAATTTGTAAGAAAAAAATTGCAACCGTATTTATTTTCATTCAATAAATTGATATAAATGAGTTTTATAAATTAAAAAGGTAAAAAAACTTTTTAAGTTAAACGATTTTATATATGTATAAAAAAGAAAAAAATAATATTTAATTTAGGTTAATAAGTATAAAAGCATGGGTCGTAAACTCTATAATAATTTATTACAGTCACGGCAAGCGCTTTTATACTTATGAACCTAAATTAAATATTATTTTTTTCTTTTTAGTACATTTATAAAACCGTTTAACTTAAAAACTTTTTTTACCTTTTTTATTTTTAATTTTTTAGTGTGCTTTATTTGCTTAGTCTGATTTTATTACATTTATCCGATCCACTGAAACGTTACCGTAGCAAGACCTGTTGCCTGTGAAAATTCAAAAATGCGATTTGCACCTGGACAGGAGCCGGGTCGGTCAGCTAGTTACCGTAATATTGTATTGTCACCGGAGCTGCACATGTGTGCAAAATTTCAACTCAATCGGATAACGGGAACTGGGTGAAAAATCGTTCTCAAGATTTGAAACAAAGATATAGTAACAAATATACGGAGTTTAAGCTAAATAAAACCGTTTAAAAAGCATTTTTTAATGAAAATATCGACACTCCTAACTATTAATCTGTGAGGAGTGGGTGACGTTATAGTATTATATTTCAACACTTTGTAACTGAGATATGTATCAAATTACCTTTGATATAATACTAATAATAGCTCTCGCAGTTAGTGGATCTGCGGGGTATTCGTGCTATATATAGGAAGAATTAAGTGTACGCTGTAGTCACTGTAGAGTAAATGGAAACTTGCCCGACGCGAAATTGGGAGTTTCGGGTTCGAGTCCCAACGGTGCATTTAACTTTTTCATAATATTATATAGCGGCATATAGCCTACTTTAATAAAATATGTCAGGACGATAATGTAGTCTGATATTTTCTTATGTAATTCACTAAGGTGAATTCGGTTACTGTAAGGAATCTATCATATTGATAGTTAAGGTATGTTCCATATTATGGTCTAGAGTCTAAACTACTGATCAAAATTAACACACTATTTAGTCTTTCTGTTACATTTTTATTATTGAAAGAATTATTAGACCGGAAGCACGTTTTGTTAGTGTTCCGTACCAAAATTGGAAAAAAACGGAGCACTTATGGCCTCACTCCGGTGTCTCTCTGCCACAAGCTCCCAGAGCCAAACGGTACAAGCTATAAGACTTGAAATTTTTCATAGTTAAAGCCTGTTATGGCCCGATGCTGTGGTTTATATATGGATAAATAAGTCGGATAATTATGGGTAACAGAAGGAGGGGGATCAAACAGGTTATGAAAAAATGTGAAAAATTTAACCCCATATGGAGTAGGGGTGTCTGATGAAAACTAATGACCCATAGAAAACAATAATATATTTTTTTGAATTAGTTGACAGGTACCTACTTATAACTTTTTTTTCAGAAAAAAAGCAAAAACTGTCTACTGCGGTGTCATTGCTAGCGCAAGCGCACTATGAATTTATCCACAAACATATAAATAATATGTATATTTTTCTAAATATTATGGAACTTATGGTTTTCTATCTCAATGTAGATATTGGTTACATTTCGAAAAAGAATTTGCGCCAAATAAAACTATGGATGTTACGTATAACGCTTGCTAGAATATTATGATATTGTGACTTCAAAGTCGCACGATATGTACAGAACCGAGTATTTTTCTCATTTTGTTCAACTGAAAAAGAACCACACAAAAATATGACAGTTCTATTATTTTTACTAGTTTAGAAAATTGCTTTTAACTTATATTTGTAGTAAATGAACGGTAATAAAAAAACAGATCATAATAAAACCTTGCGAACAATACAGGCAGATATATATTATATATATTTTATATCTTTTCAATACGTATTGCCCCTACACCTACAAATTTTCAATAACAATGATTGTATTACATCCACATTCAACAATATAACACAAAAGTTTTTTTCTTGTGACACAACAAACATGGTATAAAATATTTTCACATCAGTGCAGTGGCGTAGCTTCAGAAAACACAATGGGTTTGACCCACTATATTGAAAGTGGCTGTTTTTTTACGAATATCGTCTGGGTGTATAATCAATATCCATTTTTGCTACGAAGTTTGAAGCGTTTATAATTTAATTTTACAGTACCTAAGTCAAAATTGCCGCTATAGTTAAAGGGCCAATCAGAAGACGCGCGCTTTCAAGTGGCGATATATGGTTGAGACAGCGTTGTCGTGTTGTCGTCAAATGTCAAATTCTATAAATAATAAACAAATATTAATTTCTAAGCAAAAACGGCTGAAAATAATGTGAACAAACATCAGTATAGATATTTGAACGTATGAAGTAACAAAAACACTAAAACACGCTTGTTGACGCTTGACAGGTGCTTGGCAATTGTAAATAGGACAAAAGTGTATTTTCATTGCTGCTGACTTTAGGTACTCTTATCGGTTGTTAGAATGCAAGCGCGAACATGGTCCTATGATGTCATCCGACTAACAATGTTCAACTTTATTATTTTTTAAGGCATTTTCGAGTCTAAAAATTCTGAAAAAATTTGATAGCTTTAAATTCAAAAACACTGCCGATTGAAAAAAAAATACGTGGGTCAACCTCTTAAACTTATAAATAGAGCGTACTGTTGCTAGGCTTCCAAAAACCAACTTGTGCGAACGAACCTGCGGGCAAAATTGACGTTCACGGGAACAAAGCCGCGTGTAAAAGCTGTAATATATATAACGTGAGCAAAGCCGCTGATTTAGGCTAGTTACTAGTACATAATATATATCTATCCATTAAAGTTCCTATAATATGGCTCATTCCAAATAGACACAATGCACTGATATTTGAGAATTTCTCGATTTCCTCTGGACGACACGATAAGAGCTAAGATTCTTAGGCAAGTATCCTCGTTTCGTCCAGACGAGACCGAGAAAGTTTCAGGGATCATTTCGTCGAGACGATATAGCGAAAAAGTATCAGAGAAAGTTTGAACTTTCTTCGTACGGCACTGGTTTGTGGTAACATATTTTATCCTCCTGGCGCAGAGCAATTTTCGAAATAGCTCTTACAAAACGTACGCAGACACATGACTAGTATTTACTCGAAAGCAGTCCTTTTATTTTTCACTTGCGTATATTCAAAAGCAATTTTATATTTATTTCTATTTCTTTGTACCTATTTTTTGTAAATAACAATCAGTCCACTAGGACTATCTCTCCTGCATTCCTGCTATATTATGTATTATCTACTTCATATCGTCTGATAAAAGAACAAATAACTACTTCATTTTTGTCCTGACAAATTATTAATGAACTGCAGCCAAACAAAAATATCACAATCAAATATAAATAAAAAATATCAGAATAGTTCAAACACCTTTAAATATTAGGATCGAAAATATGGGAGGAGTTTACTTGTGATTTAATCAACATTAATTTGGTCTAGTTATCTTGTACTACATCTACAGAAGCTAACGTGACCTGTCAAGCCTCTATAATCTACAATGTCTCTCTCTCTCTCTCTCTCTTTTATATCCACGAGAAACAGCACTTGTGGTAGGTACAAACATTATTTACTCCCTTTGTGTCGTGTCATTTTAGTGGTATAACTTATAATTATTAAATTATAATTATTATTAAATTAATTAAATAATAAAGTTATACCACTAAAATGACACGACACTAATGGGGAATAAGTAATGTTTGTACCTACCACAAGTGCTGCCTCTCGTGGATAATTGAATGGACTACTCTCAGGAAAATGGCTCATTGTTCTAGAATAAAAAAATTGAGGATCAACCCGCGGTCAGTTGTCTCGGGAAAAATTAATAATTAAACGTATCTGACATACGCCTCAATTTTTCACAAAAATTATTTAAATTCAGTGATTTCAACGATACCAAAGTAGCATCTCAAAGTAGGATCTCGGGTACGCGTTTAGCATATTTTCAAAATGGGGCGCAACGCAAAAAATAGTTTTTTGAGTGAAAATAGAAAGTGCATTTGAACAATATAAAACCGCCATTAAAAATTAGTCATGCGCGAACAAAGGCATGGTTATATACTCTGTCTCTAGAGTCTGGACCCTAGACTCCTAAGAGTCTAGACTGCTGCTATTATCCCCCTATCCCCCTATATTATTAAACGAGTAAATCTTGTATATATGTTTCTATGTATATATGTTTCTATGTATATATGTTTCTATGTATCTATATAAATATTTTTTTTAGAAAACGGCTCTAACGATTTTGATCAAATTTACCGAAAAGGGGTTTCGGGGGGCAAAAAATCGATCTAGCTAGGTCTCATCTCTGGAAAAATTCGTTTTCTTATCGATTTTATCATTTTAAAAAACAGTTTTTTAACGTCATAAAACAGTGTCGTATTGTGAGTAGGCTTTGGAAAAACAAACTATTTTCATTATTTATGTCAAAATTACTCTGACAGTCAATCTTTAACTTATTAAAATAATCAGTAATTATTTGAAAAGTAAAAAAATAACAACAATAAAATCTAAACATAATTATGTAAGTAGTTGTAGCTAATATTTAAATAAATAGGTATGTTATTTTTATATTACTTATATAAAATATGTAGTATAGGTAAGTAAGTACGTTAAATGTAGTACGACGTATAATCTTCCCTAGACCTTTTTTTCTCAAAAACGACTAACGATTTTGATGATATTTACAGAATGAGGATTTTTCCGGACGAGAAATTGATCTGGGTAGGAATTTTGGTTCCAGAGGGGAGCAATTAAAAAAAAGGTGTTTTTTTTATTTATTATAACTCGCTCAATTAAAGCCAGATTGATTCGAAGTCTATTTCTACATAGATTTTATATAATATATCACAAATGTTAAAATTGTAAATGAACACTAATATAAGAAGTGTCTTGCACAATACGTAAATAATGACAAAACGGCGGGTCTGTGTAAAAACACATCGATTTTTAAAAACTATTGTTAAGATACATACAAAAAAGTTTTGCGTATCTAAAAATTGGCACGGCGGCCCAAAGGGCCGCACTTCTAGCGCCGCAGGCATGTGTATCAAAACATATCGATTTTTAGAAACTATGGTGAAGATACATGCAAAAAAAGTTTTGCGCAGGTTATAGTCTGACTCTGACGTTTGTTATTAAAAGAATCGATTTTTGTGAGTTTTTCAGTAAGTACCTATGCAAAAAAAGTATTTGAAATTTACTGGAAGTTGTTAAGATGACATCACAGAGAAAAAGTACTTCGATAAAGTTGAGATTTGGTATTAATGCTTAAAATTGGATTGGTAAAATGGTAACGGGCGAGCAAAATTTCATCTGATTCGAACATTTTTACAAGATATTCAATCTATGAAAATCGGTTTTTGCGAGTTCTTCAGTCAACAAAACAATAACGGCGGTAGATTTGAAAATGGCGACCTAAATAATATTTACAGGAAAAAATGCTTGATTCAAGTTGATACTTAGTTTTTACGCTTAAAAATACACATAGGTATTTAAAATATTTAACAGAAACAATTATTTTAAATTATGTTTCAGAAATAAATTCGTTTCGGAATAATATTCTGAGAAAATAATATCTCACAGCATACAAGTACTGTTTCTTATTGAACTCATCCGAGCAAAGCTCGGCACCCAGATATTAATATACTTATGTGACCAATTTGATAAGTGGCAATTGTTTTTGCGTTAATTTTAATTACAAGACAGTTCCGTTTTATGAATAAATAAATCATTCATACGTTTTTCATAAAATTAAAAGTGGTTTGGAGGACAGTGTGGTGTAATGGTCAGCGTGCTTGTCTTTGGATCGGACGGTCGTGGGTTCGATTCTCACCTCTGCTTCCCCACAAGAGGTATTCTCTTGTATAATTATGTGCATATTAAGATCTATATATGTGGACAATGGACATATTATACAGTTAAAAAAAGGAGAGAAAGTGGTTTGCTGCGATTTGCTAAATATTTGTTTAATATTTATTGGATGTCATTAGAGGTTGGAGTTAACAGCTGGTTACTTCAGTGTCTTCTGCATAAATAAGGTAAATCTATTTTATTATTGTTTTTCGAAACTAATATTCAATGTTTTCTTGTGCTATTTGGATTTTGATTAAAGTATGATTATAGATAGAATAGATATCTTTTATAGCTAGACAGCTGACTTTTAAAGGTTAGACATTGCGTGGAGATACAGTGAAATCTTTTTTCAGATATTTTTTTCTGCGACAGAAGGTGTGTAAGTGTTTCAAAGGAAAATGATTTCTTTAACTGTTCTATAGCAATTGAAATTTGAATTGTAGCAAAACCCCAGATGATACGCCGCTGGCGACAATAGAAGCATCGAGAACAAATAACAATGTGTAGCAAAAACCCAGATGATACGCCACTGGCGACAATCGAAGCATCCAGAACAAATAACAATGGTGAGGCGTGGCATTATATCGAAGACACAGGTAATCACCAGAATGATCTGGAAAGTGAACGAGCGTGGTGGGGGTCAAGCTGCTACCACTACATAAGCAAGAACAGTCACCGGAAAAGGGAAGGAACAACGAGTGACAGTTGAAATAAATACAGTGCTATTGAAGTGTTTTCACTTTGTTTGAGAAATACTGTTTGTGTTATATAAACAGTGTTGACTGTTGAAATTGACTTTTCATTGTTACGAATTGTTGTATAATGTTGTTTACATTTTTAATTATTGAAATAAATAATTTATTCCACCCACGTAAGAAAACAGTTTTGTTACAGAATCATCTTAAAAAAATTACCTAAAAACGCAGGTGTGAAACTAAGTATCTTAGTTTTTACCAATTGTTTTTATACAAAATTGCGACTCGTTGATTTATATAGCAATATCAGTGTATTTTTTTAAAACTCAAGTTACAAGGTGATATTTTGTTTATAAATTACATTAGAATCAAATTGAATCATAAAACTGCTATTTAATCAGTTTTTTTTCCAATTTTAACGCCGTGATCTCTGTGATAATGACGTACATTTTTTCTACGTTGTTTTATATTTGAATTATAGATTCTATCATTTTATATTTCCTCTCTCCCTGAGACAAAGTTCCGATTTTTTTATTTTCATTGATTTTTTCCAAAATCAAAAATAACAAGCCGTGAGGTGGGTCGTTTATTAGGACTAAAGTGCGACCCTTGAGGTCCACACGACGAACTTCCCAGTTTGATAAATATTTAAAAATAATAATTAAATTAGATATTACACAGAAAAGTAATCATTTCATTTTAATCATTAAAACATCAATAATTAAAAAAAAAAAAAAAAAAAAAACGGCTGAACCGATTTTTATAAAATTTATGTCGGATCAAAATGACGTTAACACGCCTCGATTGACACCCTTACGAAGTCGATATAATTTTTTATTCGCGAGATATTGTGTAAAATCTACTTTTTTGGAGGTTATTTGGTTAAGAAAAAAGAACGGCTGAACCGATTTTAAAAAAATTCCTTTCAGATCATATTTACGTTAATACGCGTCGATTGGCACCCCAACGTAGTCGATATCATTTTTCGTTCTCGAGATTTCGTCTTAGAAAGAAATGGACACATACGTACGTACGTACGTACGTACACACACACACACACACACACACAGACATCTTTCTAAAAGTAGTGTAAAAATAGTGTAGTGACCTTGAAACATAAAAATTTTTTTTCCTTTTTGATTTCGATTTTCGGACCCATTACAATAACTTCCAATGGGAAGTTAATAACAAAAAAATAAGGCGATTTCATTTAGCGACCCAGTTTTTGTTTGTTGTTTGTTTAAAAAATTTGTACATAAACCACTTTGCTTTGCAACCAGAGATATATAGTTATAATGTACAGTGTACACCTAGATAATTCACAGAATGCAGAATGAAAATGGCACTAGGGAAAGTATTGCTTTTACTGGTAATAAAGCTATATTCACGACTGCAGTGTTCTTATTTATTAGAAGAGAAACGCGAACAGTCGATAAAATATTGGCGCTCCAACTACTAAAGGTGAAGATATTGTTGGATTTTAAAACGGGTTGGAGCCAATGTTATTTTAAACCCAATTTAAAGCGGGTCACATACCTTACAGTTTATCAACTTACATATTCCAGCCGTCTCAGCGATTTAGTAAAATTTTGGTTTTTCTTTCCATTTAAAAAAATAAAAAAAGTAGTCAACCACCGGTATTTTCAAGAAATGTGTAAAAATTAAGGTTAGAATACGATGACAACTACGTATAACCTCAAATTTTTTTAACAGCTAGCCAAAAATGTCCTAGATACAATAGGGTCTGTAAAATGTCGCAAGCGTAAATTCCGCGATACACTTTCGTGAATTTTTACCGAGAATTGATAGGGGAGTCAGTAAAGATGTTCACAAATCAAAAACTCTAAAAGAGGTTTAAATATAGGCCTGTATCGTTGGATTTCTGTAACCACCGGTAGAGGAGCGTTAACTGAATGCCTATAGTGTCCCGCATTTTTCAATAGCATCTTAGATAGCTGAATCCTTGTCATGTATGTTAAACTATATGGATTTTAATTTAACTGAGCTGATATACTACTGAGTTCGTAATAAATATGGTTATATATTATTTTTACTTGATAAAAAAAACTTTTTAATCAAAAAAAAAAACCTCCTTCAAAAAAGCTAGTACTAAAAAGAGGTAAATAATAAAATTTTGAGATGGCGCCAATTTAATAAAATATGAAGTCGGTTAAAGAGTGCCAATTTATTAATATTTTATTTTTTAACAAACTTCATATTTTATTAAATTGGCGCCACTTCAAGATTTTACTCTTTGAGTACCTCTTTTTAGTAGCTTTTTTGAAGGAGGTTTTTTTTTGTTAAAAAGATTTTTATTTTTTACTTTTTAGTAGCTTTATAATACGCAGTTTGCACGTTATTAACCGACTTCTGTCTTGATATTTGACATTTACCTTAACGGTGTCAACCTCCATTACTCATTTGATTAAAATCAGTCGAACTACTAAACCGATTTAAGTAAAATTTATATGGGACCAATCCGGAGGTATGGTCTATCGAATTAAACAATAATCATCTAAACCGGTTCACAAATGCAGGAGAAATCGCGTAACATATATACAAAAAAAAAAAAATAGAGTCGAACTGAGAACCTTCTCTTTTTTTTAAAGTCTGTTAAAAATAAAATATCTTTCTATAGAGGTCTATGATCCTCTTTCTATGAGCCCGGAATGGCTGTCGGATTACTTCTAGTAAATGGTCTGTACTACAGATTTATGTATTTTAAGGGAAAGAATTGTGCGGAAGGAATTTAAGATACGATATTCTCTTTGTTGTACACAAACATCGATTGCAATATTATTGTTGCAAAGTGCAAACATCCACCGTAGCTACAAATCTCAACAATGTAGCTTTTTTCTTTAATTAACATTGTTTTTATTCTGAATGTATTTATAAATTGCGTTCAAAAAGTTTTAAAGTCTTGGGCGCCCAGGAAGGGGCAAGGGCGAGTACAATATTTGAGAAGCACTGGCAATTGGCATAAGCGCTTCAAAATCTTTCATTTCTTCTTTATTTTATGTTAAAAGATTACGTTAAATAAAAGAAATGAATGGCTTGATAAAAACCGAGCTCGTCGAGATGCCGTTTTTTAAATTGTGTTTCTATTGGTCATCTATAAGAAACCTTCAGTTCCCATTGTACGTCTATAATGTCGGGTTTATCGTACATTTTAATCACGCTGTTATTTCTACGGTTACTTCGTATGTTTTATGTGTAAAAATTTAACAGCGATAAACAAAACAGCGTGTTAAAATGTTAAATGTACGATTAGTCTCTTATAGATTATAAATAACTCTAAAAGAGTTTTAGAGAAAAATGTATTAAAGGCCCGTTGACAGCCATAATCTGTTATCTACGTGTGTAGCAGAGAATGTAAAGAAAAAAAATCGGTCAAGTTCAAGTCAGATTCGCGCACCGAGGGTTCCGTACAATCATAAAAATAATGAGTTAGGTAGGAGTAAAAAATCAGTTTCTTTAATTGTTTTTAAAAAGTTTTTTTTACCTATATTTTATTTTGCTCTTTTTAGTATCAATTATATAATTTAATTATATATCTCACGTAATAATAGCGAGAGAACGTTAATGTTTGTTCTGCAAGAAAACGAAAGAAAAAATATGGTTGCGCACGCATACCGTGTTTTTTTTTATTTACAAAAAAACATGCTCAGCGACAGAGGCTATTTGCATGTAGTATACAGGTAGGTAATAAAATAAGTAAATAAATACCGCGTTCTGTCACCTAATCAGCAGCAATCAGTGACAAACGATATAAACAGACTATGCCTGGTTACTTGATCATCTGTGAACACGGTATGCGCGCGAATCCAATGATTCAGTTAAAAAAGATACGTGAATTAAATTAATTTTTAAAGCAAAAAAAAATATATTAACAGAATATTTAATGAATAAAAAAACAAAAACATTGCGTTCCGAAACTCGGGATCTAATCGGCTACCATTACTGTACCACTGAGCTAGTCCAACGATGTTTAAAATCCTCGTTCAACCGGCTCACTTGGTACAGCTCTATGCCTATAGTACAGTATAGAAATGCGGACTGGAGTCAGAATCGTAGTAAAATAAAAACATTAATTTATTAAAATTAATTCATTACCTATTTAATTCTAATTATGATTTGCCAGGATTCATACCACAACACACTAACTGTAAAAAATTCAACTAACTACCTCTTATCGTTTGTGAGATAGAGCCTTGTGACAGACTGACGGACGGATGGACAGACATCGTATGGCTCAGTAATAGGGTTCCGTTAGGAGGTACGCAACCCTAAAAAACATAAAAATACGTTTATTAAATTATGAAAAGGAATATATATTCCACCTTTTTGTAGGAACAAACAAGACGTTTTTGCTATAATCCGATTTAAGTTTTTGCTCTATACTTTTGATATATTATGGTTCAAAGCATAATAGGTATGTATGCAGGTATTATAAGAAAAGATTTTCTTTATTCTATCGAACGATAGACGTCAGAAAATATATTATTCTCTATACTCTGTCCCTGTTATTTCAGTGTATGATGTAATATTTTGTCAACTTGAAAATCGATTGGTTTTAAGTTCTTAAAATAGACGCTGATGATTCAGCTGTCGAGCGTCTATAATTTACAATCTATCAATATCTGAAGCTCCTTTTAGTCCGGTCAAAATAGACATTTCAATTTGCAATAATTCGCATAGAGCTAAATATTGGTATAGGTCTTTGGTACACTATTATAAGTAAAATATCAAAAGTCACTATCGATCCCATGTGTGCTAAAAATTTATTCAAGGTCAAAAGTCGCAAATCTCGGTTCTTTACATTTTTCTCGTAAACGGTAAGTGTTATCATAAAAATAGCTTCAACAAAAGCTGTAGATCATGCAATTGTCTACAAAAATTGTCCCAATACTTTTTTCCTACGAATCACCATTCCTGAGATATCACCATTTCAAAAGTTGAAGAAGTCGCATTCTACATGATATGTACACATTTCCGCATCACCTATGAGGTAGTGTACTCGTCTATTTTGACCGGAATATATAGATTTTGTTTTTAGAGAACATTTTTTGGTTATAATTAAAATTTAAATTCATGATTTTTTTTCAAATTCGTCATATTTTTAACCCACATTACTAAGTATGCTTAGTCTTTTGACAGACCCTTTCATATACCTGATCGCTCAACTAAGAAATTTGACAAAAACAAAATTACGGATGTAGGAATAATTTTAAGACAGTGGTAATTGGTAATACATACAGCGCCAAAGATTACTGCGATTTTTAGCAAAGGTGTCACTAGCAATCGACAGGAACTGTAGATTATCTAGTTTTAAATGCGTTCTTTTACTGTTTCATTTAATATAGTGATTTTTAATAATTTGAGACGCTTATGACCTTTGCTGTCGAACGTCTATAAATTACAATATCTTAATAACTTGACACATAAAAAATGAATGCCTAAGAAACAAAACCCGACTACCGCTAACACAAAACTACAAAACAAGCTTCCAATTTATGAAAAGCAATATAAAAATACATACTTACATTTTTATACGCGACAAATTTTCATATGGACACCTTGTTTTTTAACTTCCCATTGGAAGCTATTGTAATGGGTCCGAAAATCGAAATCAAAATGTACCTATAACAAATTTTTATGTTTCAAGGTCACTACACTATTTTTAGAAAGATGTCTGTGTGTGTATGTGTGTACGTATGTACGTACGTACGTATGTGTCCATTTCTTTCTAAGACGAAATCTCGAGAATGAAAAATGATATCGACTACGTTAGGGTGCCAATCGACGAGTATTAACGTAATTATGATCTGAAAGAAATTTTTTCAAAATCGGTTCAGCCGTTCTTTTTTCTTAACCAAATAGACTCCAAAAAAGTAGATTTTTCACAATATCTCGCGAATAAAAAATTATATCGACTTCGTATGGGTGTCAATCAAGGCGTGTTAACATCATTTTGATCCGACATAAATTTTATAAAAATCGGTTTAGCCGCTTTTTTTTAAATTATTGTTAAAAATAAATAATAATTATGTTTTAATGATTAAAATGATTACTTTTCTGTGTAATATCTAATTTAATTATTATTATTAAATATTTATCAAACTGGAAAGTTCGTCGTGTGGACCTCAAGGATCGCACTTTAGTCCTAATAAACGACCCGGCTTGTTATTTTTACGTTAATGGTCGTTTTTTGTTTTTTTTTTGTTTTTGAAGTGATGACAGTAATTTTGTTCAACCAGGTGTAACAAAAAGAAAAAAACGAAACCGTCACGTATGGCCCTATGGGGGAAATGAGCTGCTAGCAGGAAACCGGAATCTATTGGCTGGCGGGTAGTGCAGGTGCGAATTCGTTGAGGGGGAAACTCGTTAATCACGCCCCTTTCTGTTTAGTGTTTACTTGATTACAGATGTTTACCCATGAAAGTAGACGCGTGATATTTACACGTATCCAGTTTTTTTATATTTTTTTTCAACATTCTTTATATCTGACTAGATATAGAATGTTAACATCGGATATCGACTAACCAAACTATGATAATATGAAAAGTGAGTATTCCCTTCAGGGAACGTTCACCCGTACTGCACGCTGAAGAAAATGTACGAAAAAAGTTAACACATCGAAAGATGGCGGCGATTGTATCTACATGGCTACATATTATGTCGTGTATATATGTCAAAGTGTCATTTTATAGACAATTGACATCATTTATTATTACAGTGAATGCACACAGCATGTTCCAGAAGTAATGGCGAAGATTTTTCAAAGCATAGGTATTCCGTGTAAAATTCAGAATCGAAAAGCCCTTTACCGTTTTAGTCTCCGAATTGTAACAACCAAATGAATAATTTCTAAAGTTTAAAAGTTAATTTTGTCTAATATAGATGTGCAACTACTCAACCTTTTGAAGGGCAAAATTACTCAGAAACTGGACTACGATTGGTGTAATGCAATGCAACGATTTTTGTGATTTGTCCATTTAAAACATTACCTATGTTTTCAATACAATTAGGAATAATGGAAACTTAAACTTATAAATAAATCAAATGGTAAATTTTATAAAGTTGCAACGTTTCGCAGATGATTGTCTGCTTCTTCAGGCAAATTTATAGGTTAGCATCCTTGTTGAGATTTCCTCAAATTCATCTTTTCTGTCGTCATAATAAAAATAGAGGATAGCGATCCCAGTAGCACTTATATATGAAGTCGTTTGATTAGTCACCATAAAGCTCAAAGTTGCAAAATCAAAAAAATGATCAAGTAATAGGTATATAGTATGTGATTCTTGATCCTTCATTTGGCGTTTACCCGAAGCCTTTAGCTTTAAAAATAGCGTCGGAAGAGCGGGAACCGTTTTATAGGCGAGGGGAAAGGATTTGAGATGAAGAATGCAGGGAGTACCTTCTGCTATCGAATACTCTAAAGAGAAAATTTGGTTTTTTATAATTTACGATAAATGTACATCTTTCACAAAATTTGAACAGGCTATAGCAATAATTAAAATTACGTATAGGATGTTTAGCAATTAATAAATTGCAGTAGTGATACCTCGAAGACCAAACCCACTCTAACCATTGGACTAATAATAGGGGCTGCAGTCCTAGGGCGCCAGGCGCCGAAGGGCGAATTCAATTTCATCTTTTTACATTTTATTTTATGAAATGGGCGATGTCTATGTCCGGCAAATGGCAAATTAATCCACTTTGTCTTATCTGTTCCTCTATCTCCGCATGGTCATTACAGACAGCGCCCCTGAATTTATCCGCTATCGCAACGCATGAGATGAGGGCGCTTGATTTTGTTAGCCCAGGGACGGCCTTGTCGAAGACAAAACTGGTAGGGGATTTTTCGATTTGGAATTTTATGATGACTATTTCCTAAAACCTCTGGGTTTCTGGGACATTCTGTATATCTACAGTAGACCGATTTTTTAATAATGTGACATTTTCATAGTACGTGAGAACATATGGAAAAAGAAAAAGATATGATATTTCAAATGAGCAAAGTTCGTGACAAAAATAGGGGATGAAAAGTATCTTGTTCATGAAATATCGAAAATTTCTTTATCATTTATAACAGCATACAACGGTATTAAAGTTGATAATATAAAATTTACCTATTTGAAGTATACTAATTTTTTTGGCAATAGCATTTTTCTACATAAATATCTATGGCACGCCGTTTTGCTATTTAATAACATAAAAAAAATGTGTCAAACAAAAATGATTCAAAAAAGAATTGTTTACAGGAAAATTAAAGTTTATAAAAATATGCTGAATTATTATTTTGTGTAGACATAACAAACAATAATATGAACCTAATCAACGCCAGATTTAAGAATAAGTTTAGTGTCTAAAAAAAAATTGTTGAGAGGCTTTTAAGGTTTTTCCAAAAGTATCTGATCAAAAATAATAACAAAATATAACTAGAACATCTTTTTCGAGACATAAAATGGTATTCTCCATAGGAAGGGTTTTATTTGAACCTAGCACCAATTCATATTTCCAATTTATTACTTTTTAGGGTTCCGTACCACAAAGGAACTCTATTGTTGCACCAACGATGTCTGTCTGTCTATCACACAGGCTCCTAACTTCTAAACGAAATGATATAGGGACTTCACACATAATATGTATTACCGCGGAGAGAATAACAAAAGATTAAAAAGGTTTATTTAAGGAGGGCATCCATATACATACAAACGGGGGGCAACTTTTGTACCTATTCTTGCGCGATATCGTTGAAAATGGCCTTTTGAGTAGATCATGAATGTGTTTTTATTTTATTTATTTTATCAAAATTGTGGGTTTTAACCTTGGTCCTAACAAACGACCTATTCTTGCGTTTTGTCGTTGAAAAGGGCCTTTTGAATAGATTATGAATGTGTTTTTATTTTATTTATTTTATCAAAACTATAGGTTTTAGCAAACGGGGGGCAAAAACATTTTTTTGTAGCTATTCTTGTGGGGTATCGTTGAAAATGGCCTTTTGATTAGATTATGAGTGTGTTTTTATTTTATTTATTTTATCAAAATTGTAGGTGATAATGGACCCGCACTTAATTTTGCGGGGGGGGGGGGGCTTAAGAGTTTGTGTTATGTCACTGTACACGCTCGTCTGTTCTCAAGCCCTTGAATAAATTTTAAAAGTTTCTTTTAAAACACAGGCACTTAAGATAGATATTGTAAATTATAGATGCTCGAAATCAGAGGTCATAAGCGTCTGAACAAGCACTTCTGAGAAAAGTTGTCATCGCGGAGTACGTTTTGTGTATAAATTTATCAATATTTAGCATTATTCAACATCGCCGTGGTTTGACACTAATAACCTTAGTTGTCGAGCTTCTATAATCTACAATCTCTCAGGTGTAAACCAAATGTATTTCACAATTCGGTCGTTTAAATAATTCATACGACATTTTTACCGAAATGAATTTAAAATGAGCGAGTACTTTCCCTGTACGAATTCTTTTTATCGTGGAAATTTATTTCAAATCTTTACGAGACATATCGCATTAATATTTTATAGGTTATCTACCGCAAGACTATAAAATCTGTACTTTTTATAATAGCCTCATTGAACGTGACCATTTTACCTACGGCTACATATTTAGACAATGTTTGTTCCACGTCTTCTTCAAATATATAGACTGTTTTCAAAAAGATCATAATGTGTAGTCATGCCGCCTCGTCTCGTCTCGTCTCGGCAAGAAATAGTTCTTCGTTCTCGTCTCGAATCTTCAGACAAGAAAGAACGGCCGAAATATTAGTGTATTTTTTGCCCGTTTTTGGACTTTTTTTAAAATCGAATTATGTGTCACATGATTAGTTATGATGAGACAATAATCACAGAACATTTATAAGTTGACAAGATTGATTTTAGAAATACAGAGGGTCAAAGCGGTCACCCTTCATTCAGTATATGACTATTAATGTGTTCATATGATTCATCAAAAAAAATCTGTTTGGTCGAAAGTAAACGAAAGTGGCTTCATCCAATGCGCATGCAAAATAATGGACTTTTTAATAAAAATGTTGAAAAATTGTACGATACAAGGTCAAATCAACTTTGTATAAAACACAATACAGTCTTTTGTCCAGTGTACAGTGGCCATAAGATTTATGAGAAACTATACCTGTGAAAGTTAAATCTGCAAATATAACAAATAATAAAAAATTTAAAGTATAAGAGAAATTTTGTAAAAATAATTGTAACTTTGACTTTTTTGTATCCCGTCTGGACTAAACAAATATATATTATTTCTATTCTATTTCTATAGCTGACAGTTCGCTTAACCTTCAATCCATTTACGGTTTTGTTTTTTTACCCGACTTCAAAAAAAGGAGGTGGTTCTCAATTCAGTTGTGTTTTTTTTATGTTTGTTACCTCAGAACTCCGTCATTTATAAACCGATTTGGAAAATTCTTTTTTTATTGGATAGGGTATGCCTCGAAGTTGGTCCCATATAAATTTTACTTAAATCGGTTCAGTAGTTCGGCTGATTTTAATAAAAGTGAGTAGCGGCGTGTGATTCCTTTAAGGTAAATGTCACTATTTGACACATCACACAGCGTAAGAAATCGGTTTAATATAAAATAAAAAGTGAGTATCGGCGTGTGATTCCTTTAACTAAAAAGTAAAAACTTTTTAACAAAAAAAAAAAAACTCCTTCAAAAAGCCACAAAAAAGGGGAAAATAATAAAACTTTGGGGTCTGCGCCATTTTAATAAAATATGAAGTCGGTTAGAATTTAATTAATATCTACTTTTTAACCGACTTCATATTTTATTAAAATGGCGCAACCTCAAAATTTTATTATTTTCCTCTTTTTTGTGGCTTTTTATTTTGATTGTTGTTCTTTAAATGCACTTATTACAAAAAATACTGTGTGTAAATTGGGCGAAACGTTGGCGATTGCGAACGAGTGTGTCGTTTGTTCGCCAGACCGCGGCAATTACACGAGTCGGAAACGCCAACGTTCCGCCAATCTAGTTATCGCTAATATTTTAAGTAAGTTCTATGCTTTTTAAAATATGGTTACTTTGTTTTAGACTGTAAAATTTAGAAATAAGTGACACCCTGTATACGTACTAAAGTATACACTATTTTTATTTTGCTAATAAAACCTGGAGTTTGGAGTACACCTCGTGGGAGACGTATAAACTTCCTTGTTTTGGCTCTGTGTTTTTAAGCAGTAAAAATTGTTTATACTCCCTCCATATGGAAAAAACTGTGTACTACGTATAGTTGACGAAAAAGGAAAATTAAAAATTTACTCGGATTCTTTAAAATCCGGTGTGGCGTTAAGATTTTACGTAAGATTTAGAAATTAATTAATATCCATGTCAAATTAAAACCTTCTATATAATTTACATATTTGAAAAATTAGATTTCAATTTTGGTAACAATTATGATCCGATGATGAGTCGGGGAATCGGAGAGAGAGATTAAAGATTATAGACGCTCGACAAATGAGGTCATTAGCGGTTGAGGAATCAACGATTAAATTGGCAATAATTCCAAAATTTGCAAAAATTAGTATGCTGCAATATTTTAACTACTTACCTATTTCCTCCTTTGAATTAATCAATTTTTTACTCGTAATCAGTTTTTGTATTATATTTTTTTTAATACATTGTTTTTAGATTTTCAACGAAATTGTCATAGGAAACTACAAAAATGTTTTTACACATAATTTCATTAAAATTTGTGTAACTTTGTATGCACAAAAAATCTGCAGCTGACTGTTGAATAAAAAACAAAAACGGAATAGTGATATTGGCATTTTTAACGCATAGTATTCGTTTTTTAACTTCTTTCAATTTTAATACAACTCTACTTCATAATATTTTGATACATTTTGCCATATAAAATCGTCTTCAGAGTAAACTAAAAGCATATAACACGTTTCTTACGCCTGAAATTATTATAGAATATTTAAAGTTTCTTTTATTTTTGTTTCTTTTTCTCAGGTGAATTTTTCACCTTTCCCAGTAAAACTTGTTATCTTTTCCACTTGTAAAAATTACTTCCAAGCGCAGAACAAGACGTGAAAATGAAATAAAAGTTTTAGTTGTAGAAATGTCTGTATACTAAACAAAGTACATACTCATATACAAAATAACTTATCGATCTGTCTTTTTAGGGTACCATATCTCAATAAGAAAAAACGGAACCCTTATAGGATCACCGTCAGGCTGGCTGGTTGGTGGGTGTCCGTCTTTCAAGATCCATTTTCTCAGAAACGGATAGAGATATCAAGTTGAAATTTATACGAAATACTAAAGTCTACGGTCCCTTAAAGTTGTAAAGAATTTAGGCTTCTATAGGTCAACGCAACCAAAAGATACGGCCATTTTGTCAATTCATCAAAAACCTATAGGGTACTTCCCGTTGACCTTGAATCATGAAATTTGGCAAAAAGCAAGGTCTCGCAGCACAAGCAAAGAAAAAATCCAAAAATCACAAAAAGTAAAAATTAAAGGGGGTGCCCACACAAAGAACGGAAAAACCTTTTAAAGGCTGTATCTTTGGAACCGTAACATGTAGCCGGTTGAAATTTTCACAGAATATGTCTAGCTAATTTAATTTTTGTAACGGTATGGAACCCTCGTAGCGCGAGTTCCACACGCATTTGACCGCTTTTTTTAAAACTAAAATAACGTATTCAGCAACAATGGGCTATTTGCACGATTCTAGATTATTGGTAAGTACTTATAGTATAAATTACCTATAACTAATAAATTATAAATATCACCAGTGCACTGTTGATATTTATAATTTATCAACGAACCATTTGCTTGATATTCCGCCACTGCTGCAAAGGCGGGATTTCGGGGAAATGATTGGTAGGGCAAAAAAAAAATGATGAAAACATTGTGACGGAAATGAGAAACGAAAACCCCATCCTCAATCGGTTCTTCGTTAGGACTCTGGTGGGGTTTTCTCAAATTATCTTTTCAATGAGAGTACAAAAATTTAAAATCCACGACTATTGTCTAGACTATACAGTTTAGACACTAAACAATGTCTAGTGTCTAGAGCAGTGGTCACCAATTATTTTTCCTGTAGGTCCGTTTCAAAACATTGTCAAACTTTCGCGGTCCTGAAAACTTTAGCCTCCTCTACAAACTCCTTCTACCGCCCCCTTCCACAAAGTTTTCACACACATTTTTTATCTAAAATTGGTCACTCTCAAGAGTTTTTGGAACTTGAGCGTAAATGTCCTTTAAAACAACATCTTCTTGGAACTCGATTATTTCCAACTGTATAGGGCAGCTTTGTTGCTCTTGAAAACATCTGCCGTTTCACTGGTCCATGCACCATTGGGCATAAGTGAAAAACTGTTGTTAATCAGCTGCACAACATTGTCAATTTTTTCAAAGTCAGTAAATCTTTCTTGAAATTCAGATTATTATTATTTTTTCAGAATGAATTACGGTTCGTACAAAACTTGCCTGCGATCCGGATACGGACCGCGGTCCGCCATTTGGTGACCACTGGTCTAGAGTCTAGACAATAGTCGGCCGGGATTTTAAATTTTTGCCATATAGTGTCAGCCAGATTGGTATGGCGACTGTGCGTGCTCGCCATTCCCGATTCCCGCCACTGAATATCACAATTATTTATTAGTAGTGTTAGGGCTATAAAGAACAAATCAATCTGTCTTTTGATATAATCTAAAAATGCTAAATCCACGGTTCTTATAATGCAAGCCCCCAGTTCCCAGGTTCTAATCCGAGAACTGGTAAAAGTTGAAATTGGATTTTTTATTATTAAAAAATACTAAATTGAAATATTAATTGGTACTAGGCTCAAACAACCCTAGCTGCTGGTGGCCTAAAAAATAAAAAAAATTACTAGTTCTCACTTCTCATCATAACAATAAAAAAATGAATTCCATTTATAATTTTGCAAGAAAAGATTTTTTTAGAAAATGCTGTCTGTATATAAATACCGGGTGCGTATTTATTACTGTTCCTATACTCGTAGATAGATAGATATTGTAGATTATATAGAATAAAATATTATATTATAGAATAGGTAGGTACCACTTTATAGGTACTATATCCCCAGATTTTTATATCTATGGTCGCGTCACGTCACGTTTGTTCGGATCCCCTCCTCGTCACATATCATCACGTAAGGTGATTACCTCCCTCCCCCCTTTTTTGCGTACGTATTTTATGGATGAGCCTTTGCATGATTTGTTTAAATTCCAAAAGTGCTGAGGGCAGTACAGCCTAGTGGATAGCGTACTTGGTACCAGCCTCTAGACTAGACTGTCGTGAGTTCGAATCCCACCTGCGCTCATGGATGTTTGTGATGTTATTTAGTTTTAAGTTAGTTGTTATTTAATGTATTTTAAGACGCTATTGTCCTAAGTTGGCGACGCATCTATAATCTACAATAAATAAATAAAGCCAAAGGTGCCATCCTCTTCAAGAGAGTTATTGATATTCTTAACAATGAAGTTAAATCGTACTTTTCAATGAAGATCAATATTTACTACTAATCTTAATTTAGTTTTGATCCAGTGATTAGGAAGTTCCCTCTTTTAGTAACTGACATAGAAAGGTGTATAGACCTCCAAGCATTCTAAAGTCCCAGTGAGTTTAGAGAGCATAAGTCATTCTGAAGTGGATCTGAGTGTGCGTTTTCCCTTTATGCCTTTGTTTTACTCTAGTTCATTCACAAACAGACATCTTTTCCATTTGATCGAACATAAACCCCTACAGCTATTCCAATTCATCTAGTGCATGAGCCACTAACAATGCGCCGACAGCCAAGAGCTCCCTCCAACGATGAACTTGCTAACATTTTACGGGATGTAACGGAAAGTTTTCTAATGGAATGAGAAACAGGCTGCTCTATACTCTATCCCATGAACCGATATAGCAATAAAACTGCGCGATCAGCATTTGATTGATAGTCGCATGAAATTCAATACAGCAGAAAGCAGTGTAACAAGTAACAACTGTCAACTGCAATCATATACTTTGCGCATCTTAACAATATCTGTTGGTGGGAAAGTTTATAGCTGTAGACAACATATATCTGTCTCATTCTGTTATCTAGGTCTCGAATGCACACTCGACTGCAGCTTAATACCCTGCCGCTTAAAATTATGGAAATGCCTCCAATAATCGATTTTCTCTACTTTATCGTCATCTTTAACAGTAGAAATTATAAAATAGTATATTGTGTACAGTGTAACTAGTGTACTAAATACATCTTTATACGTCAGGCGCGATGTTTTCATCACGAGTAGTAGGCGAGCGCATACGAGCTTTGGCGACTGTACATCGCGAGCTGCATACGAGTGCTGAAAACATCGCGCCTGGCGCATAAAGATTTAGCACACGCGTTGCACATGCATGGTTTTAGACTTTAATTATTGAATTAATGTCTATAGTTACGTAATGGTTCCAAAGCACATTAATATTTCAAAATCTTACAGCGTTACAGAGTCAGTCGGCGAATCAATCAGTGATGAGCGTAAAAATATGTCACTGTATATTTGTACAATAAAGAAACATGTAGGCGGTAGGTAACACTTTTACCCAATTTTGTTTCGATTTGAATGGAGTAGCGCAAAAACAATTTACGTTCTGAATAAAATTAAAGTAAAAACACTTTTTTAATAGAAGATGCTTTTTATTGAAAGGCCCTAAAAAGCAGAAAATAAAAAATTAATCTTCCAAATTTTAAATGTTTAAAAAAATTTAAAAAGCATTCGAGCTCAATATTCTAGAATATATTGGTTAGTCATAAATTTTGCTATTAATTAATGATAGTTTGCTGGAATCTCTAATGCTTTTTAAAAATTTTTAAACATTTAAAAATTTGGAAGATTAATTTTTTATTTTCTGCTATTTAGGGCCCCTCAATAAAAAGCATCTCCAATTAAAAAATATTTTTTTTACTTTAATTTTATTTTGTACTTTTTAGTTACAAATTATTCACTACTTTTTAATAAAAACAGTAAAAATGGAAAATGTGTTTTATTTTTTGTAACCAAAAGATTCCATGAAATTTCTAGACGGGTTCTATGAGGGCTAGAACCCACCACCTTTGGATTAGAAGGCCAACGCGCTATCCGCTGCGCCAAACGGACTTGTTGCGAGCGGTGCCATAACAGCTGTGGACTAACCGCACCATGTCTAGATATACATAGTATAAGCGTGACACCAGGACACAAGGACAAACACGATTTCAATAAAGCCTCTAAAAAAAGTTTGAGCGCGATTCGATTGATAAACTTTTTTAAGTACCTAATCGGATTTCGTTTTCGTGTAGAGTCTAGAATTTGATAAATAATCGATTTTGAAGTCAAGTTGACAGTCCTTTGTAATTTTTGAAATGAAACTTCTTTAGCTGCCATGAGAGTATTTTTGTTCGACAGCGTAGAAAAACCGGAACCGTTTGATTGACGGGTAGGTACGAATGCGTTAAGGGGAAGTCTCGTTAGATACGCCTCTTTCTGTTACGTGTTTATATACTTGGTTACAAAAATGTTAACCCAAGATGTTTCATTTCAGATGCGTCAGATAACGCATCCAGTTTTTTCTTATTTATTTTGTGCGTTTTTTGTACAGATAATATCTAACTGAAGAATCTTTTCTTAAATTTTGAAAGAGATTCAGTGAAGAAAAGTACTCCATATAAAAAATAAACGATCTGATTAGATTTTGCATCTATATGAGTATTATAACTTGAAGAAAATACTTTTAGATGAAAACATAAAAAATTTCAAAAATAAATCATTTCACAAAAGATAATTCAATATACCTACATTTTGTAAGTGTATTGCAGCCATTTAATGTTTTCCAGTCGTACAAATACATAAAAAATAAATTTAAAAAGTTATTAAGGTAACGTAGCATTTCCTTTTATGAAAATATATAATTATAAATAAAGTAATAAAAAAAAAACATTTCAAGCCATTGAAGAGAGCATAGTATAGATATATGTCAGCTTTTCGTATAATAAGTAAACATTTGTAAAAAAAGTGTTTTACAAAAATACTGAAGCAATAAAATGAACAAAGATTTACCATTCAAGTTGTATTCAAATAATATATTTGTATAGTAAAGTCAACAAGTAAAGGACAATTAGCAGCCACTCTTCGTTGTTATCGAGCATCTATAATTTAAAAATCTTATTTATATATCGCCGGCCGTTAAGTTGGCCTTTTCTTTTCTGCACCTTATTCTTTTCAAAAGTTACGAGCTTTCCAAGAACTCCTAGTCTTCTTGGAGTCTCCACATCAAATGCCACATTTCCTTTTGTGTATTAGAATCTGCCAGCCGGCTCCTGGGAACGCCAATTCCTAAAGAACATTGGAATGCAATTGCGAGAACAACTACATTTCAATGTTCCCCCTGGGGGAGTCACTATTTATATAAGCGGCACAGTTTTTATGCATTGTACGCGTATGTTTAAGTACATTGTTTCATTGCTTTTCCGCTCCATTAAACCTTGTTATGAGCATGCGTGACCGTTTAATCTGTTCAAAGAATAAACTGGTAATTTTTTTTTATATGAAAAAATTTCCTCTCGACTACGACTCATTCTGACTGCAAAACAATCTTCTAATATAAAAAGATGTTTTGTGTTGTCATCTCACTAAATTTTGACATTTTTTCATTTATACTGTTTTTATTACTCGGTACTTGGCAGTCGGCATATTCGGCAACATTTTTAGTACTCGTACTCGGCCGAATAACTCGGTTTAAGTGACGAGTATTCGTGGCAAGTATTGTCTTCTTTAAATTTGTCATAAAATCTCCAGATTCGTGATTTTTGCGCCCACTCATTGTTCGAACACAATCTAACCAGTAAATTTCAGGTTTTTTCACTAAAAAAACAATTTTTAAACAATTTAACGTGTCCCGTGTAAAGTTTGTAAGCCAAGTGACTGACAGGGAATTTTCTTCGGGGATTGCGGGCGGAGAGGTACCGCTCGCTCGCCGGCCGCACGTCGCAATAATCTATAGTCTATACCAGTGTTTTTCAACCTTCTTGAATACGCGACCCCTTTACAAGTAAAAAAATTCTGGCGACCCCCTAGAACCGTAATAAAATTATGTCAGTGATTTCAAAGATTCACGTCTTCTGAATGAAAAAAAAAGAAGAATATCCAGAGCTGGCAAGTGAAGCTTTGAAATTATTAGTGCAATTCGCCACTTCCTACATATGTGAACTAACGTTCTCTTCAATAGTGAACATAAAAACTAAGAAGAGAAATAGGCTCCAATTAGAGAATGATTTGGTCTCAAAAATAGAACCACGATTCGACAAATTATTAAAAAAAAGGGTGAGGGTCTTGGGACCCCGACAGATGTGAAACATCAAAGAAAACGTTATTGAACTCGGTGGTATTCTCTATGTAGTAGTATATATTTTTTCAAAAGCAGCAACTAACTGTTATGCTGACGTAATCCTATATATATACACACCGCGTGTGTTACAGTGCACGCCTGAGCCAAGAGAGAGAGAGTGCCGCAGTGGTAAGGAGAACAGCAGCGAAGGAGCGGACCAAACATTTCGTTGCATATTTCCCCTCACGCGGCTGTTCGCAGCCCGACATAAGATGTTTCACATCAAAAATAAACAGGCACAGCCTTCTCTCTGAAATTGTATTTTTATTGTAGTGTAGGATCACAGCCCTCGCTTTTTACTTTTACCTGACACAGATTGAAAAACACGGTCTATACTATTATATAAACTTATCTGCATGTATGTGGATATGTGTGTATGTTCCAAATGATTTAACTTAAAATCTATTTGACGGATTTTGATGATTTTTTTAAATGTTCCTTATGATCCCAGAAGTGCTATAGGCTATGTTTTATTCAACTTTTTTAATTAATTTTTGAGTTAATTAATTAATTAAATTTTTATTGGTTCTCTACTACTAACGAAACGTGAAATTCCTTTGCATTTTAGCGTATTGGCAGAATCCTATTAACACCAGCCCGACTTCGCTTCGCAGGGGGAATAATAAATCATAAATTCTTATCTGTGGAACTACTGAACCGATTCTAAAAATTCTTTGACTAATAGAAAGCTACACTATCGTTGAGTTATATAGGCTATACTTTATTTTGATAAATTTCTCGCGGTGAGAGATAATTCCTGTGGAATAGTAACAAAATGTAACTCTGAAATTCTTTTGCATTTTAGCATATAAGTACGCGAAATCCTACTAATATTATAAATATCACCAGCCCGACTTTGCTTCGCAGGGGGAGAATTTTTCGCGTGGGGGATAGTGAATCATAAATTCAAATAAACGTGGCGAAGCCACGGGTAGCGGCTAGTTTATGTATAAATATGTTTTCACGCCCGAAACCTATGTAAACTGAACTACGTAATTCAGCCGAGTATACTCGGTTCGGCAAACATTAAACCGAGTAATAATCGGTTACTCGGTAAAACTTGTCCTCAGCACATCTCTAGTTCTTACTATTTTTGGATAACTTTTTAACACGCTTATATTTAGCTTCACCTGTATGCTTGCTTGCGGGCTTGATTGCTTGTGTGCTTGCTTGTATGCTTGTTTGTCAGTTTGTAACCGACTTCTTTGAACTTGATTTTGACCAACTTTGAACGGTCAGATTTAGTTTAAACTTTGTCGACTTATCAAGGACCGACGACAATACAATAATTCCATAAGTTTGTCCCATTATCCTGACCAGGATCTCCAGGACTAAAAAGCAAAAATAAATTATAATTTAAAAAAACTAAAAAACACGCTTTAATGAACTAAAAAGTAAAAAAATATTAATTTTATTGTAAAAAAGCGTGGGGTGCTTTGTATCATATTTTCATACTACCCCACGCTTTTTTACAATACAATTAATTATTTTTTACTTTTTAGTTGATTAAACCGTGTTTTTTAGTTTTTTTAAATTATAATTTATTATGTTTGATAGAAGGACGATCGAGGGTCGAACATGACATAGGTAGCGTTTTAATACTATTTTTAGTATTTATATTTCTTCATGGACAACATTTTTTTTTTACATGAAAAGGGCATATTTTGTAATGGTTTGGAAATGAAAAAAAACTCATTTAGAAATTTAATATAATTAATTAATTTTTTAAATGCTTGCAATAATGAAAGATTGTGCTTAAAGTGCGGTTTTAATTTCTTCATAAAATTTATTTATTTTTATTTTTTTGATAAGTCAACTAACATTTTACAAAATGTCCCTTACATAACACTTGTTCCCTATTTGAACGTTCTAGTCAAGTGTACCCTGTTTTATTATTAACTTCACTGTTGTGAATTTTGAACGCTCCTCGTACATTGTAGAAAACGTCGCCGTTCTGCAACACACAGTGCCCTTTTATTCAGTTCCATCTCTGTTAATTAAATAAAATCTATAGTAACAGAAATGCTTGCAAATACACATATTTAATATACAGTGTGTCGTATTTAATTCCAAACAATTTCATTTCGATTAAAATGTGTTCCAATGCTTTCCTTTTTGACCAAACGAGAGAAACGAGTAAGGTCTCTTTATAACATTTCACTTTGTTTGTCTGTTTGGTTAGTTTGTCACGCTAGTACGGCCAACATTTTTTAAACTTAAGTCGCAAAATTATTTATATAATTGCCTTTTTTACTCAATTTTGATGACAGCGCTCCGAGTATAGTTTACCTGCACTATAGGTTCGTCATGATCTAGGTTTACAATTCATCATCAGGAAACTCAAAATATTACTCAGCTTGTATCTACAACTTAAAAAGAGACGACAGTATAATAGTATCATCTCTCCAGGTGTGCAAGCTTTCACGGCCGGCATTGTTCCAAGTCTTCATGACTGACCTGTGACCCGCCAAGGAGGACACTTCGACCGCTGCCACATCGCCTTTGAGAATGTCTACCGCAGTTGTAGACGAAACGTCAGGTAGAAATACCACCGAACCACGGCCAACAAGCCCGAAAACCATGACGACTTGGAGTATCATCTGTCGCGGTTCCAGGGGAAACATAGATCATGATGAACCTATAAGAGATAAAATGTACTCCGAGCGCTGTGTTCAAAACTGAGACCACCCTCACCACCGAAAAATTCGATTATTTACGATGGTTGCTATTATAGGTATTGGTTAGCACTTAGCAGTCGTTTGTGTAACCATTGATAGAGGAGTGTCAATCCAATGCCGATAATTCCATTTACCGGTAGCTAACCTGACCTAGTGTGTGACCGTCACATTGAAAATATATAATCGTATGGTCTCTGAAATCGGACAGTCGTTATATTGTGTTCTGCGTTTATTTGCTAAGCAATGACGACTGGAAAGTAACGTTAATAAAGGAAAATGACTCGAAATACAGTATTTTTAGAGTAGTCATTAAAAAATTTAATTATCATATTATTGCAGAATATAAACAACAAAATAAAAAAAGCGACATGTGAGCATATGTGAATATTTTCATTATTTATTTCTCGATTTTAGAAACGTTGCTTAACAAAATGGGGTTTTATTTTTAACTTCCCATTGGAACTTGTTGTAATGAGTCGGATTTTGCGAATGAAAAATTTTGACATATCTGCACGTTTTGAGGTCCTTAGAGTTCAAATCTATAGTTTCTAGAGATGTGTGTGTGTACGTTCGTTCGTTCGTACGTTGGTGAACTTTTTTTCGACTCGCATATCTCAAAAACAAATAATGGAATCGACTCCGGACCAATTTCATTCGACGCATAATTACATAATGAACACCTGATAAGGTTTGTAAAAAAATTGAATTAGGGGTTTGTTTTTTATAACAAAAAAACTACTATAAAATTAAATCAAATTATAACGAGAAATCTATATACGGTTTTTAATATAAACATAAGAATAACAATCAATATGATTAGACACCTATACCGTAACTAAATTCACTATATTAGTGAAATTAACATAAGAATATCAGACGAATTATCGCCATGATATTTATATAGAAGGCTATATAGGAGTTCTGGGTTCGATTCCCGGCGGTGCATTTACATTTTTCCTATATAGCCTTCTATATAAATATCATGGCGATAATTCGTCTGATATTCTTATGTTAATTTCACTAATATAGTGAATTTAATTACGGTATATAGGTGTCTAATCATATTGATTGTTATTCCTATGTTTACTATAAAATTGTTGTGAAATGTTTCTCGTTTGGCATATCTCGAGAACAAAGAATGGTATCGACTTCGCACCAATTTCATTCAACGCATAATTGCATAATGAAGACCTGATAAGGTTAGCAAAAAATTTGATTTGGCGATTTTTTTTATAACAAAAAAAATGTTAACCTGTATTGCAAATAGTTTCTCTACGGTAGACTAGCCTCTAATATCTAAGGGCACCCAATGGGAAGTTAGCCGTTTTACCTACACAGCAAGTCTCTTTTTTTTTAAACCATCAACTTCTAGGATTATCTGGACCAAGTACTAATTCATATTTTCAGTTTATTATTGTTTTGAATAATAAATCGAAAATTCAACTGATATTTTCATAATTTCTCAGATTAAAACTTGAAGAATGGGGGGTTTATAATAGACGATTGATGGACGCTATGAGCTCGGCTATTCTTAAGCCCCGATTTCATTTTATCGGACACCAGTCGCTGTGTCTTTCTACTGGTATCATATCGAATCGTTACATAGCGACGTGTATGGCCGGCGGACTGGCCGAAACACGTTCGACCGGTCGAAATCCCAATCGGTCGACGTACGAGCTTATACGACGTTAAGAGCAAAACGTGAAACGCGCGCGCGCGCAATACAGTCATGGCGATTGACTTGTACTGAGCGCTTGATCTATTCTCCTCGGCTGTACACGCGAAAATGTGAGAAGGTTAACTGGGTATATAAGGTTGCCTCGATCCATTTAACCAATCAGCGTAAGCGAGGGAATGACGTCAGCTGGTATGCCTGCTCAAATGAAGTACAAAGATTCTAATGCATAATATCAACCTACTATGGTTACAGTGAATTTTATTTCCAAAAGTTAGCAGCGCCAATGATCTGATCTTTTCTATTGAAGTGAGTACCACATGGCTGGCACGCTGGGTTACGTCATCCACCCTCTACTATTCAACTGAACGAGGCAATCTATACTCTGTTATAACCTTAGACAACCGACGAAATTTTGGCGCGACCTTGAGCGTCAGTCTGTATAATATTATGCAATAAAAGGAATCAGCGCTGTATATAAGTACTAAAAGGTAGATAATATTGCGGCATAAAATACACGGAATGTGAAAAGGGAAATGTGTACATTTGAGTTTTTATGTAAACAAAATACGTTTGTAATATTCACATTAAAGTAATTACGATTTATTCGTAGATTTGGTTGGCTAGACTGCGCTTCCATTTGTTGCGTGGAAACACTGTCAAAACATATCATGTTTTAATATATAATTTCGCTTTTAATGAAACTCATATTTCAGCATTTATATCAATTTGCATATTATTCATACTTTACTATGTACCTATATAAGTAGTTCATTTACAAAAGATATTACAAGGAAACGACCCATCCCGGTCGTCCTTTTTTCAAACCATATTGTACGTCTATTATTTGTTGAGAATGGCCTGAGGTTAATCCGTGACCCCGCTCCTACGATGTTCCTGTGCTCTGTCCCTCTTGTGTCCCCGTCGGTTATACGTCATTTGTTTTTTTTTTGACGTGAATAACGCCTAATATCTCATACCTGGGGTGACTAAATTTTGTTTTAAAGACCACCAACAGCTAAGGTTATTTGGGCCTAGCACCAATTCATATTTTCAATTAATCATTTTTTTTTTAATAATAAATTGAGAATCCAATTGACACTTTTACAATCTCTCGCGCTAGAACCCGGGAACTGAGGACTTGTAATAGAGGAACCATAGCAACGCCATGTAAACAACAGCATTGCTACACGCTAAGCCATTCTCAAGCCCTACCTGGGGTGGCATTTTAGAATTAATATTAGATGTAACGAAAACAGAAGAAGTGGTTGACATGTGAAACAAAACACAGCGTGTATACTAACTATGTTATGTATCAGGTATAGATAGCCAGTGTAGCTGTATGGTAAAGTACGAGTCTGCCGACAGGTACAAACGCCAAGCCCAGGTTCGAACTCCGAAGGCTTTTAATATTTTTCTAAATACCTAATGAAAATATATAGGTATTTGGATATTAATTTAAAATGTTAAAACATAAAATTACATCCTATTTTACGAACATATATTTGATTTTATAGGTTAAATAAAAGTGGATGTATTTCTTCCCATGACATCGAATACAATTGTTATTTGTGTTTAACGGTATTCACGTCATCTGTTTGTACCCGCAATACAGCATACCCATTTTTTTTGTCCCTACATATAATTTTTGAAGTGAATTTTCAGGCGCGATAAATAATGATTTTGGAACAGGAAAGTCATATATTTCTCCAGACTGATATTTTATTCGAACTTAGGAATTATTCGGTCTGCCCATCGATGGTCGCTGCACACAGACTGCACAACTAAATGATTCACAAACTGTTTAATCGGCCAATTTAACAGTTGCAGCCTGCAGGTGCAGAGACCGTTTTGTAGTCACTCATCAGGGGCACGTAACTATAGGCTGGGGAAACCAGGACAATGTCCCGGGGCTCCCAAGGTAATTAGGGGGCCCCCAAGATAGGGAGTAAAAATGCCCAGGGGGCCCAATTTGTGTCCTTGCCCCGGGACCCCTAAATGCTTAGTTACGTCCCTGTCACTCATGCAACTATGTAAACAGTCGGCCGCTTAACGATTTTGTAACTGAATTATCCATAACGAGATATGATCATGATATAATAATTACATAAGAGAAGAAACTGATATTTTAGCAATCATTTTATTTATTTAATAAACGTTTGTTAAATTGTGTCAGCTGAGTTTGTTAGTATTTAATTTAATTAACGCAAATGAAATTTAAAATAATTGTTTTCTCTGCAAAGCATGCAACCAGCAGACGAAGTAAGAATATATACAATATATAAGTATATCTCCATGTCTCAGAAATAATGTGAGAAAGTGGGAGAATCAGCTAAATAACGAATTATAATATATTTAAGCTACGGGCGTTCGGAAATATTCTTACCGATAAATTATTTATATTTTACGGGTTAAATTAAACCTTAGACGCTAATGATCTTAATTTTGACGATTACTCAGCTGCTCGAAATTTCTCGTTCGGTGGTGCGATTTGGCAACAGTATGGAGACTCAGTCGCACTTTCGCTCGATCTAGCGATCGATACGTTCGTTTCGCATTGTTGCGACTGCGCGTGAAGAGTGCAGCCTCATATGAATCCATGCCTTGACACTATTAGTGAAAATTCAAAATCGGTTCATTAGTTTTTGATGAAAACTGTACCTATACATACATTTAACATTAAATTTCGTGAAAACAATTACAAAGCTACTCTTTTATTTTGTTTGTCTGAAAAAAATTAATATTTTATAATTTATCGTCATTTTAATAAAAAACAAAAAAAAATTGTTAAAAAATTATCAACATTTTCATTGTTTCAAAATGTTTGGTTCTGTGTAATAAACAAAAAAATATAGATATAATATTACGAAAGAGTAAAATATGTAAAGGATTGCAACATTCCCATTGGATCGGTTTAATTTATAGACAGATTGTAAATTATAGACGTTTGACACCTATAAGGACTTAAATCGCGATGCGTTTGCTAAATCGCGCGTTTTCGATACAAAAAGTAGAATGTGTGTGCTGGCAATAGTGTTTTTTACTCGACTACCGAAAGAGGTTAATGTTTTTCGGTTGTATGTAGGTATGTATATACCCGCATTTTCTTTGACGCGCCTTCTGTAGCCTAAACTGCTTAACGGATTTTGAAAAATGAGCTGTCTATACTCAAGATTCATCATAGTTAGTAGATTCAACTAAAAGGAAGAAAACAAAAATGAATTATTTTAAATAAATAAAAAACTCGACTGTTTAAAAAAGCGAACTTAAAATATGGAAACAAGATCAAAATATAATATGCTGTCGAAGGCATACATGTAGTAACAAGACGAACAGAAATATCTGATGCCTCCGACTGCATGTAAATGTTATCATTTGATCTTGTTTCAATCTTTTAAGTTCGCTTTTTGCTACTTTATAAACAGCCTGTTTTTAGTCTAGCTAAACGGAATACACATCCCATTCAGTTTGCAATAATTGTTTTATTGTTTTGGGAAATTGCTGAACAAACAGTCTTTCCGTTATTAATAAAGTCGAGCGCAAGAAGAAGCTAGCTAGAAGTATTTCTTTTTCTCTCGCTGTGCACAGACTAAAGAATAAAGTTCGTTTTAAGCGTAGATATAAAAGGAACGTTGGCGTTAGAGATATAAACACACTGCCTATTATCCTACACTTACGTATAAGGTTACAATCTAAGTTTACGTTACGGACTACGGAAATTTTATTTTTAAAATGGAAGAATTAACAACGCCGTTGTTTATATGGCACCCGTGGAACCTCTATTACATAAAGCCTACAATTCCCAGGTTGTAATCTGAGAAGTATATAGTAGGTATATAAGTATCAATTTCATATTAATAGTTACTAAATTGGTACTAGGCCCAAATAACTCGGCTGTTGGTGGACATAATATTATAATAGGTATTGGGATCCGTCAGATAAGTGGAGCTTAAAAAACATGGCGGAGTTCGGGGAAAATTATATATAGGTACGGGGTATAGTTTTGCGTGTATTTTGTGATTTTCAAAGTGATAAGAAATGATAAACATCAGTGCAATTTGCGATTGGGCCGGTAGGAATTTCGTTGAAGGAGAACGGATTTTCAAATGTGGAAAATAGAACGAGAAAAATGACCTGTCAAAAGTAGTGATCTTTACGGCATATTGCATAAAAACATCAAAATTAAAAAGAAAATCTCCACGAAATTAATCATCCGTTCAATGCTCCTTTAAAGCTGGGTAAGATGAACAATATAAACATAATATGTAATTGCAACATTTTTATATTACCTCAAGTTGACGCTATTTATACTGATTTCTCAAAGGCGTTCGATAAAGTTAATCACGATATATTAATACACAAACTGCAGTTCTACGGTATTAAGGGCGATCTACTTAGATGGTTTAAATCTTACTTGAATAATAGATCTCAATGCGTTGTTCTTAATAATTATACGTCTCGCTTAGTCCCTGTTCCTTCCGGTGTACCTCAAGGGTCCAACTTAGGTCCTACATTGTTCATAATTTATATCAATGACATCTCGCATATTATTTCCTCATCATTTCTTATTTTTGCAGATGATCTAAAAATTTTCCGACCAGTAAAAACTTATTCTGACTGTCTTAGTTTACAGAATGATTTGAACAATATTTACATCTGGTGTGAAAACAATATGTTACATTTAAATGTCAGAAAATGTCATTTCGTCCGATTCACAAGGAATTTAACAACCGTTTCATATGACTATCAATTGAACAATAACCTTCTGTTAGAACAAAATATTATCAAAGATTTGGGAATACTTATGGACAATCGGTTGGAATTTGGAAATCATATAAACCAAATTGTGTCCAAAGCGAATCAGATGTTGGGATTCATTATGAGAATAGCTAAACCGTTCCACAGTATATCCGTAATGAAAACATTGTATTGTTCGCTGGTAAGATCTCAGCTTGAATATGCGTCTGTTGTGTGGAGCCCATATTATTTTAACAATGTAAACCGCATTGAATCTATCCAAAGAAGATTTCTGAGAATCGTCAATTGGAAATTTAATTTACAATTAACATATGAAAGCAGACTATCTTTAATGAAACTACAAACTCTTGAAGTTAGAAGAAAAATTTCGGATCTATGTTGTTTACATAAAATTATAAACGGAACAATTAATTCACCCGACTTGCTAGTGAGATTTTACCTGTCCGCTCCCGTCTACCATACCAGGAATAGAGATCTATTTTATTTACCCCCAGTCACGACCAATTATGCCTTTAACTCTCCACTTTTCAGGATGGCGCATATTTTCAACGCTATCAATAATAAAACTGATATTGATATTTTTGGGGACACTCTCTGCCGTTTTAAAAGACAAGTTTCTGTTTTTTTGAAGGAATAGTGAGTTTTATTTATATTATTTAATTATGTATTTTTTTTTTGTCATATGTTTTGTAATGTAGCTACTGTGCTGCAAATGTGAATTTGTTGTAATACTGTGTGCAGGCTTGTTACTGGACATTATTTGTCTGTTAGCCTGCCAGATTTACAAATTAAAAAAAAAATATGCTTTTATTGAAAACTGGAAGAAAGGCTATACGAATCTATATTGCTTTGTTTTAAATCTATATTGTGTTGTTATAGCCTTTCTTCCTGTTTTCAATAAAATAATAATAAGGTGCTATCAAAAGAAATGTCAGTATATTACCTATAATAAGTACGTTTCTAACCTCAAAATATTTGTATATGTTACGGCTAAAAGCCGAAGTGCGCTTACACCTAGTTTTTAGCCGGCTACAACTAGGTGCGACTGGTAGCAGTTGGTTGAACTTAGGAGTGTCTTATTTATTAAAGGCTAAAACTAGGTCTAGCCTTCATCATGGTTAAAACTAGATGCAAAATAACACGCGGGTTACCTCGCCCTCCCCTACCCGCTTCCAACTGAAGCAATCGAAAACATAGAAAATGAGGAAGGCTATTATTATTATGTTACGGAAAAATGAGGACGACTAGTGACTAGTGAGCGAAACTAGTGATTAGCGCCCTGCAGGTGAATTGGGATCGGACAGCTATTATTATGAATCGATCCGCTACTTTTTTTGATCAGACGGAACAAAGTTTAAAACGATTTGTTATTTGACGTTAAAACTGTTACCAACACCTTATTTTAAACTGACATCTAGAGTCATAGAGAAAGTAAACATTGTCAGGCTAGCATGACTTTGTCACGTAAGATACAATAATTTAATTGTGAAATGTTTACATAATCATAGCATAATGAAATTGAGATAATTATTATTATGGACTGTTTATAAAATTATTATCTACTAACTTTCCGATCCGGATTCACCCGGGTCGATTTTATCACTTTTATTTGACAATTAATAAACCTAAAGCAGCCAATTTCTCATAATGTATAGGTATCATTTTTTACTGTGTGTCTTAGTTCAGCCAACGTACACCAATTTAGTTCAGAGATTTGCTTTACATATTTGCTCATTACTCATCCCCCTTTTGTCGTAGTGTAAAACGTAATAATATAAAGCTTATATTACTCGGGATGAAGTAGGCTTTTAAACTGTGCAGTAGCTCCGTCCTGATATCAAAGTTGACAAATGAACAAACAATCTTGCGCCTATGTTAGTTTTTAACATTGGAAATGTTTATGTTCGTATATGGGGGCAGAGTTACGAGTTTTCGTTCAAGGCCAAAAGACAACGGTGTCGCGATCAAGTGAGGAGCAATCATGCAAAATTGAACAAGTGCAATTTTTTCGAAATGTATTTTATATCATGTCTAGTTAATTGAGAGGTATTTGCGACGATCTGCGCTGTTATTTTTGAGCAAATGTTAATAAACACTGTAGAAAAATCCATTTAAAAGTTAAGTAATCAAGCAAAAGTGAACGCGTATATAACAGAAGAATAATAGGGTTATTCCTGACAAAACTAAACAGTGCATTGATAAATATTGTGTGTATAATAAACAGTTAATTACGTTTCATATATGCTGTTATCATTTCCAATGTCCTCGATGGTTGCAAGGCTTGCGAAATCTGTGAATTTTTTTTAAATGCAGAGAACATCAAATTAATTAATTCCACACAACTAACAACATATACCTGTTTGCTTCTTTAATACCCATATTATAAATTGAAATACGTAAATTGATAATAAAGAGGATAATTATTATTTTATAGATTTATGAATGATAGACTTATTCATAATACTGTTTAATTGATTTTCGTTCAATTATATAAGCTATTTCAATGAACGTAATAATCCGTAGATATTATAGTAAAGCTCTTCTATCAAATATAATTAATTATATATATACAAAACTACCAGATCATTTGTACATATTGATTGCTATCAAAGGAACATTTTACTCTACGTAATTCTGTACGTTGTTATCTCATGTATTTTATCTTGCTTCCACTCAGGGGTTTATATATTTGACAAAGTGAGATAGAATGATAGAATGATGTTGCAAAATTGACTGGTTAATATCTCATATTCGTATATAATTCCTACATAATATTACAACCTACATCATCAGACAGACGTTGATATTGCAATGTGTTTTATACTAGCATTCTGCAAGAAAATTTTTGAAACTTTGCGTCACAATATTTCACTCATGGACTGCTCAATTCAAAGTTCGTCTAATAGAAACACGCGTAGCCAAAAAATCGGTTCAAAACCGTCGATTGCGAGTTTGCGTAAACTACCTAGTTAAAATGACAATATTACAGCCGATGCACAGTATTATATTCTTATCTATATTTTGTGTGTAATAGCGTTAGGTCTGGCACTGACAGGCAGTTTTTAATCGGCCGGTTGTCGAACGTCTATAATCTACGATGTCTATTAAAAATTGGAAATGATTATATTGGGTAGTCAGTGAGAGATTCCTTTAAGAGAGCGCCTCACACAATCCGAAAGATATAGTACTTAATACTGTCAGTATTTTGAAATTTACCTCACACTATCAGTATTTATGTCAGTAGGTATTTAGTTTTGTTGTGGTTTTGGCGCAATAACACCATTTTTCTGTAGCTAGTGTTATTTTTGAATTTAAAAAATGGACATTTAACAAAAGACGTGCGTTGCTATTATATTATTGTACTGTACAAGTTTGAAACGCAAGAAGCAAAGAAGACGTTGGAAACGATGGATTCCAATGCTACACTTGAAATACTGATGAATTACTGATGGTCTTGCTTACAGACGATAAGTATTTTGGCTCCGTCCAAATACTTTCATGATCGCAAAAGTATCATCAGTCTACTCATTATAGTTCATCAGTATTTTCCCTCACACGGTCAGTAATTTTGATAGTATTTCGATATACCGCCAATATAACTGAGGGGCGCTTTAAAGCGATGCTCAGACGATTACTAATAATTCACTGTCAGTAATATTGATCATGTTATAAGAACAAATATTGATGTACTGTCAGTATACTGAAATACTTTCAGCAACTTGAAAGTATTCTATCAGTATTGTGGAAGGAGTTACTTTATTGAATTTTGACACTATTTCATCAGTATCAATATAGTGCCGTGAAATGGAGTCTGTGACGACGCCGGTCTCTCCAGAATCAGAGTGGTGATAGTTAAAATGAAATTGAGAGTTCCGACAGTAAAACTTCATTAAAAACATTTATTGCCGCGTATTCTTCGAGATCTGTAATGTAATTGAAATTTAGGTGGTTCCATTCTTTTCGCTTGGATACCCACTTTTTAAACCCATCGCCTCTTTTTAACTATTTTTTATTATTAGCCAAATTTGCCAAAATAATAGCAACACAAGTTTTTTTCCATATTATTCATATCGGAAAAATACAACAGTGTTGAGACTGGCTTGCGACAGTGACAAATATATTGATCGTTTGAGGTCTGATGAAGAATAATAACGAAATACTGTCAGTATCGAATACTAACAGTAAAGACCGACCCGCCGACGGTCCGCATTGTCGGTTAAAATGTCTGTCGAGCCAATTGACATTTGGACCGCCGGTTCGTCGGGCTTCGGTCCGAATCGCAAGTGTATTCAAGTTCCGATTCAAGTCGGCGATTTCTTATCAATAGCGGACTGGATTTATCCAGTTTATGGTTCGTAAAAAAAAATTGTACCAATCTCCTGGTTCAAGCTTAAGTTCAGTCACTAAATTTATATAGGAGAACTGTCTTCTGTAATAAGCACTTTTTCACCTAAACTGAACGTTTACATCTCGTTTTTTACTGAGGACCACTGCTAACAAATGTACCCGTCTCATAATAAAACTGACGATCAAAATGAACTTTATCTGAGCAATGTGTGGGAAGAACGTTCCGACGATGATTATCGACGATCCGAACGGGCTCGGATTTCTGCTTAGGTCAACAAGGCACTGGCCTAGGGGCCTAGCTACCGAGGGCACCCCGGCCAGGGCGGAGATGGAAATTATAGAAGAAAAAAGCTCAAAATTTTTCTAAGGTAGCCAAATGATACACAACCCTGCACCGGTAGGCGGTAGCGATACCGACCGCCTTTTTTGGGGTTTGGAAGGCTCCAAATGTCAAGTGCCTCGGGGCCCCGGGTTTCTAAGTCCAGGCCTGGGTCCGAATCGCGACGATTCGAACGGATGAAAAAGAACGAAATGTATATTGGCCTTAATACTGATCGTCTGAGGGTCCCTTTAAGTCAATGAGTTATTGTGAAAGAGTTACATAACGATAATACAACATGAAAGCCCTATTATTTAATACGGTTGCCAAATTGTCTATGAAATGGGTTGCTCTATGCCATTGTGTTGATATTATACGTGTTATTAAAATAATCCTTCATCAATGCCTGCCCTATTTGTAATGTCAGTCAAACTGATAATACAGTTTTGTGTAGTGTATTTAGTTTACATCGTGTAAACAAATAAACGGATTAGAAATAACTTTAGAAAATTATAGCTACGCCTGTATATTATATTTGCAACACAGTGGACTAGGAATATAACTATTAACAAATTAGTGAGACAGAATACTGTGACGACAAATAAAAATTTTAATGCTTGATTTTTAACTCCAATTTTTAATTTGACATTTTGTTGCACTTGCGTCAATGTATAATATTACGTGAGACGGCAAGTGAAATAATAATTAGACAATAAATAAATTCGTTGTTTACATTGAGTGTGTGACTTTTCTGAGTGTCCGGAGTTCGATTTCAGCATACGAATCGGTGATATGGTTTACACTGTGTGACGAACCGGAACTTGTACAGTTTAGATAATATTCATGGTCATAATTTATATTATAATAGAGTGTGTGACTTTCCTGTACGTTCAAAGTCCGATTTAAGCAGACGAATCGCTAATACGGTTTGATTCAGTATTCTTTTGAAAAAACTTGTACAGTTTAATATGCAATACCATCGTTTACATATTATCTATAGTGTGTGACTTTACTATGCGCCCGGAGTTCAACTTCAGCAGGTGAGTCGATGATGCAGTTTGAATGTTATTCTTGTAAATAGATAAAGAGTTGTCGATACAAACTTTTAAAATTTTTGTAAACAATAGAAAAAAATCAATCTGTATTTGAACATTTTAAAATCAGTGATGTTTTCGAACGTAAAATTGCTGTGTAATAAACAGCTAAATCTCCATATAACAGAAAAACTGCAATGTTTCAAAACGGTCAATAGCAGTTTATAAAACGTACAAAAATTAAATTACCAAGCAAATAATCAGCATACGATATCGACAAAGTCCGTGTATTAAACAGTGTATAATTAAACTACATAACCTCACTTTTTATACATCGTTCGCCATGATGATTCGGAGTGCAAAAACAAACGAATGTCAATATTTACTATTCAATATTCGTTTTCGAGTTATCATCGTTATGTGAGAGTTTTCTGCATTCAGTTTGTTTCCTCTTCTAACTCGTCTCTTTTCTCTCTGTAGTTTTAATCGTATATTTTTACAGTCTAGCTTTTCAGCTACTAGCGCCTCTAGTGTTCGAAATAGGTACCACCTATTCTAGACTCTCGTAACTTAGTACATGAGTACACACTACTCATTTCTTATAAATTGAAAATTAATTTGTCAATAATAATTTATTTATACACAAGTCATAACTGATTACGAGAATGCTGCGGTGCACCTATGAGATTTTTGGTGTGAGTGTAGAACAACCGCACAATGCACGCTTTTTTAAACGGTTTTATTTAGCTTGACCCCGTATATTATTTGTTTGTTTGTTTGTTTGTTTATTTATATGTTTATACCTACCTATATTATTTGTCTCAAATCTTGCGACCGATTTTTCACCCAGTTCCCGTTATCCGATTGAGTTGAAATTTTGCACACATGTGTAGCTCCGGTGACAATACAATGTTATGGTAACTAGCTGACCGACCCGGCTTTGTCCGGGTGTAAATCGTACATTTGAATTTTCACCCACTTCCCGTGATCCGATTGAGTTGAAATTTTGCACATAAGTGTAACTCCGGTGACAATACAATGTTATGGTAACTAGCTGACCGACCCGGCTTTGTCCGGGTGTAAATCGTACATTTGAATTTTCACCCACTTCCCGTGATCCGATTAAGTTGAATTTTTGCACACATGTGTAGCTCCGGTGACAATACAATGTTATGGTAACTAGCTGACTGGCCCGGCTTTCGTCCGGGTGTAAATGGTACATTTGAGTTTTCACCCACTTCCCGTGATCCGGTTGAGTTGAAATTTTGCACACATGTGTAGCTCCGGTGACAATACAATGTTATGGTAACTAGCTGACCGACCCGGCTCCCGTTCAAGTGCAAATCGAATTATTGAATTTTCATAGGCAAAAGGTTACGTTTCAGTAGAGCGGATAAATGTAATAAAATCAGACTAAGTAAATAAAGCACACTAAAAAATTAAAAATAAAAATAGGTAAAAAAACTTTTAATGTAAACGGTTTTATAAATGTACTAAAAAGAAAAAAAATAATATTTAATTTAGATTCATAAGTATAAAAGCGTGGATCGTGACTATAATAATTATTATTATAGAGTTTACGACCCACGCTTTTATACTTATGAACCTAAATTAAATATTATTTTTTTCTTTTTAGTACAATTATAAAACCGTTTAATTTAAAAGTTTTTTTATTTATTTTTATTACAACACTATTTTCTATGTTGTTGTTGTCGTCCGAGAAAAATTTTGTAATCAATATTTCGACCACTTCTTGGTAAGCTGGAACACCCTTCAAATATGTTTCGTCGTTAAATAAAATCACTATGACCTTTTTATGTCTCTGAAACTGAGTTTCATAAAAAAAAATGTCAGATGTTATAAATGATCACTTTCGCTGGCATTTTTCAAATTGCCCTCCAATTTAAAATAAAGGCAACCTTTAATAATCAGAAGTGTGTGTGTGTGTGTGCGTGTGAGAGAGAGAGAACGAAGATTAATATTATATAAATAACGTCTTGTGCCAACTATTAATAATGTTCAAATTCGTATGTCAAATAAAGTAAACAGTGACACAGGGAGAAAGTGTCTTGAATCAACTAGAGTGCCGTTGGAAACATTCTACTTATATAATAGAACGTCCCTTCCCCAGTTATGGGTGCTGCTAAACTGTTTTTAGTGTTCCGTGAAAACGAAACACTAATGGGATCACTCCGGTGTCCGTCCGTTCGTCTCATGTAACAGGCGATTTTCTCTGAAACTATTTGACGTATAAAAATTTGACATTTGGCACAGGGATAGAGTGTGGTGGCCCAATCACAGACGTGAAGTATAAAAAGTTGATTTGTGGTTCAGGGGGTTAATTTCATGGTTTAATTGGGAAATGAGAAAAAAAACTTTTTTCAAGGGCATCATGTAGGGTGTCAAACGGTGTCAAATGAAAGCTTATTAAAGCACGAATTCAACAATATATATTATGTAATATTATGATATATATTTTATGTTTTCATTTTTTAAACAATTTTAGGGAAAATGTTTAAAAACTGCTGTCTCCTACCCATATCACTAAAAGAGTCGCTCAAAAAAATCTGGAAAAATCATAAACAATAGGAATTATAAGTGTAGATTGAACGAACATTTTCAGGATTGAAAAGTTCTAGCGTAATCAATTGTTATAAAAAATTTAATCAACACTACGTTTCAAATTGATGAAAGAACGTCAAACTGGTATATGGAATATATCGAGCACAATGTACAAGTTAAGCTGTAGCTCGACGATATAGAACACGAGTCTCGTAACCGCATAGTCTTGGATTCGTGGCCCACGTTGGGCGGGAATTTTTTTTAAAATTTATTCTTTATCGTATTAAATATCCTTTTATAAAAACAAAGCTTAAAAAAACAAAAAAAAATTATCGGGACTGAAAAATTCTAGCGCTAGAGCTTTTTAGTTGGGCGAACCACTAATTTTGTAAAAAAAATTTGAGACCCACTAACTAAATATACAAGTAAAAACTATAAACTCACAAACACAAATAGACACTTATATACTCGTTTGTTCCCATCTCAACCCCTGAAGCTCCGATAATATTTATCTTGGCTTAGACTCTCGATCAGCGTCCACGGTCCAGTACCAAGCTGCCCGCGGCCCACAAGTAGGCCGCGGCCCATGGGTTGGGAACCGCTATAATTACTGAACCAAAATTTGGCTATAGAACACAAGTGGCGGTCCGATGGCACGAAACATTAATTGTGCAAGTATAGCTTGCGCTTGACCGATTTTTATAAAAGCACCTGACGACAATCTATTGGGTCTGATCTGAAGGGACACTTATACAGATCGAGGGGTTTGTATGTCAACTGGACGGACTTAAGGCCCATTTAGACGGGGAGAACTTTTCGCCCGTTTTGGGGCGAAAAATCGTATGCGATTATCGAATGTAAGAATAGTTGTACGATATTCGCCTTCAATCGTTTACACGCGAGCAATAATCGTAAGCTCGCGCGAACGAGAATGTTATATGCGAAACTCGAAAGGAAATAATCACCTGACAGTTTTGTTTACATTGAGAATAGTTCTACGTATAGAGAATATTGTTCGCGAGTTCTCGTATTGTCTAAACAGATTCTCGTATGATATTTCGACAAAGTTAAACGAGAATCGTACAAATCGGTTGCCCACCGATTTGTGACCAAGTCTTGCCAGTCGATAGGGAAAAAGCTGTGTAACTATTCTCGTCTTTTTACAGGCGAGAATTTAACCATGTTGTTTATTTACGGGAATATGCCTTTTTATTAACACGCTTATATTAGCTTCACCTGAATGTTTGCGAGCTTGCGGGCTTGCTTGTTTGTCAGTTTGTAACCGACTTCTTTGAACTTGATTTTGACCAACTTTGAACGGTCAGATTTAGTTTAAACTTTGCACACTTATCAATGACCGACGACAATACAATAATTCCATAAGTTTGTCCCATTATCCTGACCAGGATCTCCAGGACTAAAAAAAAAAAAAGCAAAAAACTTCAGATTGAACTGAAACTTTGCACACTTATCAAGGACCGATTACAATACAATAATTCTATAAGTTTGTCCCATTATCCTGACCAGGATCTCCAGGACTAAAAAAAAAAGCAAAAAACTTCAGATTGAACTGAAACTTTGCACACTTATCAAGGACCGATTACAATACAATAATTCCATAAGTTTGTCCCATTATCCTGACCAGAATCTCCAGGACTAAAAAGCAAAAATAAATTATAATTTAAAAAAACTAAAAAACACGCTTTAATGAACTAAAAAGTAAAAAATAATTAATTTTATTGTAAAAAAGCGTGGGGTAGTATGAAAATATGATACAAAGCACCCCACGCTTTTTTACAATAAAATTAACTATTTTTTACTTTTTAGTTCATTAAAGCGTGTTTTTTAGTTTTTTTAAATTATAATTTTTACAGATATTGATACGGTAGAAGGTTAGGAGCTGTAAAATTTGAATACAAAGTGTTTACCTCAAAAGCATTTTACACAGCCAGAAAATTCATAGTCAAAGTGAATTTGTTTATTTTATGAAAATATATCTTTTAAGCATCTGTCAAAGAGCTTGTCTCTTTTTTGTTTCAACCGGTAATTCTCTAGCAGCCCGTTTATTTTGTTATGCATATTTTATAAAATTGTATGCCAAGTTATTTGCCAAAACCTTTAAGGAAAGTGAAAAAATACTTCAATTTTAAAACTGATAAAAGATAGAAGAAGAACAGATGAAACGACTTTTTTATCAATCTTGTCGTAACTAAAATTGTACAAACGTAAAAATACTATTTTCAGTTTACAAAACTAAACAACATTACTTATATAAAGCAGTACTATTTTCAGTTTACAAAACTAAACAACATTACTTATATAAAGCAATTTTTGCTATAAAGCGTATTTGTATTGCACGCATTTGTTCATACGCGATTGATAAATAGGGAAATATAATCATGTAACTATTTTTACCAGGTAAACGCCATCCAGATGAACGTAATTCCCCGCATATATTGTTTTCTCTTCTGCTATAACGCGTATTTGTATTACACGAATTTATTCATACGCGATTGATAGAAAAAATCACAGATGTTTAGGCATGCTAGAGTGTTCTGACCCTATAATCCCTTTTTTCTCAGTTATGCGATTTTTATTACGCGAATTTCTATAACGCGGTAATATTTTCAACAAAAGAGTAGCATTATCATTTGCTGTTTTCATGATCGTATAGAACTAGAAGAATTCTTTTGATGATATCAGCAATATTGTGGTGGTATAATATTATGTAAGTTAAATTGCGTTTCTATTTTTACATGCACATTTGAACTATTTTATTTAGTAGCACTTATCATGGATTATTTCTTATCGCGTTTCCAGTAGCTTTCATCGCATATAGCGGTCTTTTCTGTACTTTGCTATAGTCAGTTCAGTATAAAAATTCAGTTGTAAGGATGCATAAAAAATTTAATTTAATGCATCATGGGAATTGTTTGTAGTTGTGGCTCCATCATTAGTATGTTAAGAAAACTAAACATAGTCAGTAGTGGCGCCGCGCCATGGTTAACATACTAAACTAATGAACGATGGACTGTGCCCATATAGCAAAATCAAATATTGATCTGTTCATTTTAAACTCACTTTTTTATTTTTTAATTTTATTGAAAGTGACGCTATTATAACATTGTTAATGTTCAAAATAAAGAATTTATTTATCTACCTTTAGATAATTTCTTGCATCAAAATACATCCATTTTAATTTCTAAATATATTTTTAGTAATTAATTTGAACTCTGTATTATTTTGATTGACGAAATTAGCAAAAATAGACCGTAGTTCATTAGTTTACTATGTTAACCATCGCGCAGAACGTTACTATTGATTATGTTTAGTTTACTTGATGGCGCCATAACTTGACACAATTTCTGTGATGCATTGCATTATTGAAATATCATATTATATATTATCTTATTTTATCGTTAGTAGGGAGCCCTCTGTGTACAAACGGAGTTTTTTTATTTTTGTTCGGAACTGACTATACTATAATATTAAAGCGAGCGTTACTTCTTACCAGAGCACGAAAACTTGGTCCACCTGTAGAATTTGTGTTTGAGAATGATTGATAGCCTTACAGAAATGATCAATGAACGTTGGCTTACACGCAATTTTTTTTAGTTTTCCGGATTTATTGACTATAATGGAGCAACAAGTGAGCTTATTTTGAAATAAATGTTGTCAGATAATGGATTTCGCGTTTATTTTTGATTTACACAAACTTTATCGAGAAAAGCATAAACTTCAAAAATTTTAATCTAATACGTATAATATTATTCTATTTCGGTTTAGCAATCTTTATTTTCTCTTGTATTAATAAAAATTACCTACTGTTTAAATTCTACAATTTTTTTTGGCTATTTGAAGATACAAACATTTTATCTTCGCAATTTTTGGAAAAAATCTATTGTTGATAAAATGTAAATTCTCACAGATATTTTTCAAATTAATCATGCTTGTAGAAAAAAATATACTGATCTCAATGGGCACGCCGTTTTTTCATTCTGAGATACGGAACCCTGTACCTCAGAATGAAAAAAAACGGAATCCTTATAGGATCACTCTCGTGTCTGTCTGTCCGTCCGATCCCCCCGCCTCTTATCTCCGAAACTACTGAGCCTAAAATTTTGAAGAAATAGGGAATATAGGGCCTCATTTATAGTTTACAGGAAAACCCAAACGAAAATCCTAAGTCCTTAAATGTCCATGGGAGACGGAAAATAAGGCATAGAGCTGCATATCAAGTCTATCAAATATACCATTGCTTGTGGCGTTGTATACACGTGGAGTAGCGGTAACGCGCTCGCATGTTACCACGAAGAGCTGGGGGTCAAACCCAACTGACGATACATGATTGTTTTTTTTTATTATGTAAACATTTTGGAATTTTTTACTTTTGATATGGAAAAATTTTGAAACACTTCAAAAAACAAATTGAAATATAAGTAAAAAAACTTTTTTTGTAGTACGGAACCCACGATGTGTGAGTCTGACTCGCACTTAGTCGGGTTTTTTGTTCAAAATTTCGCGAAAATTTGAAAAATCTTTTAAAATTTTTAAATTAACAGAGATTTAGGGAAGTCTTCTTTTCAAATACAAATAATGTTAACCATTTGGCAAGATTAGTTTATTTTTAAAAAATAAAAACAGGTATATGTTTCAGTCCTTTAAGGTATCATCATCAGGCTATTCCAGAACTAATTTACGATATGAAAGCATGTCTAAAATATAAAATAAATAGTATAAAAATAGGAAAAATCTTGTAAGTTAAACGGTTTTATAAATGTACTAAAAAGAAAAAAAATAATGTTTAATTTAGGTTCATAAGTATGAAAGCGTGGGTCGTAAACTCTATGATAATTTATTACAGTCACGACCCACGTTTTTATACTTATGAACCTAAATAAAATATTATTTTTTTCTTTTTAGTTTAACTTAAAAGTTTTTTTACCTATTTTTATTTTTAATTTTTTAGTATTCTTTATTTGCTTAGTCTGATTTTATTACATTTATCCGATCCACTGAAACGTTACCGGAGCAAGACCTTTTGCCTGTGAAAATTCAAAAATGCGATTTGCACCCGGACGGGATCCGGGTCGGTCAGCTAGTTACCATAATATTGTATTGTTACCGGAGCTACACATGTGTGCAAAATTTCAACTCAATCGGATAACGAGAACTGGGTGAAAAATCGGTCGCAAGATTTGAAACAAATAAATAAACAAACATACAAATATACGGGGTCAAGCTAAATAAAATCGTTTAAAAATGGATTATTGGAAACTTAGACTAATAAACTAATCTTGCCAATGGATGGTTACATTTTTTGTATTTGATACTTGAGTGCAAGAGATAATGGAAATATTCAATAGTAATAAGTTTTCTTTTGCTTATTGGAATCAACGTGTTTATATACCTATTATCAGAACGCCATCAAAAATTTGAGAAAGATTTAAATATATCAATTCTCAGAATCAAACCTAAGAACTGGAGGTTCGTAATAGACGAGCCATGTAAACAGCGACAATCTCACGAGCTCGCCTCAATATTTAGAAAATTAAATTTAAATAATTCCGCGTAAAATGTAACAGGTTTAAAGTTCTTGTTGCAGACGACAGGGTGTTTAAATTGACAATATTATACACATAAGTTTAAAAAGATTTGTACCGAAGCTTTAAAGCGATATAGAGGAGATAACACAACATTGTCTAGTCTAGTGGAGTAAATCCGGGGGATTGAATATCACACTTTTAGCTGTGCTTCGCCTGATGGTGCGACCAGGAGACAAACGTTTATTCCTACACCGCTTGACGTTTTAAAGAGTTAATCCCGTAAGCAATAAAAATACATCATGCAGCCTCGTGAATATTCCAACAGTACGGCGCCGCGCGACGCTTCCATATGCAGATCCGGAAAAAAGTTTTGCTCGAAACAGATCTCGTCCTGCATTTTTGAAGTGAAACTTTTTTAGTCGCAATGAGAGTAATTTCGTAAAACAGTGTAATCAAAAAAACGACATCGTCAGGAGAGGATGAAATAAAACGAGCTGCTAGCGGGGAATCGATCGGGATCGGGTGGCAGATTGTGCATTGATAGGAAAACTCGATCGATACGCCCCTTTCTGTTCGCATAGTAGAAATAATACCAGGAGTAGGGGGGCAGGGCTAAATAGCAAGCCTCCAAAGCCATCTGTGATAATTAGATAAAAATAAATATATATTTAATATACAGGATGTTCCATTAATATTGGTAAAATATTCAGGATGGGAAAGTTCATATTGCAGTCATAATTTTCATTATAACTGCAGTCAAGTATAAGACACCATTCCATAACAAATTGCTTTAATTATTAACGACGGCGTGTTTAAAAAAACGAGGTTATGTCAGTAGAATGAATGAAATTTGACAGTTGTGTCGTGTCAATGGCTGAACGTACGTTTAACGCAGATTCTAGTTAGAAGGAGACAGTTGCGACTCCGGCACGCCTTTCTTTCCTAATATATTGACGTTTACTCAATACAATATAAAGGTTTACCCATAAAGTTTCACTTCAAACGCGTGAAATTTATCATAAATATGAATTTTTAGCAGAACGGCCACATTAACGAGTTCTGACACAATCAAACATACATTTTAGGAGCACGTTGCCCCATCTATAGGTGACATACAAAATACTCAAAAATTCGCAAGAAAACTCAATTACAGACAGAGGTCTCGTAACAATTTGATATATTGTATGGTAAAATTATCAGCTGTAAAAATGTGCTTTTTCAGCTTTACGTCTAAATTCGCACCTGTTTCAAGTTGTCACATAATATATTACATAATAAACTCTTCTTTCTAATATTTTTATATCGCATTGTGCATTTTTGTGTATATTATGTAACAATATTTTTATTTCTGGTGTTTTGTTTCATTTCTTTGCAACTGAAAATATTCATAAATTCTGAAGTTGTATGATATTTTATTCTCGATTATATTTCTTTTCTTGGTTTGTAGCTAGAATTTATTTGCCCAAAGCTATTCAAAAGTTTAAATTTTATGCTTGTATCATAAACTACCCGTTAATGTTAATTTTTTTGCTATTTACTTTTAAACCCTGGAAGACGGCGTAAGTAAATCACTATGACTATTTTACAGAGAAATAATTGCGCCCAACTTCTAATTGAATATTAGGAAGCTGACTGTAAAACGAAGAGAAAAAATATTTTTTCCCTTTTTGGATTCCTTTTTAGGGAACCTGTACCTCTATGTGATCACTGATTTGTCTCAGTCGAATTTCTTTGAACTAAATAAAGATGTAAAGCTAAAATTTGGCATAGTTATAAAGCTTAATAACCCGCGTACTAGCATGTTCTAATAGTCAGAACTTAAAAAAATATAGTTTCCCGTAAATTTTGGGGGGGCCAAAGTTTGCCACCTTAAAAAAATCTTTGTATTCGGTCATGTAGGGTATCATTTAAAAGAGCTTTTTTTAGGGATCTCAAAACAATTTTTTCAGAATTTTATATCACGTAGTTGTCGAGATTTTTCCGAAAACGCATATCTATAGAACATTTTTTTTTCAATTTTTCGTCTGTAGGATCTGTATTGCATTCTTGTTCCTTCATTTGACATTACCCGAACCCTTTAGCTTTAAAAATAGTATCGGGATCCCGGGAACCGTTTTATAGGCGAGAGGAAAGGATTTGAGACGAAGAGTGCAGGGGGAACTTCCGCTGTCGAATACTATTGAGTTTTTTCGCTAAGGTTATAAACTTGCAATTATATCTTTTGTCAGGCTTTACTTTAACATTACCTAATAAAGCTTTAAGTATTATAAATAATAAGATTTGAAAACTGAATATTATCGGCGACAGATATTCGCATTCGCGAATCTCTAAAAATTGACATTCGTTACATCACCAGTATAGTTACAGCTAAAATTTTCAAAAAACTAGTGGTATCAGAACAGAAAGGAAGAAGCCCTCAAGCTCAACCAGATCTGGAACCCGATACTCAGGCATTCTCGAGTAATGCCGACCGATATCACGAGGTCAACCGAAGCGGAACAAGCTCCGCCCCCTACCCACAGGTATAAATAGGCAAAAAGCACCAACACCATCAAAAAAAGACTCGAAAAAGGCCTTCGGGATCTGGAGAGCTACTACTCAACATGGCGAATAAAAGTCAATGCACGTAAGTCTGTCGGTATCATCTTTACCAAAAGAAAAGCCGACAATCCCGCCTTAAGCTTCAACGGTACCGCAATCACTTGGGAAAGCGAAATCAACTACCTCGGAATCACCATGGACAAGAGACTCAACTACAAAAAACACAAACAAAACCAACTAAACAAAGCAATCGGACAAAGGACAGCCCTCTATCCACTACTCAACCGCAACTCGAAATTGTCACTAACCAACAAAAAACTCATCTACACATCATACCTGAGGCCTATACTCACTTACGCAAGTGCAGCGTGGGCTTTCCACAAGACAAACAGACAAAGACTCCAGGTTTTCCAAAACAAAACACTACGACTCATCACCAACTCTGGAAGATTTGTCAGAAACAGCACACTACACCGCGACCTGAAAATTCCTACCATAAAAGAATTCATGACACACGAGGCAACCAACATATACACCAGAACACAAAACTCACGCCACACACACCTGAATAAACTTGGAGACTACTCAACAAAAGTCAAACACATACACAAACGACCGAAACACATATTCGATGACATTTAGCGAAGCAAGACACAGGATACGGGCAGCGACGGCCGAACAAAAGACCAGCTAGGATGACCAGGCTTCCCTAACTGGCTGACTCTAAAAGAAGCAAACCCTCGGGCATAACAACGCCTGAACACATCTCGCGAAATCCACAAGAGCTGCTCCCCCCAAGCGACGGTAGGACTAAGGTCTAGCGACCAGTTCCTCAGCAAAATCATTGGGCACTTGGGTCCAAGCGAAACAAAAGAGTCAGTCAGTCAATTTGTCATTCTACATTCAGCATCGGAGATGGAAGGGCCTCTGAAGAAGCTCGCCACTCGTGCTAGCGAAACGTTAGGAAGCAATTCCAATCAACGACGGCCTATAGACCCGAATCAGGACAATACCAGCTCAACTATTGATGTTTCCAACAGCTGTAATGAATCCTCACACTTGTACAATTTTTATTTTCTCTTGTAATTAATTAGCGAACCTGTATATTTTGATGTATTCTATGACATGCTAATGATTTGACGCTTTTAAATGCATGTTAAAAATACAAGCTGCTTTGTACAAATATTCTATTTATATGCAAATGACAATATTGTTTGCGTAAATGTAAAAACTGCAACTTACATAAGGACTTGTGAAAACATCGCATTAACTGCTGTTTGAATGGAAGACTAGAGAGAAGGGGACTGATCTGTGTATCTGCAATGGCGACGTTTCGAAAATCGCGGATAATTTTTATCGCTTTATAGCTACTTAAAGTCGATTTATATTATCCGGTCAGAAACGGGGCGGAAACGTAGCGTTTCCGACAAGACAAACTTTTTATATGCATTTCAAATACGAATATTTATACTTAGCGTATCCGGTCCGTTCAGACACATTGCGTATCATTCACGTACCGTCAAGCATTGTCAGAGATTATGTTTTGTCTGATACGTTATACGTCTGAGCATGTCTGAATACGTCTGAAACGGTACGTACGTGTAGTATGCATTATGTTCAGACAGTAAAATAATAAGTTTAGAGTGATCGCGTTAAATTCTCTCGGAATTGGTCATTAAAAAAAACTTTTTAACAAAAAAAAACCTCCTTCAAAAAAACACTAAAAAGAGGAAAATATTGAAATTTTGATGTCTGTGCCAATTTAATAAAATATGAAGTCGGTTAAAAAGTATAGTATAGTGATTAATATCTTCTTTTTAACCAACTTAATATTTTATTAAATTGGCACAGACCTCAAAATATCATTATTTTTCTCTTTTTAGTGGTTTTTTGAAGGAGGTTTTTTTTTGTTAAAATTTTTTTTATTTTTTACTTTTTAGTGTCAAAAAGTGACATTTACCTTAAAAGAATCACACGCCGTTACTCACTTTTATTAAACCGACTTTCTTACGCTGTCTGATATGTCAAAAAGTGACATTTACCTTAAAGAATCACACGCCGTTACTCACTTTTATTAAAATCAGCCGAACTACTGGACCGATTTTGATGAAATTTCTATTGGACCAATCTGAAAGTATATCCTTTCATATAAATTTTTCAAAATCGGGTTATAAATGACTGAGTTATGAGGTAACAAACATAAAAAAAATACAACCGAATTAAGAACCACCTCCTTTTTTTGAAGTCGGTTAAAAACTTATGAAAAGTTTTAGAACATATAATATTTGAACAATTAAGAATATAAAACGTACAGCGACAATGAACACCAAAACGACAATGACGACAATTTTGTTTTTCATTTTCATCTAACAATAGGGCAATGATACATAAATCTTCTAATGATAAATGGGAGAAAATTTTAAAATAACTCGCTGTATTACAAAGTTATTCTTTTAAACAAAGCACCTTTATCACAATTAAATTTGTCTGGTGTCTGATAGTATAAATACTTACTGTATTGGCGGAACGTTAACGCTACGTTCCCGCTCCGTGTCTGACCGGATAATATAAATCGACCTTTATAGAGTCCACTAATATTTATGAATATTTTTTTAAACACTTTTTTTTACGATAACGTAAACAATGTCACGGATTCGTAAGTCCGTGTAGAGTCCGTACTGAGAACAGCGCCATTTGTGATGCTTTCATAAACTAGGATTGTCACTTATTTTTTAAAGTCGTACTTCGCATTAATGCGGCCCGCGGAAATCAGTCCCCTTCTCTCTAGTCTCCAATGAATGGCTCTTCAGAGACCGGCATTTGTAGTTGGCTTCCGTAATAATATTAAAAAATGCATACACAAACTCATACAAAAGTAACACAAACAAACTAACATTTTATAAAACTACATCTGTAGTGCTTCACTTTATTACAGCGTTCGTACCGTACAAAAAAAAACTTGAAAAAATCAACAAAGTTGTCGTCATTAAATTATTATATAATCACTTCGACAAAAAAATAGAACAGTGTTTCTCAAAATTTATTGATGGTTCTCAGCGATAAATAATATATATTTGAAACATAAAACCATGACAGCTAGGTACCTACATAATACATATACCGGGTGCTGATTTACATGTAAAATCATGTTTATGCATTTTCCTGCTTCCCTATATATTTTGGTGAAAAAAAATAAATACAACATTTGTTCATAATTAAAAACTCTACCTGACACGTATGTTTGCAAATTACCAATATGCAGCTTTTATAATTACAAAATAATTATTAAGGAACTGTGATTAAGTTTAAATTAAAAATATTTATCCGAATAGCCATGAAATCTAACCACAATCATAAATAAGCCGTTTTCCTGAGAGTAGTTCTTTCAGTTATCCACGAGAGGCAGAACTTGTGGTAAGTACAAACATTATTTATTCCCCATTAGTGTCTTGTCATTTTAGTGGTATAACTTAATTATTTAATTAATTTAATAATAATAATATTTTAATACTTGAGTTATACCACTAAAATGACACGATACTAATGGGGAATAAATAATGTTTGTACCTACCACAAGTGCTGCCTCTCGTGAATAATTGAAGGAACTACTCTCAGGAAAATGGCTCATTGAAACGTCAAAAACTCAATGAAAACAATTTGAATTTGTTGAAGTCATGGCTATTAGGATAAAATATTTTTAATTTAAACTTAATCACAGTTCTTTAATAATTATTTTGTAATTAAAAGCTGCATATTGGTAATTTGCAAACATACGTGTCGGGTAGAGTTTTTAATTATGAACAAATTTTGTATTTTTTTTTTCACCAAGCAGGAAAATTCATAAACATGATTTTACCCGCAAAGCAAATCAGCACCTGTATGTAGCTGTCATGGCCTTATGTTTCAAATATTATATGTGATTTATCGCTGAGAATATAGATAAAAATTCCTCTATTAGTAAACTCTATTAGCTGACCAAGTGGTTAAGACTTTAGAATATAGCATAATATCTACTCTCTAGATACGATAGGACCTGTAGAATTCCCGCTACAATCGTCACTTCCGCGACGCACTTTCGTGACATTTCACTATAAAAGAAATTTGGGAGTGGGATTACACATAAATAAATATGTTGATCGCTCCTGTATAAAAAAATGTATGTGCGCCCTTGATTGAGCGGGAAAACTATAAACATTAAAGTATGCCAAAAATGCATACATAAATGCATAATATTGCATTTAATTAATTGTGTATTCATGATATGCAGATACAAAGTGTGTTTTTGTGTATATTTCGGATGCAACATTAGTTGATTCTATTCCGATGTGTACTACCGAGTAGGGGTGGACGATATTTAAAGCTATCGAAATTATCGATACTCAAAAAAAATCGATACAATCGATGACCGATACATCGATATATACAGGGTGTCCAAGACTTGCGTTGTCGTCCGATATATTGATTTTGGGGGAAGATAGAAAAGAAGTTTAATTACAAAAGTTGCATAATTTTTAATGATGTATAACCTAAAAATATTTTCAAATATACAGCCTGTCCCATTTAAGCGTGGCAGATCAAAGTTATGTTTTTTTTAACCTAGTACCCTGTTTTTATTTATTTTTTCAATTCTGCATCTAAATGTGAATAGAAATTGTAAGGGATGCCATGCTCGAAAATTCAGTAATTTTTGAGTTATTCAAGTTTTTTAGAAATTTTTGACACGTGCAGACCTTTACCTAAAATTCGACATAGCCAAAACAAAAACCTTTATCAAACTGAAATTTTGAGGATCACTAGATAATAGACGGACAAATCAATGTCTATCCTAAAAACACGAATTTATTATACAGGGTGTTCAAAATAATGTACTTCTTTTACCTAACTTCAATCACGTGTAACTTTTGTTTGTTAAATACAACGAGGTTATTTTTTTGCTGGAATTGCATTCTTTAAGATATTTACTAACACTTTTATAAGGGTTGTCCAAACCTAAACTTAATATTTTCGTACTAAAATATTAGGTTTAGGTTTGGACAGCCCTTAATAAAAGTGTTAGTAAATATCCTAAAGAATACAATTCCAGCAAAAAAATAATCTCGTTGTATTTAACAATCAAAAGTTACACGTGATTGAAGTTAGGTAAAAGAAGTACATTATTTTGAACACCCTGTATAATAAATTCATTTTTTTAGGACAAAAATTGATTTGTCCATCCATTATCTAGTGATCCTTAAAATTTCAGTTTGATAAAGGTTTCTGTTTTGGCTATGTCGAATTTTAGGTAAAGGTCTGCACGTGTCAAAAATTTCTAAAAAACTTGAATAACTCAAAAATCACTGAATTTTCGAGCATGGCTTTCCTTACAATTTCTATTCACATTTAGGTGTAAAATTGAAAAAACAAATAAAAACAGGGTGCTAGGTTAAAAAAAACATAGCTTTGATCTGCCACGCTTAAATGGGACAGGCTGTATAATTGAAAATAATTTTAGATTATACACCATTAAAAATTTTACAACTTTTGTATTTAAACTTCTTTTCTATCTTCACCCAAAATCAATATATCGGCCGACAACGCAAGTCTTGGACACCCTGTATACTCGTAAAATAATATATCAATATATTAAATTATGTATATAATATAAATTTGGTCGTTACTTGATCAAAAATTATTGATGCTCTACATTTTAAAAGTAAATAAAGCAACGTTTTAAAATATTTATACTTAAGAACTTTATTTTATAAAATTTTTTTTGCACAACACAGTAGCTTTTCGTCAAATAAAAATCTTAAACCACTGTGTTTGGCGAAAGAATTGTTACAAAATAAAGTTCTTAAGTGTAAAATATTACTTAATTAATTTTTTTTTTATTTGGTATGACTGGTTCGGCATGCTAGAGCCATTCACAGATGAGTTCACACAATAAATTATTCACTAAAGAGTAACGTTAACGGTTGGCCAGGAGGCTTCCCTGTCAACACTGATCATTAACGCGACATAGCACTGATTTGAGATTGAACTTATTAATTTAATAAAACATAAATGTCGCAATTTTTTTAAAAGCATATCATAAGTAATTCGAATATTGAAAAAAGTGCCCACTGCCCAGCCTTAGTACCGAGGGACCCCAGCACGAACGCAGCTGAAATATCACTGCCCTTGTTATATTGTTAATCGATAGTGACATATTATAACAGAGGGAAGAAGCGTTCCCTTTATTTACTTTTGATTTAAATTCTGTGATTTGTATAAAAAATCTGTCAGGAATAAATAACTATAATGATCTAACGTGTATAATTTATTTTTTGCCATACCCACTACAAAATAGCTACTTTCGATGTATGTATATTGTATAGCGGCCATTAATGACCCATTTAACAGACAGGTGCGCGGAAAATGATTTACTTTCTGCACTAGCGCAGAAAATAACGGTTGCCATAGCAACTTCTGTTTATTCGCTCTATACCCCTGCGTGCGCCTGTCATTACGTACTTGCACGAACTTCGCGGCACACTGTGGAAGGAAAGATGGCGACGCAAATGAAGTGTCAGAATTTTTTGAAAATGACGTGAAAAGTAGGTATTTTGTAGTGGGTATGGCAAAAAATACCATATGTCTCGTACGTAATGGTATTGCGGCTCGTGTGACTGTCGCTCGTTTTTACAAACTGTCATCACTCGCCGTAATATGCCCCATTACTTATCTAGACATGCAATCTACTATGACTGTTCGTAAACGTAACGCATGAATATAGTTGCAATTTGATTGTAAAGTAACCATGGAAACGAAAAACAAATGCCAAATTATATATTAATGTCAAATGTCAATTCATTTAAGGATGTTATGAAGGTATTTCAAAAATGATCAAAACCGAAAATGTTCACTCTCTGACGATTTATTTATATATTATTCTAAAGTTCTAAAAAAAATTTCACATCAATTTACTAGATAAATAAAAAGTTTTAATGATTTTAATTTTGCTCAATTTTATATGTCCTATAGTTTTATGGAAAGCATGTCATCGTGTCCACTCAAACTGATTGAATATAATAAAGAAAAAATGAATTTAAAAATAAAGAGATTAGGCATTAAGGAACATATTACTTAGGTAATTGAAGAGATATATCAAAGTCTTACAGGTTTTATTTCAAAAATATTACTGTAGGTAGCTAATTATGCTGAATTTAACTAATTTCCGAATTTTAGAGACACTTATCTGAAAACGTGGCAACGTATGTAAAGTAACAACCGTACCAGAGTAAACAGAATAAAAGTTTTGACTATATACTCAACGTGCTTTCCCTATATTACAGTACATGTGGCAAGAGATACACTTTTGTCTACGATTGTAACCCCATAACATCCTTAATAATAGAAAGTATTAATAATGGAAATTTGAACTGAATAAATAAAGCAAATGCTAAATTTTATAAATTTGATCCGTTTCGTAGATGTTTATCTACTTCTTTACCTATAAACTAGCCTGAAGAAGTAGATAAACATCTATGAAACGTAGCAAATTTATAAAATCTAGCATTTTCCATTATTCATACTTTCTATTCATTATCATGGACGCTACCGATTTTAATTTAATCCTTAAAAATATTTTTTATAAAAAAAAACTATAGTTAAATATAAATAAAACGTAAATTATTTATATCTAAATCGAGAATTCCAAAGTTTAATTTATTTGTAATAATACAGACGAATTATTTTTCTGAATTCGTAAATCACATCACAGAACGAACACCCTGCATACAGATTATAATTTGTAAATGGTTTTTAATTTGATTGTAGACCACATGTGTAATGTGTAATCGTTAAATCAGATGTATTATTAATTTATTTATTCTTCAACCCTACAGCTATAATATGCGCTGCACGTCATTTAATATACCGTATCTATTAAAAACATATTTACATATTGGCATCCAACTTGCATAGGACATCGATGACCTATAATAATGATAGCACAAATTTTACATGCTGTACCTAAATATTTAGATGCAGCAAAATGAGTTTCAGAAATGTGTCACCATTGTTAAAAAAATAGACGTATGTTTTTTACAGAACACAATTCAAAATCGCTTAATATTTTGGCCGTTTTTTAGAAGTTACCTATAAAGCGAATTTCAAAAATATCTTTAGTCTACATTTTTTTTTTATTAAACTCCCCCTTGGCTTCAAGGATTTAATCCCATCTGCCAGACACAAAATGATAAGGATTAAACAAACAAGGATTAAAGGAACCAACACCTTTTCTCGCCACAGGCCCTCGCAGTATTAAGAACCCAAGACAAACACAGGACTCAGACCTTGGAAAAACACACAAAATGACTACTGTTAGTAGGGTTCATATAGTAATACTATGTCTGGCACAAAATTCATTTAAAATTTCATATACCTCGAAGCTAACCGAACTTACGATGTGACTTAAATTGAGAGGGAAGAAAAATTTTTTCTCTCGTAGACGTTGCCATAGTTGTTCTGGTGCATAATTTTGGCAGAATAGAATTAAATGATTTAAATCTGCAACAGATGAATTGTCGCAACTACAGATTGGGGACTTTACTTAGTTCACATTAATTATAAAGAAATTATCAAACGTTCTCGTACAGCTAAATATAGAGATATTTTCTATTTGGCATAATTCTGTGGCCAAAAGTGTAACAGATATTAAACTTTGTTCTATTGTATACCTAATTAATTTACATAAATATGACATTTGTGCAGAACAACCGCAATGAATAGAGCAAGAAAATGCACATTTCCATATAAGTCTAATAATATGGAATTTCATGCTAATGGTATTTAATGCATAGAACTGTCATGACTGCGACATATATAATCAGTTGTACTTAGTTGTAAATGAATATGCTGACGTCTCCATAATGGAGGAAGTAGTATAAAATTCATATTTATAGTGTTTAATTGGAAACTTGACATACTAATAGTAACGTCATACACTTTAAACACGCAAATATTAAATAGATAAGTTTTGTTTTATTGAATAGTACATAATAGTACGTCTATAGATACTTATGGGAACTTAATATTATAAAGAGGATTTATTTATTTATTGTAAATTATAGACGCGTCGACAACTTAGGTCGTTAGCGTCTTTATAAAGAGGAAGTTTGTATGTTTGTTTGTCGTGTAATTTCAGGAACTACTGAACCGATTTGAAAAATTCTTTCACTCGTAAAAAGCCTACTTCATCCCAAGTGATATCTATACCTACTAATATAATAAAACTCAAAAGTTTGTTTGTTTGTTTATATACATGTTTGAACGCGATAATCTCAGGAACTATCAACCCGATTTGAAAAATTTTTGAAGCTATGCTTCTATAGGCGCGTTAGACGATTTCTGGCAGGGGCAAAACTTATAGGTTCGCGTCACGGTAAAACCGTCACGCTCATGTTATTAAAAGTAGCTACGGCCAGCGGTGAAAGTAATATACTGGCGCACGCGCAGTAGCCTATGTAAAATTATTTTATAGGACAAAAAAAAATAAAATGGCGTCAGATTTCAAAATGGCGGCCATATGTACTTCTGTAAAAATTATCCGATCTTTTTGAAAATTGATATTTAAGAGTTTTATAGAACACAAAAAACAAAATGGCGTCAGATTTCAAAATGGCGGTCAAATAATAACTTGTCAACTGTATTGTCTATATAGCTTTGATAAATTTGGTTTTATATACAATGCGTAAAAAGCATAGCTTCTGTCGGGTGTCCCATGACACCTCTTGACTTTTTTTTTGTTAGATAGTTCGCTTATTATGAGGGAGGTTATAGGTTATTCGAATAAGCGGCACAGTTTTTATACATGGGAAAATCTAAGAAAGGGAATGCTTTACATTGTTTTGTTGCTTTTCCGCTCCATTAAGCTTGTTACTAACTAAGTGTTAGTCACTGCCTACAATTTGCTAACTTATTTATGGGGTGACTTTCCGTTTGGTGTAGCGGTGGACAGCGGTTGTCTACACGCAACATTTAAATTACAATTAACACGAGTCTCCGTGTAACCCCAAGTGTCGAATACATTGTTGTTACGATGTATTGTTGTTGTTGTTACTTCTACACGTGTATTTACTAGCCTAGTTTCCAGTAACCGAGTTTATCGGTAAATACTTTGTGTTGAACGAATTGCAGCTGAAACTAGCAAATATAACACCTATGCTGCTGAAATTTATGAAAACGTTTCTAAGTTTTTGTCTTAAATTGTTAATTTTTACATATGACCATTCACATCAGAACTTTGTATAAGTATAGCCACGTGAAAAATATATTTGTTATTATTTGTTTTTCACTTTAAAAAAATGTTAAATTCATCCAAATTCAGAACTGTAATATTTCTAAAGGTATATTTTCATTGGAAATAGACAAGGTCGTAGCTGCAGACAATATGGCAGTGCGGCATTAATTTGAATTCTCAACAGCTAAAGGTTTAAGGTTGGGTGACCATAAATATAAAATACGACCGTTACAATATCCGATGTACGTCCTAACTGAGCCGTTATGTACGAAGGTAAGCTGCTATATGACTGCATTGAAGTATTTTCCTGTTTAGATACAACTTGCACATAACACTGTTTTTCACCTAAGAAAATATACTTAACTTCGCGTTAACGTCGATTTTGTCTAGAAACATTTAACCCGTTCGTATCCGGATAAAACGTATCCTGTAAGTACTTTAATCCGGATACCGTGCTGTACGGGTCGAAGCCAAATATTAACAACGTTTATTGTGTAGGTTCATGCAAAGGCCACATGCGAGTACCATTTATTAAACATTTGTTACATTGTGTGTAGCTGAATTGCATTCCCTGAACACATGTTATCGCACACGGCCAACGCAACGTTCCTTTCACGCCGGTCTCATTTACTGACTTCTATACGATCGTCGCGTCAGTGTGCGCCAACGTTGGAAGGAGTTTGTCATGTGCTGTACCGTACACACTAGTCTTCATACACCCCCAAAGTTTGTCTAATTCGTCATGTAATATGGAGCCGCCTTAAGTTGTGTAAATTGGTCCGTTATTTCATCAGCAACCGTATCGTGTATTATTATTAGAATATTGCTCAAAGACAAAAGAAATTATTGTATAGAAGTCAGAATCACTAACAGTAGATGTTACTGGAATTAGGCCTTCCAATGCCGAAATATCGGGATCCGGGTTGAAATCAAGCGGATTATATTTCTGTAACACGATTCTCATCGGGCTTCAATAATCTGTCATTCGTATTTGAATTTGCCGATCTTTAATAATTTAATGACGATTAAACTTTCTCCGTATTTCTAAAGAAAACCAATAATATTTTGTTCAATAAGTAATGACCAGTTAAAAAAAAGATCAATTTCATTACAAACGTTTTCGTATTCTGAATAATTAATTCGGGACTATAAAGCATTGATACTTGGAATGACGCCCCAATTCTCTTGGTAAGGTGAACTATAGATAAAGTCCAATCAAAATCGGTTCAGCAATTTTTGAGTTAATGGAACAAACTGGAAAAAATTCTGAAAATGGCTAATTTAGTTAAAGTACCTTATAAATCCAAATCAAAATTGCGTTAAAAACTTATACATAATTTACAGACACGTTATGATTTTATTTTTTTGTGTTGATAAATATTATTTAAAAATGAAACGACGCTATTGACCTCAATAATTGTCGATCGTCTATAATCTACAATCTCTCTCTTTATAAAAATGTGTATACATGCAGATTTTTTGACAGTGCTTCTTTTTAGACGGCAACAACTCTGTTTAGTAGATAGCAGATCATAGGTGTACGGGGAATACCCTAGTAATTGCTAGATATATATCCGGTCAACATGGGTACCCACCGTTACTATACAACACACATGTTATTATACGATACGGGATAGGAAACATAATAAAGATTACGGTTTCTACGGTTTCAACTACCTTTTGTTATATGTAGTGTTGATTCACTCAAATATAACTCTTATATTTGACAACAAAAAAGGTAATAACTTCAAGTTGAAAATTTCACTTGAAACCCGAGTGAAATAATATTCGTATTGTGCGAAAACATGTAGATTTTATTTAGATCGAGTTAGTCTGGACTTCATGGGACGATTTTTGATTTGTGCATCATATTTATAAGGAAACTGGAAGAAATGACAGGAGCAATTTTGATGAAACTTATTTGGCGTAATTCAGTTGTGATTGCCAATACTACATATCTACGAAATTTCGTGTTTCTAGCACAAATAATTTCCAAATGCAATCGGGGATACACAATATTGTATCAAAATTGGCCATTTTGCCACGTCGCCATTTTGGATTAAAAAATTAAATAAAAAAAAAATTGCCTAGCTCTACTCGGTGAGATCTATTCATACCTTACATTTTTTAACCCCTTTCCAAGTACGGGAGTTCCCTAAATATTGGGTTTCAGAGCTAGAAGAATTTGACAGACAGAATAGTGAGAAAAATAGGGTTCCACCCGTTGAATGCGAAACCCTAAAAACAGCGTAGATGTATCTTTGTTGTTTCCAACCCAACAAAGAAAAGATCACAAAGGTAAATAAAAGCTAGAAGGGCAACACGAGCAAAAAAATATTGAAAAACACTGGAACTTTAGCTGATGAATCATGTGTCATATTTTAGCAGCCTAGGAGGAAACTGTAATATAATTCAAAAATATTTTCAAGTAACGTATGTAACTTACATACATTTCGCAAACATATGGTGACATCAGTGCTATTATATCATTTTCATAATTACTCTTCTTGCAAAGTTTTACGCTAATGTATGATCATCTGTTATGTTCTCATGTTGGTTAAACTAAAAACTGCGAAAATTACTGTCTACTTGTTAGATAAATGTAAGAAACATGAAACGTAAATAAATTATTCTCAAGTTTGTAATTTTATTTTCGTAAATCATAAATCATTATATTCAAGTCAAGGACTTCTTAACATTACCAGGTACTTTCCATTTAATGACCCGAGTCGACTACTTGCGTCACCAGAATTGCTTTCCATTTGATTTGTGTTTCTGTGAGATAACGACACGAGGTAGATTTGGGAAAAACATTTCCAAATATGGCTTGAACATAGTTCGCGGAACTATCTACTCTTTCACTGGCATCTTTGGGTTGGAGAAAAGAAAGGATTGAAAAGGTCCGGAACTACCCAAATCTAACACAAGTCAACTCAGATAAATCCAGCTTGGAGAGGAGTTGAGCAGTGTCAGCATAAAGAATAGGATGCTTTCCGTTTACCCGACTCGCGGCGACTCTGGAGTCGACTCCAGAGTCGCTAGGAGTTGGGTAAATGGAAAGTATCTACAATAGAGTATTAGTTCAAGTATCAATTAAAGAAAAGTATTTAATAATAGCTTGAACATTTTTCGTTATCCAAACAAGAAAGTTAGCTGATATCATGTATGTACCTTAAATACACTATAAAATACAGTTAAAGTTTGTTGCTTATTCTTGTGAGTGGCGTTCGTGGTTATTTTTTTTTTTATTAACTCTTCGAATCACCATGTATCTACAATTTTGTGTACATGAAACTAAAAAATTTCTACTGAAACAACTCGAACTAACTTTTCCATATCGAAGTAGCTCTATAAAGCAGCGTTTCTCAAGCTTTTTGACGCGCGACCCAACATATTTTTTGAAGTAGTACTGCGACCCAATAGACTACAGAAGTAGGCGGTCCTAATTTGAGCGCGAAATTTAAAGTGGAGTCGATTGGCGTTCAAAAATTTATGGGGTTTAACGGAATATTCATTACTATTCTCTTAAAACACATTTCTTACCAAAGCAATTGGCTGTTTCATAAAAATAATTTATAAATTACGTCGTTATTGTCTACAAAACTTTATTATTTCGTGTAAAATAATTTTTTATTTGAAATTAAAAATTTATGAAAAATGAATGTCCTAACTTGATTCAGCCAGTGACGTTTATTCTAACTTAACTTAACTTCGTTGACGTTTGTCGAGGTATAATTTAAGCAATTATAATTATAAATTGAGTTTGTTCTTTCCATTTGGAGTTGAAAAAGTGTTCTGAAGTCGTCTGAGTTACGCTAGATCAAGGGAACACAAGTTAAAAGGTTAACGTACTGGGAGTAAGGGAGTATCCGTGTGTAAAATTTTGTCAAAATCAAGTCGTTTTCGAAAAAAAATATTTTTCAGTTTTTTATAGAGTTTTAGGTAAATAGGTATAACCTCGGGTATAACTGTCCTGAACACGTATGTCAAAATTGAGCAAAATCGATCCAGTGGTGGCGATCACAAACAGACAGGCAACAGAGAGATATTTTTTAAAAACCACTTTTTTTAGGTTCAGGGCCCAGGGGAGATACAAGCGTGTAATAAAAGAATTAAGTACGCTCATGGAAGCAACTAAGAACATAGTTAAAACCTGTTCTTAGTAGGCCGTGAGACTTTATAAACAGTATATGTAATTTGCAGTAGTTAAAACCGATTATTACACAAAGTTTTGTTTATTAACATAAAATTATGTCATCAAGTCTCCGTGTATATAAAGAATATTGTCGTCAGTATAGTCTCAATAAATCCTTGTTGAAAGTCTTTCTCAATTAAAAAATGAGTGAAAAAACTAAGAAAAAGAAAGATCCATGGAGGACCCAAACTTTGATATGGACTTGTACAGGAATGGGATTGCCATATCCAGGAATGCCACTGTGTGGTAAAATTTTGGTATATTTTGCAATTACTTTCGGAATATGTCTAAATATCTTGACAGCCATTGCCAGTACAGCAAGGTTGGTTATATCAATCGATGATGGGTTGATCATGTTGGCATTGAGATTGATCAATTCATTTCTTTATGGCGTATCAACTATGCAAGTAACTTATTTCGTTTGGAGCGGAAGAACTGTTCAGGCAATTAAGAATTATTTAGTTACAACAATGCGTAATGAATCAGCTGCCGGTTTTGACGTCATTAATATGGATAGAGCTTATAGAGTCGCAAAAATCTTTTCAATCACTTGGACCACTATTGTTGTTTCCGGTAAGGTTCACTACCATAATAGATAGATTTTATTTAGGTCATATACACATCCTGGTCAAAATTAACGCACCTTTCGATATTTTCTGCTATAATTTTAATGTTGAAGGAATAATTGGACTGGAAGCATGTTTTGTTTTCTGACAAAACTAGGGTAAGCCTGAAACCATCAGACGGTCGTGACCGAGGCCTGGGATAAAGATTTTCTACCTGAAAAATCTCTTCGACTCTGTTCAGGCATCGAAGCAAATGCCTTCCCAGAACACCAAATGGTTACCTTGTAGAGATATTGCAGGAAGAAAATGTATCTTCAAATCTTCGTCATCGTTTGCATGAGTTTTAATTTAGCAGTACGGCATTCAATCGCACATTTTTAAATAGCTTTCATGAAATATATTAAATTGTCACTTAGGCTACGTCGACATTAGAGTACAGAAATGATTTTTTATGCATAGAAAAAATTTTGTTTAAGGAATGGAATATTGGAATATTGTTCCATTATGGGAACATGCTGAAAATGGAACTCGCCCACTTCCATTAGACTGCTGGTATCCGTTCGATGTCCAGACAAGTCCATATTATGAACTGATATATCTTTATGAAACCATAAGCCAAACATTTCAAGGAGTATCACATATTGGCATCGGTATATTTTATGCTTCGTCAGCGCTGGTTGGAATCAGGCAATTTGAATTGCTTTCTCATAGTTTGAAAAATATCATTTACGTGGCGATGGTTCGAAGCGGTGTTAGTGTCGAAGAAGTTAAAAAGTTTGCTACTAATTTTAACATATCTGAAAATTTTGAAAAGTAAGATCTGGATTTTTTCTTTGAATAATTTTTTAAAATCATTTTTTATCGATGAAATACAATTTTAAAATAGATTTTACATTCCTTTGCGTGTGACGTATTTCGTCCCACCCCCACACTCAAATTCGGTCTCCTTTTCTCTAGTCTTCTTGAATGAATGTTAATAATAATTTATTTATTTGTGTACAGAGATGAATCTGGTTATTTTGTTATTAAAAATAAGAAAGTAATTGATATGAAATCAAAAGAAACATTTGCGCTGGATACGCAAACAAATAAAGAATTCGAGGACGAAAATGAAAACTTTTTCGATGGAAAATTTGAAAAAGAATTGAAAATATTGATAACAGACTGTGTTCAGCATCACTATGAGATTATACACTTTTGTGGATGGTTTAATAGCATTACATCACCTATTCTATTTATAAAAACGATGTACAGAATCTACTTTCTTTGTTTCGTTATGTTTATGGCTGCCACGGTAAGAACTTTTTGTTATACCCACTATAAAATAGCTACTTTACATGCATGTATACTGTCCTGTAATAGGACACTTAACAGGCAGTTGTGCGGGAATGTAAAATTCAATAGTAATTTAATGTTTCTTTTGTATTATTTCTCGTATTATTTTTAATAATAAATTAAAAAAATCAAATATTTCATATAACTCCAAGTCGTTTGCGAACCTAGGACCTTATACTCGGTAGAAATTACATTTATCCACAGGACTACGGCGCTCGCTGTGACTCAGAGCTTTGGATGCGTATACATTATACCAGCGATTCCCAAACTGGGAGGTGCAGGTAACTTCCAAAGGAGGAGCGAAAAGTTTAATGCCAATGTAATTTTCATAACGTAGCAACGTAAAATAGATGATGAGTTTGGATTTTCGCTCTTAAAAAATAAAAATTAATAGAAGTGTCATGCGATGTTTATTAATACAAAAAAAAAATCAGAATGAAACTTTAGTTCATTTTTAGTTGAATTTAAATGATGAGTATCATAGTTTGTCAAGCAAAACGATGCAAATATTACTGCCATTAATTGCTATACTTCATATTTATGTGAAACCGGATTTTTTGCATTAGCTGCAATAAAATCCAAATACCAAGCCCGTTTAGTGATAGAAAAAGAGCTACCTACTAGTTTTTTTTTAAATATCAATTTTATTTTTTCCAGGCTCCCAACGTTGCAATCTTGGACTACTTGGTCATGGATATGAGCGAGCTAATATTTCTGACTTACCTCGGGACCCAACTCGAAACTGCGGTAAGTTTAAATCAAAAACGTTTATTTTTTTATTAGTATTTTACAAAATTTGAAGTACAAAAATTACAGATTATGTTTATATTATTTTTTTGATTTCGTGTTTGTTTGGCACCCAAATGAAATAAATAAAAATAAATAATTAAATTAATTAAAACCGGTCCAGTCGTTTTTGTACCAACATGAAACTAACAGACAGGAGAACAGATTTTTTTAATGTCCTTAGATTAAAAGTAAGCTTTATTCGCTTTAAAAGAGCGAGGGCGGCAACCACACGACGCCACTTTCGCTTACTTTCGACTCAAACACGCGTGACTTTTATTTTTTGTCACTGGCATGCAAAACCCAACTTTCGTTCCTTAAAACAATGCACTTACACATTCATTTTTTACAGAGTATGAATGTACGGAAAGCTATATACGAATGTCCTTGGTACATGTGCAGCACCAGTTTTAAAAAATCTATCATGCTAATACTTCACCGGGTCGAGCAGCCGGTGGTCCTTACGGCTGGGCCATTTTTTAATTTAAATTTGGAAACTTGTGTAAAGGTGGGTTACAGCACCGTAATTAAACTACGCTGGAATATTTTTCTGAACTATTTTTTTATTTTACAGATTATACAAGCGTCATTTTCTTACTACACTTTCATGAGTAATTTTAGTCCAGCTGCTTAATTCGTTTAGAACAATAGCCACTTGTCACAATTCACAATAATCAAGAGTAACAGACATCTTAGACGGGTCGCGATTTCAACTCGACTAAACTGTTTAGTTGTTAGAGGTGCACGTACAATTAATCAGTTTTGCCATAATTTCACTATTAAACCAATAAAGTCGCCGAACAACTATTAAGTCGAGCATATGCTAGCGTCTATACACAGCTGTGGACATAAGCTGCCGACGATAGTTGTTCAACAGAAAATCAAAAGACGATCGATGCGGTCTTTTGATTTTTTTTGTCGTACAACTACAGTGCCGATAGTATGCTCAGTCCCTTCTGATCCCATAGGCTTTTGACAAACAACTATAAACAGTTGAGCGATTAAAAATTGATTGTTTCCGCCAGGCCTTGTATCGCTTATAGTTTAGTCAGCGCACACCAATATTTGGCTCAGAAATCGCGTGCGGGATCCTCAACTTACTTGACATTTTCACCTCACTGATCATCCCCCTTTTTCGTAGCGTAATAATATATAGCATAATATGTTACTTGCTAATAAGTGGGCTCTTAAACAGTGAATGATTTTTTTTTAAATGGGTTACGTGGTTCTTGATTTTTGACGCAACATAGATATAAACCTCTTATTTTATGCATTTATACTGCACAGAACACATGACAAATGGTAATGCATTTTATTAAAATGTTTTATAGAAATCATAATATACAATATACATAATCATTTTATGTAGGTAATAAATTATCTAGATCTGGAATATTAAATCATGTTATTTTTTAATTTTTCCTAAAACCTTCTCGATTAATAATTCAAACAGTTTTAAAAACTCTTCTCTGCGAATAATTTAACATTAAATGGATTTGTGTCATTATGAATAAATACTTTACTAAATATTGATTTTTAAAAGAAGCGCCTAAAATCTACTGTTCTTAGAAATTGTAATCCTCTAGAATACTTTAAAAAAATAAACAATGCTAAATACATAACAACTTGGAAGTTTTAAAACGTATGAAATAATTTATTTTCACGAAAACAAAACAAATGAAGTGTAATTATGAAGTTTAAACAAGTAAATATTGACGTAAAAGTTGTTATTAACTTTGTATAAATTACAATATGGACGGGGTTATATAATAAAGGTGCTTTTTTTATTTAGATGACTGGCCACATACGAATAATAAAAAAAAAAAACATTTGCGTTCAGACATTATAATGAAGCTTTTTATTGTTTCGTGATGGCATTATTAATAAATAATAAAAACCAAATTTGTCAATTCTACAGTCGATAAGTACTGTAACAATATGCATTGAATGTTTATCGTCGATTTAATTTCAAGCATATAAGTTTTTCAGCTGCGTAATGCATTTTAAGAATAAAGAAATGTACATTATATAATGATTATTTTCTATTCATTCCTACCATAGAAGGAGCCTATATCTTTCAAACATATATTTTTTTATTATAAAATGTACAGTGCTATTGTAATTTGAAAGAAATAAATTCTATTCTGTTCTATTCTATATAGTCATTCAGAACTCAGAAGGCAAACAACTGAACAAATGCAGTTGAACTTTTAATAAATAAATAATGTTAAATTAAAAACGACTTTTATTATTTATCCCTTAATCCTCCAACGTTTTGAAATCGAATTTTATTTTTCGTCCTCAATACTTCACTTTGTTACTTAGTTATAATATTATTTTTCAGAAAGTTCTTCTGTATGGTGGGAGTGACGGTAAGAATATGGTGGAGGAACATGATCTTTTAGCGCTACCTATGTTAGGAGGTAACTTTATCGCTATATCAGTAATTTTATTTAAACTTTCACTTTTATTTCATGATATTTCTCTGCTTATTCAATGGTTCCTTGTACAAAGCCGTCGACAAATTATTTTACCTTTTTTGCTGATAAAGAATGGCGTTTGCCTGCGTCATCTGAAATATCCATCATTGTACTTTACACCATAAATTTAAACTTTAAATAGTATATTGCATTACAAGGGATGAAACTTGGCGTTTGCAACCAGTGTGAATCAAACGTGTTGCAAACGCCAAGTTTCTTTCCGAGTAAATGCACATTATTCTTCACAACTACTCTATTGACAATTATTCGATTTGAGGTACCTACAATTTTGGCGCGCAAAAAAGTCGCTAAAATAATATATCTGTCAGATTTATTTGGGGTTATGTCTGTCATTTTGACGTTTTCGAATATTATTTATGTGGATTTAATCTCTCTATATCCCTCTTAATTTGACGTTTTCCAATATTATATGCGTATTCAATCGCTCTATCTCCTTCTTAACAACGTTAAAAAACAGATAAAACCGACAACTGAAAATTTTCATCCCTAGGGACGGAAACGCTTAGATTCAACTCACTCGTTGTGAAAAAATAACATTTTATAACCCATATATATTTGACGTATGACAAAAATTGTATTTTTGCGTTGGTGACGAAATGTTCGCCTCCCTCAATTATTAAACATTTTTATCTTTTAAACTATCCAAGAAAATAAATATAAAGCATTAGTATATCATAGCAGACACTACACGTACAATTGCTATCTTTAATTCCTCACATTTTTGGCTTTCTTTTTTTTAAACTTTTGTTAATAGTAAAATGCGTGTGAAGGAATCACAAGAAACTAGGTTCAGGTCACAGAATTTAAACAGGTTTATTCGACATTTATCTCGAACTATTGAAGGAAACCATGGAAAACCTCAACGAGGTGATCGGTGTGGGAAGTCTCGTTTCTCGGAGAGAGGTAGCTAGAAAAAATCCCTTTCCATATTTCCCTCCACCAAGATTATACGAGCCCTGTAACAGTGGCGAATCATTGCACACAAAAACGCTTGGGGCCAAGCCTGTCAAAAAACCAACTAGATTTTTATTTTTAATATTTTGTCACAGAAAATGTTGTGCGACAACTAATCGTAGCTATAAAATTTTCATTACCACTGTACAAAATTTGTAATGCCACTGATCATTTAGAGGTTATTTAAACGATGCAATTATATTCTGCATACTTCGTGTGGTGCATAGTTCCATTTTGCAAATCAGTCTTCGTAAGTCCACTGTGCTGTTAATAGGAGTTATATTCATAGAGATATCATATATAGAGTAGGGGAGCCATAGGCACAACTGTAAGTGACAGTGTTATCTGTTCTCCGTGTTTTTAATTTTTTTCACACGGAATCCCATATATGCTTGTTACTCAGCACGTTAACATTTTACACACATCATTACATACCAACAAAATTTGTATAACCCCTTTGTCTATTTTCAAATTCTATTGTGAATTATCATTAATATTATTTTCGACTATCCGATATTACAAATTTTTAAGTAAACAATATTTTATAGATTCAGTTATCATATTCGATGAAGTCATTTTATTTGATGATTTCATGTGTTGAATTAATGACGAATTATGATAAATGATAGTTACGTTCGATCACGCCATAATATATAAAACGTGAAATGATACATTCATTTTAGACGCTAATGACCTCAGTTGTCGGGCGTCTATAATTTACAATTAATTAATTTGATACATTCATTTGACGTGCATAAAGTTGACTGCATTTTACTTAATCCGATTCTATAATCGTTATCTGACATAATTTTCTATCATTCCGACTGCAACTAATTAATTCGTAATAACCTTTTCTGAGTAATTTAAACATTAATTTTAGTTTCACAATTTTACTGATTTTGGCTTCATAATTGAATATATATAATTATCAAGTTTTTATTACTTTTTGGTGTTTCGCTCTATCGGTAACTTTTTTTTTCAAAATATTAATCGGAAGAAATATTTTTTTATATAGATATATATTCCATGCTTATAGCTATTTGCATAATATATTAGTCTCGAGACAGTATTTTAATGTGTCATATTAAATTGTTCAAATCTTATAATTAATTGTTAATTCAATATTGTTACAACTTATATTGTTGATTTTCTTAAGTGAAATGATATAATATTTTTCCATTTCGATAGAATTGGCTTTTTTTATCTTGTTCCGGGATATCCTCACATAAATGGCGACCTATTAAGCAAGAATATTTATAAAACTGATTATAATATAAAAGACTGTTACCTAATATTGTATAGAGGATTGTTCAAATCATTCTTAATACTTGATTTATCCAATTAAGTATACCTAACTATACTTCTATGGTGAAGAATTACGCTTTACCTCTTTCGTTACTGTGCTCGGTTATTACTTTATCTCATAAATGGAGACTTTGTAACAGCACATTATTAAACAGAGTCAATTCGTCTCTTATAGAAGGATCTCAATTATGGATTCACTATTTTAATTAATTCATTAGACGAGTAAACATCTAACGTTATTCAGAAGATTGGAATCCCCACCCCATTACTTATCTATACAAAATATTATAAAGAGGAAAAGTTTGTTTGTGAGTTTGTATGTAGGGGGTAATCTCTGGAATTACTGAAATGATTCTAAAAATTCTTTCACTAATAGAAAGCTACACTATCCCTGAGTGATATAGGCTATAATTTATTTTGATAAATTTCTCACGGAGAGGGATAATTTCTGTGGGATATAACAAAATGTTACTCTGAAATTCTTTAGCATTTTATAGCGTAATGGTGGAATCCTACTAATATTATAAACACCACCAGCCCGACTTTGCTTCGCAGGGGGGAATTTCTCGCGATGGAGATAATAAATCATAAATTTTTAGCACCCGGGCGAAGCCGGACGGGACCGCAAGTGTTGAATAATTTCAGCAAACTTAAATGTATCTTTATTACCTACATAAATTGTTTTTGTGCCGACAACATAAACACTTATTTCCATCACAATAATAATTGTTGATTAAAAGAAAATGTAAAATACTCAAAAGTGGACCTAGATTGTGCTTTGGAGCCTCCAAATTGTTAAACCTCGGCTGAAAGTCTGAAACACTATCCGTCTCACCACTAACGCCACTCTCTTAGTAAATTATGGAATCAACATCCGTATAACATAACACTGTCCGTCGAATGAAAATAAATAACAGGAAGCATTAGTCCAAACCAATCATTTGTAAGTGTTTATTCTTTGAGCAAATATGATGGAACTGGATAACAAAGATCATCTGAAAGAAATGGAGCGTGTGTGGGGTGTTGCGAATTTTGTTGCAAAGGTAACTGGGATGTACATTCCAAGAAAAGGTACTCCACTTTACCAGAAGATATTCAGATATTCGTTCAACTTCTTCGTGTTGTTTCTCAACGCCCAAGGCGCGGTGACCATGCTACTGCAAATGATTTTGCATTCGGATGACGGATTCATCCCGACAGCTGCCAGGATGGTCAGTACTTTGTTGTATGTAATAACGACTTTCCATACTGCCTTTTTTATGAGCAGGGGAGGCACTGTAAACAAGATCAGAGAGTATGCTATTAAAACGCTACGATATGAATCTTTAACTGGATACGATGTTATCAATATGGATATGGTTTTTAATAAGATATTTTTAGTTATGTTTTCTTTCGGAACGTTTTTGCTCATAGGTAAGATGTTTTAAAAATTTTTGTAATAGATAATATATTATTATATTGTAATTATCATTATTTTTAATAATAAAAATAAAATTTAATCAATATTATCGGTTGTTCTCGAATTAGAATCTGGAAAATAGGAGATTGTAATAGGTGGGCCATGGTCACGCCATATAAGCAATGACAGCATCCCTGCAAACTCGATTATTCTTCTGTACTTACTGGAATTTGTTTTTGGAATTCTAGGAATGGAATACTGGAATATAGATCCATTACTTTTTAAATCAAAAAACGGAACCCGAGGATTACCATTAGATTGTTGGTACCCAATAGATGTACAAAAATCTCCAAACTATGAGATAATCTATATTTGGGAAGCTTTGACACAAACCTTTCAAGGAATAAGTCATTGCGGAATTGAATCATTCTATTTGACAGGAACAATAATTGCCATAAGGCAATTTGAAATATTGCAACATAGTCTTAGAAATATCGTTTTCACAGCTATGGCAAGAGCTGGAATGAAACATGAAGATGTCAAAAGATTTGCTTCCAATTTTAATAAACATGGCATGGAAAAGTAAGTTTTATTAATTAAAGAATTTCGAGTGGCAACTTACTCCAAATTCTTATTTTATTACCTATTGATGTACCAGCTTTTAGAGTTAAAATAAAAAAAATGCTTCGCTCCACTACAATTCAATTTTAAATAGCTCTCGCATGTAGTGGAAAAAATGTTTACATGTGCTATATATGGGAAGGAAATGAATGTATACTTAAGGACACTGTGGAGTAACTGATAACCAAAGCGAAACTGAGAGTCTTGGGTGCAAGTCCCGACAGTGGAATTTATTCTTCTTATATATAGCCTTATGTAACGGTAATGACAACTTAGTTATCTGAAAACTGTAGTCTGTAATTCGCCAATCAACGTGAATTCGTATTGTGGAAAGGGGCTGTAATAGTAGATCTAGTTGCGTAGTGAGGCATATGACTGACGAGTAATGATAGTATGTTAAAACGAGTAATAACGAGTTTTAACAGTCACATGAGTCATATATATTATATACCACCTATGGTATTTTTTACCATATCCCCTATAAAATAGCTGATTTTCACTTCATTTTCAGTATTTTCTAAATTTTTTGAGAGTTCATTTTGTGTCGCCAACTTCACTCCTATAGTAGGCCGAGGCACGCACAGGAGTATGAAATAGCGGGAAAATCAGGCGAATAAACATAAATCACTATGGAAATAGCTTGTTTCCCCACACTGGTGTGTGAAAGATACGTCCCCGTACACCGGCCTGTCAAAAGTCAACTTGCATGCATATACATACATGCATGTAAATCAGCTATTTTATAGTGGGTATGGTAAAAAATTGTTTACAAGTGAATTTATTTTAAGACGCAACTTAGACGGACTTTGTGTATCTGGTAGTTATGGAAAACATTAGTTAAAATGCAACATCCGTCGAATAAAATCATACATTATTGCCATGTTTACGCGAGGCGTTAAGAGTTTAATCGTCAATGTTAGTAGTAGTCATAGATAATAGATAGTTTTATAGATAGACCACTCGACCTTCAAGGTCAATTTTACGTTTTAGTTCTTACACGACTCACCAATGCTTATGGCGCTGCTGGTATTACTACGTGCCTGCAGGCGTTTCCATAGATACTCTATTACAAGCCCTACCCCTATTCACAGGTTTATTTATTTTTTAAGGTCATCAACAGTTAAACGTTATTTGGGTCTAGCACAAATTCATATTATCAATTTATTATTTTTTAATAATAAATTGATAATATGAATTTGTGCTAGACCCAAATAACGTTAACTGTTGATGGCCTTAAAAAATAAATAAATAACTGCTATAATATCGGAAATTTCAAACTAGTTTATGTAGATTATTGACACTCTGAAATTAGTTTACAGGATTAATATTTGTAGATATAGGAAGATTGAAATTGCCAATTCTTTTCAAAACTATAATTTATTTAGAGTAATTTCTTAACCCTATTTACAGTTTTATTTTTAACTAAATTTAGTTAATAATGATAATTTTTTTAATTTTATCTGTATAACAAATCTTTCATATACCTAATCATTTTAATTTATTATTTACTTGAGTCCGTATATAAAAATAATTTAGAAATATTTGACTTCAAACACATGAAAATATTATCCACTGATTAAAATTTCTTGGACACATGAATTCCAAACAGGGCTTGTGATACAAAGTCTCGAATAGTCGTGAACCAATTTTTCACCGATTTTTAGGCGCGATCTTAGCGAAGCTAGAAGCGCCTATATACACTCGCTTTGTCTGTGAATCTGTGAATCTGTGAATCTGTGAATCTGTGAATCTGTGAATCTGTGAATCTGTGAATCTGTCACGCTATTTTGTGTCACGCGTACAGCCCAAACGGATGAACCGATTTTCAAAAACTTTTTTTTGTTCGATTCCTCTCGGGGTCTATTTGATCCTAACGTCGCCCGATTTTTGATTTTTGGCCCCAGAGGGGAGCAAATTAGAAAAAACGGTGTTTTTTGCTTATAGTTTGCTCAATTTAAGTCAGATCGATTCGAAACCTGTCTTAAACGAAAGAGCAGAAAATTTTAGATAGATTTCATGTATAATATTGTGTCAAAACAGTTTTTTTATACAGATTTATATGATTATTAAACGAAATAAATGCGACTTTATCTAATAAATCGCGAACTTGTTTCGGTTGTCCTTGTCTGTTGCACAGTGTAATATGGATATTGGAAGATAGCGTATGCTCTGTCTTATATTGCATTATTTTAATATAGTTATTCAATTTTTTGACTGCTGATGTTTGAATTTAAGTTTAAAAACCCTGGCCTACTGAGTTAAAATGACGTGTAACTAATTATTGACGTCCATCGGATGGCGAGACCTATGGATCGGACCAAAATTTCTCGACGTTCATACCCCGGCTTTCGTCCGGGTGTAAATCGTACTTTTGAATTTTCACCCACTTCCCGTGATCCGATTGAGTTGAAATTTTGTACACATGTGTAGCTCCGGTGACAATACAATATTATGGTAAGTAGCTGACCGGCCCGGCTTTCGTCCGGGTGTAAATCGTACTTTTGAATTTTCACCCACTTCCCGTGATCCGATTGAGTTGAAATTTTGCACACATGTGTAGCTCCGGTGACAATACAATATTATGGTAACTAGCTGACCGGCCCGGCTTTCGTCCGTGTGTAAATCGTACTTTTGAATTTTCACCCACTTCCTATGATCCGATTGAGTTGAAATTTTGCACACATGTGTAGCTCCGGTGACAATACAATATTATGGTAATTAGCTGACCGGCCCGACTTTTGTCCGAGTGTAAATCGTACTTTTGAATTTTCACCCACTTCCCGTGATCCGATTGAGTTGAAATTTTGCACACATATGTAGCTCCGGTGACAATACAATATTATGATAACTAGCTGACCGGCCCGGCTTTCGTCCGGGTGCAAATCGTACTTTTGAATTTTCACCCACTTCCTATGATCCGATTGAGTTGAAATTTTGCACACATGTGTAGCTCCGGTGACAATACAATTTATGGTAACTAGCTGACCGGCCCGGCTTTCGTCCGGGTGTTAATCGTACTTTTGAATTTTCACCCACTTCCCGTGATCCGATTGAGTTGAAATTTTGCACACAATATTATGAATTTTCACAGGCAAAAGGTCTTCCTCCAGTAACGTTTCAGTGGATCGGATAAATGTTATAAAATCAGACTAAGAAAATAAAGCACACTAAAAAATTAAAAATAAAAATAGTTAAAAAACTTTTAAGTTAAACGGTTTTATAAATGTACTAAAAAGAAAAAAATAAAATTTAATTTAGGTTCATAAGTATAAAAGCGTGGGTCGTGACTGTAATAAATTATCACAGAGTTTACGACCCACGCTTTTATACTTATGAACCTAAATTAAATATTATTTTTTTCTTTTTAAAACATTATTATTATAAAACCGTTTAACTTAAAAGTTTTTTTACCTATTTTTATTTGAAGCTATGCTTCTTAACGCACGTTTCAGATGGGGACCTAAATAATAAAAAGTGAAACGTCACGTCACGAAGTAATGTAACGTCACTTTTGTAAAAATTATCCGATCCTTTTGAAAATTAATATTTGAGAGTTTTATAGGACACAAAAAAATAAAATGGCGTCAGATTTCAAAATGGCGGCCATATGAACTGTTTTGTAAAAATTATCCGATCCTTTCGAAAATTGATATTTGAGAGTTTCATAGGACACCAAAAAATAAAATGACGTCAGATTTTTCAAAATGGCGGCCACATGTACTCTGTTGTAAAAATCATCCGATCCTTTTGAAAATTGATATTTGAGAGTTTCATAGGACACAAAAAAATAAAATGATGTCAGATTTTTCAAAATGGCGGCCATATGTACTTTTTTGTAAAAATTATCCGATCCTTTTCAAAATTGATATTTGAGAGTTTCATAGGACACAAAAAAATTAAATGGTGCCAGATTTCAAAATGGCGGCCATATGTACTTTTTTGTAAGAATTATCAGATCCTTTTGAAAATTGATATTTGAGAGTTTCATAGGACACAAAAAAATAAAATGACGTCAGATTTCAAAATGGCGGCCATTATATATACTTTTTTGTAAAAATTATCCGATCCTTTTGAAAATTGATATTTACGAGTTTTATAGGACACAAAAAAATAAAATGACGTCAGATTTCAAAATGGCGGCAATATGTACTTTTTGTGTAAAAATTATCCGATCTTTTTGAAAATAGATATTGACGAGTTTTATAGAAAGCAAAAAAATAAAATGGCGTCATATTTTAAAATGGCGGCCATAGGTATATACTTCTTTGTAAAAATTATCCGATCCTTTTGAAAATTGATATATGAGAGTTTAATAAGACGCAAAAAAATAAAATGGCGTCAGATTTCAAAATGGCAGTCAAATAATAACTTTTTAATTGTATTGTTTATATCTTTGATAAATTCGGTTTTATATACAATGCGTAAGAAACATAGCTTCTGTCGGGTATCTTACGACACCTCATGACTTTTTTTATTTAGCAGGTTCCGAGTTTCGCTTAATAGTCAACCGTTGCTATGGAAAATTGTTTAAAAAATTCACTGCACTATTTTTTCTATGTAATCCAATACATATTTACATTAGGTCTTATGGCCATAGCCTACTACAAAATTGATCTTCTTAGTGTTATTTTCCCTATGTTCGGTAAAACCGTTTTCACACAATACCTACATGAATATCGCGCCTTGTAATTCTTGAATTACTTGTATGCTCCAAAATTTTTAACTGCATGCTCGGAATCAGTTCCATTTAGTGTTGAGTGTCGTATGTTGTAATTCAGAACGTGAACCTGCAACTAAACCAATTAAAGATTAAAGCAAATACTGAAGGAACGCTTTATTAGACTGTACTACAAAATGAGTTACATATTGGAATAAAATAATAAGGGCTTATCAAAATTTTGTAGAAATTATTAATAATAATTATTTATGTAACAAAATGCCTGGACAAAAAATGATTTAACACTGAAATTTTACGAAATACATTAAAAGCAGTTTTAGAATTTAGATCACAAGTTTAACTTACCTCGGGATCGCCTGGTAGAGTATGAAAAATAATCTTATTTTGAGGTTTCCCACAATTCGGCAAACAACAAGAATAAACCATTTTTTTAGAAAATATGTAATATTTTTTGTAAATTACTATGAAACAATTATTTTTTGTAATGACAGCTCGTTTAAAATTAAAAATATATGTTACCGTGGTCACAATAAATAAAAATTGATCGCTGCGCCTTCCGCGAATCGTGTAAGAACTAAATTGAAAATTCTAATGGAAATATACGAAGTGAGCATAGCATAGTAGTAGTATGGTAATTGACTAACAATATTTTATTTAAAAACATTGCTGTAATTCATTTCTTTTTAATTAAAATATTGATAGTGACGCATGTTTTTGCTCAGTGGGTGTTACATTTTAAGTGAAACGATTTTGTCTAATGCATTAATGTTTTCTATAACTACCAAATAACCTCGCCGATGTTACGTCTTATGTGAAATTCACTGTATATGGGAAGGAAATGATTGTATACTTAAGGACACTATGAAACTGGGGGTTTCGGGTTCGAGTCCCAGTAGTGGCATTTATTCTTCATATATGGAGCCTTGTAATGCTAATGGCAACTTAGTTGTCTGGAAACTGTGATCCGTCAATAAATGTGATTTTGTATTGCGGAAACGGGTTGAAAACATTAGTATAAACTTTTACTGTTATCCACAAGTTTGCCAAATTGATTTGATTTATTCTGATATTTAATTTAAATATTGTATTTTTAGAAACCGAGATTTCGATTTTTTTACAACAAAAGAAACCATAAAACACATTCTAAACAAAGAAAATGTAATGGTCGATTCACAAACGGTTTCTGAATTTAAAAGTGAAAATGAAGATTTCTTCAGAGGTCGTTATGAGAAAGAATTGAAATTACTAATGGGCGAATGCGTCCAACACCACAATGATATTCTGTATTTCTGTGCACGTGTCAACAGCATCACTTCGCCTATTTACTGCATAAAAACCAGTTACAGAACCGTATTTTTATGTTTCGTAATGTTTATGTTAGCAACGGTAAAGTTTTTATTTTTAAATTTACTAAATCGTTTACCTCAAATATTACAATGAATAGATTTAGGCAATGCAAAGGCGACCTCGACAGGAGACAACAACCCGCGACAGAAACAGGTCGGACAAGTTGTACCTAATGAAATCTCGTCTCGTCTCGATAGCGACGAGATCTCGATAATTTGAATATGAATAAGTTAGAGATAAGCGACCACATCGGCGTCTGCGTATTGGTCGAGTCACTACGTCGTTGTCTACCGTCGCGATCGCAAATTTCGAACAGCTGCCAAGGGCGAAACAAAATTTAGAGAGAAAATGTTTCTTTTACATATTAGCAACATTGTTTAGTAGTAGATCGTATCTACTATATCCGAAAAATTTTAGCCACTGAGATCTAAGTTCTTTTTAGGATTCCGTGCCTCAGTATTGAACCATATTACTCTGCCTACGATGTCTGTCCGTCCGTCCGTGTATCCGTCCGTCTGTCAAAGGACTCTATCTCACAAACGGTAAGGCGTAGCTAGTTGAAAGTTTCACAGATTGTGTGTTGTTATGACATGAATTCTGGCAAATAATTAGAACTAAATAATCAATTAATTTTAATAAATTAATGTTTTCTTTTATTTAGTGGTTTGTACCATACTAAAAATTAATTTGTTGACATGCAAAGCTTTTTAAAATCAATTTAAAGAATAATAATTGATTTCAGGCACCTAATATGACTATTTTGGACTATTTGGCTCTGGATATGGGCGAATTATTTCTACTAGCAATTTTTGGAACTGCACTAGAAGTGGCGGTGAGTAGACGTATTTGGTAACTCAAAATTTAAAAAAGGACATTATTAGAAAATAAGCAGTCAATTTTCAAAATATTTTTTTTTTAATTTGTGTATACTTATAATATGCATTTCATATACCTACTTTTTTGTACATTTTCTACTTAAACAACATTTTATAATTATTAGTGTATTTGCCATAGAATATGGAACATACACTATTGGCGTCGGTCGAATGGCGGGACCTAGGGGTCGGACCAAAATTTCTCGACGTTTCATACCCTCCTGAACAATTTGCCTCCATTTTTGAAAATGTTTATATATATATATATGTGTGTGTGTGTGTGTGTGTATGTATGTGTGTGTGTGTGTGAGTGTGTGTACACGATAACTCTCGACAGACTTAATCGATTTAAACGAAATTTGGTACACACATTGGAACCCATCACCGCAAGAAGCCTATTTAAAATGGGCCGGATCGGACCATTTTCAGGCTTGTATTTAGAGGTTCCAAAATTGAAATTTAACTCTTTAGTAAAGATTAAAATGTGCTGCAAAAATTTTAATAAAATCGGCCTGACAGGACCGGACTTTCAAATTTTATGAAAACACTAGTTTGTTGATATGAATTTACTTATGGAAGGGTGTATTTAATTTGGTGCAGATGTTGTACTGATAAAATGCATATCTAATATCGAAATTTAGAAAAAAATAATTAATTTAAGGGATGTATTAAGGGGTTAATTTTTTATTTTGTCAAAAAACAAGTTCACATAATAATGCCACAATGCCTGTATTAGCAAATACACTATATTGTCGGCAGGGTTTGGCACTGCGACCCGAGTTTTTATTATTACATATATAAAAATTAGCATGAAAAACGATGTTTATATGTAAATCAGTCATTTGTTGTTTTGTGAGTACAGTCGAATGTTCTACAATCTACATATTAAAAAATTTGACAACGACAATTTTGACTGTTCCTGCATGTATAAAAACTTTAATTTATATTTAACAATCTAAGATCGGTCATTGTCAAACCACATTTTTTGACAATGCGTTCTGCAACCCAGAAATATGCAGTCAATGAAAAAATGTTAAAAATTTGTAGTACCTACTACGAAGTCTTCAAAATATTTTTTCTAGAGTGTGAATACCAGAAACGCATTGTACGATTGCCCGTGGTATTTGTGCAGCACAAGTTTCAGAAAATCTACCGAAATAATGCTTCACCGTTCAGAAATACCAGTGGTAATGACGGCTGGATTCTTCTTTAATTTAAATTATGAAACTTGTGTCAGGGTAAGTGACACACAGTCATTTTTTTTATTATCAATCGATGTACCAAGTAACAATTTTAATCCTAGACTTGTCTTTTAAATTAATAAGTTAATAATCCTGTTCATTTGGTAGGTGCTTGCTTTCGTAATAATTAATTTATTTGTAAATTTTTGAATTTTATATTTTTAGGTCATTCAAGCCGCATTCTCTTACTTCACATTTATAAGAAATTTCTCACCAGTTGAAGAAGGTTAAATATTATGATAACAATTTAATGTAGTATATTAATAATTTATTAATAAATATGCGAAATATGGCTCTAATTTGTTTATTGACAATTTTTGAAAATTAAATTTATGCTGTGTTTTGCACATGTTATGTAATCATCTAACAGTTAATTTATTTTATTATTAAACATATCACAGTAGCACTGTTAACCTAAGAAGCTGAAACTTTGCAGACTTACAGCATAGAGCACGGGACAGAACCTAACACAACCGGATTATCGAATTTCTCCCCGATTGCAGAAATAGGGAGGGTTTTCAAAAAACCCATTAATTTCCATAACATATACATGTAAAAGTGTGTTCAGAAACAACAAATAATGAGACTATTTTATTAAATATTTTAAGAAGAAGAAAAGCTTATTAAATACTTTGTTAAGAATAATTAATTTAGTATAGTTAATGATAAATATGTGTATAGGTACAGCTTTACTGAAAATGACAGCATTGATTGCACAGCCGATATAGGTATAAATTAGCTTTACTTCTAGACTGTATGATATCAAATAGTTTAATTGTACGTACGTTGCTATGATTGAATCATTCTATAGATACCCGATTATTGAAGTAAAACTTTTTAGGCGGTACTGACTTGCCGATTTGAAGACTAAAATGCTGGGAATGCAACGAAAGTGTTATTACGCGCGTAACTAATAGCAAGGCTATAAATAAATCAATTTATTGTAGTCAAAGCCGGAAGAGTCGTGATAACATAGTATATGTATCAGTTTGCTAAGCGATCAGACACAGCAATCGAGATCGGCGTACGCACAAAAACATTGTAGGTTCGCGCCTGGCTTGAAGTAATATGAAATATTAAATTTATTTAATTTTTATTTTTTTGTTGTTAAAAATAATTAATTGAAATACATTAAATTACTATTGAATTATTTTTAAATATCTTATAACTATATCTAATTTTAATATTGTGTTTTAAATAAAAAAATTATAACAATTTCCACATTTAGAATACCAATAATACACTGACCTCCAAAAAAAACCGGACACCTTGAAATATGTTTAAAAAACACATAAAGGTTTAATAATTTATCTATAGATTGGCATTAGGTTGAAGAACCATTTGTTTTTTCGACCAACTATAACATCTATTTTATTGTCCTTTCGAGCGTCTATAATTTAGAATTCAATTCAATTTACTGGCCTACATAGTGACGACCTATGTGAATAACACAACTATTTTCAACAGATTCGCAAAATAAACAAAATTAACTAGAAGAAATATAGATAATAATAATATGAATAATGTACATGAATGTTACGCATTTTTAAAAATTGATTGTATGCGCCAGGTCTTGTATCGCTTATAGTTTAGTCAGCGCACACCAATATTTAGCTCAGAAATCGCGTGCGGGATCCTCGACTTGCTTGACATTTTCACCTCACTGACATCCCCCTTATTCGTAGAGTATTAATATAAAGCATAATATGTTACTTGCCAATAAGTGGGCTCTTTAACAGTGAATGATTTTTTTAAATCCGTTCAGTGGTTCTTGATTTTTGAGGCAAATCTCTTATTTTGTGCATTTATACTGCACAGAATACATGACAAAAAGTAATGCATTTTATTAAAATGTTTTATAGAAATCATAATATACATAATAGGTATGTAGGTAATAAATTATTTAGATCTGGAATATTAAATCATGTGCATTTTTAATTTTTCCTAAAACATTCTCGATTAATAATTCAAACAGTTTTAAAAACTCTTTTTTACGAACAATTTAACATTAAATAGATTTGTGTCATTATTTACTTTACTAAATATTTTAAAAGAAGAGCCTAAAATCTACTGTTCTTAGAAATGGTAATTCTCTAGAATACTTTAAAAAATTAACAATGCTAAATACATAACAACTTCGAAGTTTTAAAACATGTGAAATAATTTATTTTGACAAAAGCAAAACAAATGAAGTGTAATTATGAAGTTTAAACAAGTAAATATTGACGTAAAAGTTGTATAAATTATAATATGGACGGGGTTACATAATAAAGGTGATTTTTTTATTTAAATGACTATAGCCACATACGAATATTTAAAAAAAAACATTTGCGTTCAGACATTATAATGACAATTTTCATTGTGTTGGTATTGTTAATAAATAATGAAAACCAAATTTGTCAATTCAACAGTCGATAAGAACTGTAACAATATCCATTGAATGTTTATCGTCGATTTAATTTCAAGCTTACAGATTTTTCAACTGCGTAATACATTTTAAGAATAAAGAAACGTACATTATATATTATTATATATTATATGGTTATATGATTATTTTCTATTCATTCCAATATAGTCTTTCAGAAGACAAACAACTGAGCAAATGCAGTTGAACTTTTAATAAATAAATAATGCTAAATTAAAAACGACTTTTATTATTTATCCCTTAATCCTCCAACGTTTTAAAATCGAATTTTATTTTTCGTCCTCAATACTTCACTTTGTTGTTTAGTTATAATATTATTTTTCAGAAAGTTCTTCTATATGGTGGGAGTGACGGTAAGAATATGGTGGAGGTAACATGATCTTTTAGCGTTATCTTATGTTAGGAGGTAACAATTAATCGCTATTTATCAGTAATTTTATTTAAACGTTCACTATTTCTTCATGATATTTCTCTGCTTATTCAACGGTTCCTTGTACAAAGCCGTCGCCAGATTATTTGACGTTTTTTTCTGATAAAGAATTGCGATTGACTGCGTCATCTGAAACATCCATCATTGTACTTTGCACCATTAATTTAAACTTTAAATCACGAACATTTTTAAACAAATTAGGTATAGCAGAGTTGAAACAAAAACATTTTATAACCTATGTAGGTATTTGACGTGTGGCAAAAATTATATTTTTGCGTTTGTGATGAAATCTTCGCCTCCCTCAATTGTTAAACATTTTAATTTTTTAGACTATACAACAAAATAAATATAAAGATTTAATATATCATAACAGATACTATAGACCGAGAGCTAGTGACAATTTTTTGGTGTTATTTATTCAAAGCCTTATTTTTGTGAAGATGTTGAGGGAAGCATATTAAAGTGTCCTGAGTAAGGGATTTTGCTAGATAGCGGTATGGGAGGAATGCAGACCGCCCTCAACATGTAACAAAAAAAATGGTCACAATTATTTTTACTTCAAGGCTGAAATTGTTTGTATAGCTTGTCGGCGACCCAATAATGCCGTTATAATATTTGCAGATTGATTGGTAAAGGGATGGCAGATCACCCTAAATGTGTCATGTATCCGACGAAATCTATATTATTAGTTCAAGATTCAAATTTTAATATGTTGTTACGGTGACTGTTTTAAGCAGATATTTTAATTTGCAGAACAAAATGTCGGTATTATATAATTATATTGTTGATTTTCATAAGTGAAATGATATAATATTTTTCCATTTCGATAGAATTTGTTTTCCTATCTCGATTGCTCGATTGGACAAAATCGTTGTCAAAAATTTGATTTGACAATGACCTTAGATTGTGACCACCAGTCCTGGATTTATAAATAGGCCGTATAGGCCGCGGCCTAGGGGCGGCAGCGTCCTAGGGGCGGCAGATTTCAGAGGACGGTCACTTTACTACAAATGGAAAATTATTATTTTAGAAAGGTATGTACATGGGGCGGCGGAAATAAAGTGGCCTACACTCATAAAAAATATAAATCCGGCACTAGTGACCACACTTATTTCTCCATAAGAAAAGCATTGGAGAATTTTAAATCGATCCTGATCGAAAAATTATTGATCGATTGAAACGATATTTTTTTAAACTGTGTATCTAAGTCTTTAATATAATTTTTTGTACAATTTCCACTTCAAAACAACATTTTTCTACGCATTTTTATGAAAATTTAGCTTGAAAAGCGATGTTTTTCTATATAGATCAATCATTTGTTTTTGTGAGAGTACAATATAATGTTCTTACATGACAGGGAGTTTCTCAACGACATTAGACTGCTCCTGCATGTATAAGAAATTAATTAAATTATCACAATGTAAGGTCATTGTCAAACCAAATTTTTGACAACGTTTTTGTGCAATCGAGCATTAATATTATATTGAGGATTGTTCAAATCATTCTTAATACTCGATTAATTATCCAATTAAGTATACCTAACTATACTTCTATTGTGAAGAATTACTCTTTCGTTATTGTGCTCGGTTATTACTTCTTCTCATAAATGGAGACTTTGTAACAGCAGATTATTGAAAAGAGTCAATTTGTCTCTTATAGGAGGACCTCAATTATGGATGCACTATTTTAATTAATACATTAGAGTTTAGACGCGTAAACATTTAACGTTATTCAGATGATTGGAATCCCCACCCGCATTACTTATCTATACTAATATTATAAAGAGGAAAAGTTTGTTTGTGAGTTTGTATGTTGTAGGTAATCTCTGGAACTACTGAACCGATTCTAATAATTCTTTAACTAATAGAAAGCTACACTATCGCTCAGTGATGTAGGCTACATTTTATATTGATACATTTCTCGCGGGGGAGGGATTATTCCTGTGGGATAGAAACAAAACGTAACTCTGAAACTCTTATGCATTTTATCGTATTGGCGGGAACCTACTTATATTATAAACACCACCAGCCCGACTTCGCTTCGAAGGGGGGAAATTTCTCGCGGAGGAGATAATAAATCATAAAATCTTAGCCGAACGGGACTGCAAGTGTTGAATAATTTCAGCAAACTTAAACGTATCTTTATTACCTACATATTTTGTTTTTGTGGCGACAACACAAACAATTATTTCCATCACAATGATAACTTGTTGATTAAAAGAAAATGTAAAATATTCAAAAGTGGACCTAGATTGTGCTTTGGAGCCTCCAAATTGTTAAATCTCGGCTGAAAGTCTGAAACACTATCCGTCTCACCACTAACATTCGTATTACATAACACTGTCCATCGAATGAAAATAAATAACACGAAGCATTAGTCCAAACCAATCATTTGTAAGTGTTTATTCTTTAAGCAAATATGATGGAACTGGATAACAAAGATCATCTGAAAGAAATGGAGCGTGTGTGGGGTGTTTCGAATTTTGTTGCAAAGGTTACTGGGATGTACATTCCAAGAAAAGGTACTCCACTTTATCAGAAGATATTCAGATATTCGTTCAACTTCTTCGTGTTGTTTCTCAACGCCCAAGGCGCGGTGACCATGCTACTGCAAATGTTTTTGCATTCGGATGACGGAATCATCCCGACAGCTGCCAGGATGGTCAGTACTTTGTTGTATGTAATAACGACTTTCCATACTGCCTTTTTTATGAGCAGAGGAGGCACTGTAAACAAGATCAGAGAGTATGCTATAAAAACGCTACGATATGAATCTTTAACTGGATACGATGTTATCAATATGGATATGGTTTTTAATAAGATATTTTTAGTTATGTTTTCTTTCGGAACGTTCGTGCTCATAGGTAAGAAGTTTTAAAAAATTTCCAAATAGATAATATAATATTTTATTGTATTACTTATTTCTTTGTTATTTTATTTATTTGTTGCTGTTTTATTAACTTCCCATTGGAATGGGTTCGATTTTGCGAATAAAAAATGTTGACATATCTGCACGTTTTGTACTGTTTTTTAGATAGATGCCTACCCTCTCTCTTTTGTTTTTGGAATTTTAGGAATGGAATACTGGAATATAGATCCATTACTTTTTAAATCAAAAAACGGAACCCGAGGATTACCATTAGATTGTTGGTACCCAATAGATGTACAAAAATCTCCAAACTATGAGCTAATCTATATTTGGGAAGCTTTGACACAAACCTTTCAAGGAATAAGTCATTGCGGGATTGAGTCATTTTATTTGACAGGAACAATAATTGCCATAAGGCAATTTGAAATATTGCAACATAGTCTTAGAAATATCGTTTTCACAGCTATGGCAAGAGCTGGAATGAAACATGAAGATGTCAAAAGATTTGCTTCCAGTTTTAATAAACATGGCACGAAAAAGTAAGTTTTTTTAATTAAAGAATTTCGAGTAGCAACTTACTCCAAATTCTTATTTTATTATTGTTTTCCCAGCTTTTATAGAGTAAAAATAAAAAAAATTGTTCGCTCCGCTACAATTCAGTTTTAAATAGCTCTCGCATGTGTTATATATGGGAAGGAAATAAATGTACATACTTAAGGACACTGTTGAGTAACTGGTAACCAACGCGAAACTGAGAGTTTCGGGTTCGAGTCCCGGCAGTAGAATTTATTCTTCTTATACAGGGTGCTGATTTGCTTTGCGGGTAATAAGGATTTTACATGTAAAATCATTGTTATGCATTTTTCTGCTTCCCTATATATTTTGGTGAAAAAAAAAACAATACAAAATTTGTTCATAATTAAAAACTCTACCCGGCACGTATGTTTGCAAACTACCAATATATTACAAAATAATTATTAAAGAACTGTGATTAAGTTTAAATTAAAAATATTTTATCCGAAAAGCCATGATTTCAACAAATTCAAATTATTTTCAATTTGTTTTTGACTTTTCAATTTATGATTGTGGTTATAGTAAATCATGGCTATTCGGATAAATATTTTTAATTTAAACTTAATTACAGTTGAGCTGGTGTTGTCCTGATTCTGGTCTATAGGCCGTCGTTGGTTGGAATTTCTTTCTAAGGTTTCGCTAGCATGAGTGGCGAGCTTCTTCAGAGGTCCTTCCATCTCCGATGCTGGATGTAGAATGACAAATTCTCGGGCGCAGGTTGTATTTATACCTGTGGGTAGGGGGCGGAGCTTGTTCCGCTTCGGTTGACCTTGAGATATCGGTCGGCATTACTCGGGAGTGCCTCTGAATAAGCTCGCCACTCGTGCTATCGAAACGTTAGGAAGCAATTCCAACCAACGACGGCTGGTGTTGTCCTGATTAGGGTCTATAGACCCGAATCAGCACAACACCAGCTCATCAACTGGCCATGAAAGCCTCAACCAATCTGTTAATTACAGTTCCTCAATAATTATTTTGTAATTAAAAGCTGCATTTTGCTCTTCGCAAAAACATGGTAATTGACTATCAATATTTAATCTAAAAACATTGCTGTAATTCATTTCTTTTTAATTAAAATATTGATAGTGATGCATGTTTTTGCTCAGTGGGTGTTATATTTTAAGTGAAACGATTTTGTCTAATGCATTAATGTTTTCCATAACTGCCAAATAACCTCGCCTATGTTGCGACTTGTGTGAAATTCCCTGTATACGGGAAGGAAATGATTGTATACTTAAGGACACTGTGAAACTGGGGGTTTAGGATTCGAGTCCCGGTAGTGGCATTTATTCTTCTTATATGGAGCCTTGTAACGCTAATGGCAACTTAGTGGTCTGGAAACTGTGATCCGCCAAAAAATGTTATTTCGTATTGTGGAAACGGGTTGTGAACATTATTATAAACTTTTACTGTTATCCACAACTTTGCCAAACTGATTTGATTTATTCTGATATTTTATTTAAATATTGTGTTTTTAGAAACCGAGATTTCGATTGTTTTACAACAAAAGAAAACATAAAACACATTCTAAACAAAGACAACGTAATGGTCGATTTACAAACGGTTTCTGAATTTAAAAGTGAAAATGAAGATTTCTTTAGAGGTCGTTATGAGAAAGAATTGAAATTACTGATGGGCGAATGCGTCCAACACCACAACGATATTCTGTATTTCTGTGCACGTGTCAACAGCATCACTTCCCCTATTTACTGCGTAAAAACCAGTTACAGGACCGTATTTTTGTGTTTCGTAATGTTTATGTTAGCAACGGTAAAGTTTTTATTTGTAAGTTTACCAAATCGTTTCCCTCAAATATTACAAAGAATAGATTTAGACAATGCAAAGGCGACCTTGACAGGAGACAACAACCCGCGACAGAAAGAAGTCTGAAAAGTTATAATAGCATCTCGTCTCGTCTCGATAGCGACGAGACCTCGATAATTTGAATATTAATAAGTTAGAGATAAGCGACCACATCGACGTCTGCGTATCTGCCGAGTCACAATGTCGTTGTCTACCTTCGCGATCGCAAATTTTGAACGGCTCAAGGCGAAACAAAATGTTGAGAGAAAATGATTCTTTTACATAGTAACAGCATTGTCCGAACAATTTTAGCGAGTGAGATCTAAGTTCTTTTTAGGATTCCGTGCCTCAGTATTGAATCCTATTACTCTGCCTACGATGTCTGTCCGTCCGTCCGTGTATCCGTCCGTCTGTCAGAGGACTCTATCTCACAAATGGTAAGGCGTAGCTAGTTGAAAGTTTCACAGATTGTGTGTTGTTATGGCATGAATTCTGGCAAATAATAATTATAATTAAATAAATAATCAATTAATTTTAAAAATTAATGTTGTTTTTATTTAGTGGTTAGTACCATAAAAAATATTAAATTTTTCACATGCAAAGCTTTTAAAATCAATTTAAAGAATAATAATTGATTTCAGGCACCTAATATGACTATTTTAGACTATTTGGCTCTGGATATGAGCGAATTATTTCTACTAGCAATTTTTGGAACTGCACTAGAAGTAGCGGTGAGTATTTGGTAATTTAAAATTTAAACAAGGACATTATTAGAAAATTAGCAGTCAATTTTCGAAATATCACTTACCATTTCATTGGGAAGTTATTGTAATGGGTCCGAAAATCGAAATCAAAATGTAGGACAAATTTTTATGTTTCAAGGTCACTACACTATTTTTGAAAAGATGTGTGTGTGTACGTACGTACATATGTGATCATTTCCTTCTAAGACGAAATCTCGAGAATGAAAAATGATATCGACTATGTTAGGCTACCAATCGACGCGTATTAACGTAAATATGATCTGAAAGAATTTTTTTCAAAATCGGTCCAGCCGTTCATTTTTCTTAAGCAAATGGACTCCAAAAAAGTAGATTTTACATAATATCTCGCGAATATAAAAAATTATATGACTTCGTAAGCTGTCAATCGAGACGTGTTAACGTCATTTTCATCCGAAATAAATGTTATCAAAATCGGCCCAGCCGTTTTTTCTTTAAAAAAAAAGATTGCCAAAAGTAGATTTTACACGAAATCTCGCGAATAAAAAATGATATCGACTTTGTTAGGGTGCAAGTAGAAGCATATTAACATCAACAAGATCCGAAAGAAATTATAAAAATCGATCAAGCCGTTTTTCTTTTTTTTTTAAATAAAACGACTGCAAAAAAGTAGATTTTATTCGAAATCTCGCCTAAAAAAATGTTATCAACTTCGTTGAGGAACTGGGAAGTTCGTCGTGTGGACTTCAAGGGTCGCATTTATGAATCCCAATTAAAAGTCACTTTAGTCCTAATAAACGACCCGCCTCACGGCTTGTTATTTGTGTATATTTAATAATATGCATTTTATATACCTACCTATTTTTTTGTACATTTTCCACTTAAACAACATATTTTTATAATCAAAAATTAGCTTGAAAAACGATATTTATATGTAGATCAGTCATTTGTTGTTTTGTGAGTACAATCGAATGTTCTACAATCTACATATTAAAAAGTTTGACAACGACAGTTTTAACTGTTTCTGCATAGGTATTATATAAAAAGTAAAAACTGTAATTTATGTAGCAATCTAAAATCGGTCATTGTCAAACCAGATTTTTTGACAATGCGTTCTGCAACCCAGAAATATGCAGTAAATTAAAAATGTTAAAAATTTGTACTACGAAGTCTTCAAAATATTTTTTCTAGAGTGTGAATACCAGAAACGCATTGTACGATTGCCCGTGGTATTTGTGCAGCACAAGTTTCAGAAAATCTACCGCAATAATGCTTCACCGTTCAGAAATACCAGTGGTAATGACGGCTGGGTTCTTCTTTAATTTAAATTATGAAACTTGTGTCAGGGTAAGTAATTTGCTTATATTATACTCAAGTAAAAAACGTCGACTTGATTCGCAGATTCACGCGCGTTGATGTCCGATTTGACAGGAATTCTGTCTTAGTCCGAGCGTAGCCGGGTAAAAATATTTTGTATCAATTTTATAAAAAACATTTTTAAGTTATACTTCTTTAGCGAAGGTATTGAATTGGAATAACCTCAAGTCAAAAAATACCAACTCAAAAAGTAATGAAACGCTGACAGGGATAAAAGAGCTCTAACAATTTGGATGAAATTTACTGAAAATGGGTTTCGGAGGACAAAAGATTTTATAAGTTTTTATAAGATTTATAAGATTTTATAAGTTTTTAAAAATCAATTTTTTGACGTTTTAAAATAGTGTAATATTGTAAGCAGGCTTGGGAATTTTACGAGAATTTTATAAATTATCATGATATCTCAAAAATTAAAGTAATTAAATAGTTAAAACTAAAAATGCCAAAAACTTGAACGGAACGTGTTCTAATGAAAAATGTATGAAGTATAACTTCGACCGTGAGGCACATAGTCAATTTTTTTTATCAATCGATGTACCAAGTTTAATCCTACACTTCTGTTTTAAAATAAGTTAATAATTATTCTGTTCGTTTGGTAGGCGCTTGCTATTGTAATAATTAATTTATTTGTAAATTTTTGAATTTTATATTTTTAGGTCATTCAAGCCGCATTCTCTTATTTCACATTTATAAGAAATTTCTCACCAGTTGAGGAAGGTTAAATATTATGATAACAATTTAATGTATTATATTAATAATTTATTAATAAATATGCGAAATATGGCTCTATTTTGTTTATTGACAATTTTTGAAAATTAAATTTATGTTGTGTTTTGCACATGTTACGTAATCATCTAACAGTGAATTTATTTTATTATTGAACATATCACAGTATTCCTACATCTCTGTAAATCATTTTCTAATGTCTGTCTGTCTGTTTCCACGCCGTCCAAAAGATCCCCCCTCCACCGTTAACCTAAGAAACTGAAACTTTGCAGACTTACAGCATAGGGCACGGGACAGAACCTAACAGAGACGGATTTTCGAATTTCTCTCCGCGTGCAGAATTAGGGAAGATTTTTGAAAAATCCATTAACTTCCATAAGCTATACATGTAAAAATGTGTTCAGAAACAACAAATAATGAGACTATTTTATTAAATATTTATTAAGCTTATTAAATACTTTGTTAACTTCCCATTGGAAGTTATTGTAATGGGTCCGAAAATCGAAATCAAAAAGGAAAAAAAAAATTTATGTTTCAAGGTCACTACACTATTTTTACACTACTTTTAGAAAGATGTCTGTGTGTGTGTATGTGTGTGTGTGTGTGTGTACGTATGTACGTACGTACGTACGTATGTATGTGTCCATTTCTTTCTAAGACGAAATCTCGAGAACGAAAAATGATATCGACTACGTTGGGGTGCCAATCGACGCGTATTAACGTAAATATGATCTGAAAGGAATTTTTTTTAAATCGGTTCAGCCGTTCTTTTTTCTTAACCAAATAACCTCCAAAAAAGTAGATTTTACACAATATCTCGCGAATAAAAAATTATATCGACTTCGTAAGGGTGTCAATCGAGGCGTGTTAACGTCATTTTGATCCGACATAAATTTTATAAAAATCGGTTCAGCCGTTTTTTTTTTTTTTTTTTTAAATTATTGATGTTTTAATGATTAAAATGATTACTTTTCTGTGTCTGGGAAGTTCGTCGTGTGGACCTCAAGGGTCGCACTTTACTCCTAATAAACGACCCACCTCACGGCTTGTTAATTTAGTAGTTAATGATAAGTAAGTGTATAGGTATACTAACAGCTTTACTGAAAATGACAGCATTGATTAAAATTGAAAATTGCACAGCCGAATAGGTATAAATTAGTTTTTCTTCTAGACTGTGTGATATCAAAAAGTTTAATTGTACGTACGTTGCTACGATTGAATCATTCTACAGATACCCGACTATTGAAGTAAAACTTTTTAGGCGGCACTGACTTGCCGATTTGAGGACTAAAATGCTGGGAATGCAATGAAGGTGTTATTACGCGCGTAACTAATAGCAAGACTCTAAATAAATCAATTTATTGTAGCCAAAGCCGGAAGAGTCGTGAAAACATAGTATATGTATCAGTTTGCTAAGCGCTCAGACACAGCAATTGAGATGGGCGTGCGCACAAACACATTAGTCTACCGTGTATAAGATTGCAGGTTCGCGCCTGGCTTGAAGTAATATGAAATATTAAATTTATTTAATTTTTATTTTTTTGTTATTAAAAATAATAAATTGAAAAACATTAAATTACTATTGAATTATTTTTAAATATCTTATAATTATATCTAATATTAATAAATACAAATTTAACACGTAAGTCGTGACCAAATACATAATTAAATGAATGCATAATGACTGCAAACAGTATATGAAACACCATGTTGTAAGAACAATGACGTAACACAATACTGTAATCAGGAAAAATTCATTAATTCAAATTTAAAAGTCAATCGTTTGAAAATGTGTCACTGTGTGAGTAATGTCAACTCAGTCCGCCGCGATAGTGGAAAGTTTAGGGTTAAAATCCTTACGGTGACATTATAGGTTTGAATTAATGAATTTTTCCTGATCACAGCATTGTGTTACGTCATTGTTCTTACAACATGGTGTTTCATATACTGTTTGCAGTCATTGTGCATTCATTTAATTATCTAATATTAATATTGTGTTTTAAATAAAAAAATTATAACAATTTCCACATTTAGAATAACAATAATATAAGTTTTACTTCGGTCGTGTGTGCCGCTACATGTGCCTTTTTTCAATACACAACGTAATAATTTTTAGAATACACATTGTATTGCTGTCACTTAAGTAACTTTCGTAATGAGATAAATTCACTCTTGACTATAAATTAAAAGTGGTCCATCGAAGGTGGGTTCTCATATCGTATGTGATTCTTGGTTTCTGCATAAAATTTGACCCTTTAACGAAACGAGTAGAAATGCCTTTCAGTCAAATGCAATCCAACAACAGCATTGTCTCTCATTATAAAGCCGTGTGTTTTTTATTTTAAATTACAATTTTTATTTTTTTTTACCCTTGCCGTTCGTAATGCGGTTGTTAAAATAGAGATTCAAATCACGTGCGTACGCAAATACCAAAAGAATATAAATTCTCATTTGTATTCTAAATGTAAAAGTGCATGAATTTTTATGTTTAATTCAAAATATTTATACAAATTTTTAATGTAAGTACGTACCTAAAACCGAGCTTTCAGTGAGATATTTATATTGAATACGAATGGATTTGGCTTTTAAAAAATAAATAAATCACAAAAAGTTTCCTGATTTTTGTTACAGGGTGATCATCAATACAAATAATAGGTAAATAAAATCGTAATTCCACTCTGTCGTCGAATGAGGTTATTAAAAATAATTAATCTATAATATTATTGTTTTCTATTGTCGCAAACACATTGGCGTTTATTTCATTTCAATACATTAAGTATTTGCGGTTATACAAATTTTTAAATTTTAATACCTGCTTACGTCACCAGCCCCGTCGCGTTGGCTTTATAACCTATATAACCAGACCACCTATCTTCCCCGTATACTGATCGCAATGTCGCTATCAATCAACTATCAATATGGAACATGTTTTAAATATATGGACTGTAGTAGTAGACCGTGATATTCGGAGTATGTGACGTCAATGGCTCGAAAGGAAAAATAATAATAATAATAATAATAATTCTTTATTTTAAAAAATTCCAAAGAACATAATAGCGTCAGAAGATATAAAAATATTATGCGAAAAATTCATGTAGATTATAAAAACAATTTTGAATTAAATAATGCCTCAGGGACACTTTGAAGTCTCTAAAGGATACAATATTTTTTATAAAGCATGGTAATCCGTTGTAGATTTTAATAGCCATACAGACAGGGCCACGCTGATAAGCCACTAATGATGCCTTGGGCAAAAGTAAATTATATTTCTTTCGCGTTAAGTAACCATGGTCAGCAGACTCAAAGTTGGAAAGATGACTCCTAACATAAGTAGCCATGGTGAATATATATAGCGACGGCAGAGTTAAAATATTATGAGCTATGAAGCTATCTTTACATGAATGATTAAAAGTTAACTTGAACATGATACGAATTGATTTTTTTTGAAGAATAAAAGCACGGCTCATGTTAGTACAGCTACCCCACAGCAGAATACCATACCTCATATGAGGGTAAATGAAGGCGTAATACAACGTTTTTAAAGTAGCAGTGTCAACTTCACGTGATAGGCGTCTAAGAAGAAAAATATTTTTTGACATCTTATTGCAGACACTGTCAATATGAACATTCCAATCTACATTTTCATTAACCCATAAACCTAAAAAGTTAAAATTAGTAGTATTGTCAATCACATGATCATCAATTACTACAGTAGGAGATAAGCTTGTCTTGTTTTGCTTCGTTAAAAAATGCATAGATTTTGTTTTAATCAAATTTAATTTTAAAGCATTTATTGTACACCAATCAAAAAGTACATTGGCTGCAATGTTAGCATTGATTTCAAGAGAAGTAAAATCAGAATTTTTGAACACTAAGTAGTGTCATCAGCGTACATAAAGGTGTCAGCCATATCATTAATAGAGAGAGGTAAATCATTAACATAGAAAAGAAATAGTATTGGTCCAAGCGTTGACCCCTGAGGAACACCCATGTCACATGTTTGTACTTTTGATTTAGTACCATCAATAACCACAATTTGAGATCTATTGCACAGAAAAGATTGAATCCAAGTAAAAGCATTCCCTCTGATACCATATTTAAGAAGTTTGGCAAGCAACAAATCATGATTCACCAAATCAAACGCTTTACTAAGATCGAGATATAACGCAGAGGTAATATTATCTCTATCATTTAGTCCAGATAAGATATTTTCAATGAAATCAAACATTGCAGTCTCTGTATTTTTACCAGATAGAAAACCATATTGTGATTTATCAAAGAGACAAAACCGCTTGGAGTACGATAACAATCTATTACAGAAAATTTTTTCAAATAATTTTGAAAAAATTGGTAAAACAGAGATTGGGCGATAATTATCAATACAAGTGATATCACCTTTCTTAGGTACCGGAATTACCTTAGCTTGTTTCAAATTAGCAGAGGTGTGGTCTATTTTAACTAACTTCAAAAATGTAATGGGAAGACGTTTTTAAAATATATTGCGTAACAAATGTGAAAAGGTGCCTTCTTTCTAACGAAAAATTTTTTGATGCCCTCGCGTAAGCTCACGTCGAGGGACCGTGCAAACCTAGGATACGTCTATTTGATGTCAAATGAAGCGATCATAACGATCCCCCGATTTCCAACATTTCTTTCCACCAACTGATCTCTATTTTACTGGCCTACATAGTGACGACTTTAATTTATATTATGTAGGTAGTTAAAAATGTTTCCTTTTTTCTCACAAAGTAGGTACTGATAACATATAGACAGCATTATTACTCTGAAGGTGGCACTAAGAGTTCCGAAACGTCAGTATATAAATACAATTATTTTAAATATCAATATTGCAATTATTGATCCTGTGCCACGGAGGGGGTTTTTCGTAGAGTTTTTATATTACCTAAATGAAATATACAGAAGTGAATTCAATCAATTTAATAATAGGTAAAGAGAAATTGCATGTTCATAAGTTTCGATATGTTTTTTTTTGACTCACCTATGTGAACAACACAACTATTTTCAACAGATTCGTAAAATAAACAAAATTAACTAGAAGCAATGCCGGATTTAGAGGTCTGGAGGCCCCGGGGCAACAAAGGAGTGGAGGTCCCCTGGCCCCAAATTATTTTCCAAATAAAGTGGACAATTTTTTTCAGTCGAGTTTTCCAATAAATAATTTATTGTGAAACCAAGTATATATTCTTTAATTATTGTGCAGTGGAAGTCAAAAAACATTTCATGATTACTTATTAAAATTATTAACGCGATTTAGCATATTTTCAACGACAAAATTTAATAACCGAGAATTCAGACAATTTTTTTTCCGAAGTCTCTACTGTGGGGGCCCCTCTTTTGTAGAGGCCCCTGGGCTGTAGCCCCGGTTGCCCCCCCTAAATCCGGCCCTGACTAGAAGAAATATAGATAGTTATAATATGAACAATGTACATGCATGTTTATAGGTATGCATTTTTAATGAAAAACGGTTTCAACAATTTTTGAAATAAAAGTTTGCTCTGTATGTCTAATGAAAAATAAAACACAAAACATCTATGCTTTATGTTTCTGCGAGGAATTTCAGAAAATACGACATAATAATATATTAAAATATGTTCAGGTGCTACCGTACTATCATATGAGTAATTAACCCAACCGCTAAGAGCGCTAGTGACAATATTCCACAGGCCTGTGTTATTCACACTACGTCATATTACACAGATGTATTTTACAAGCGATACCATCTATCGGATGGTTTCTATACTAATTTCAAGTTTTTAAAGACCAGTAATTACGTCAAATAATAAACTGAGAAACTATGTCAAGCAGCGCCATCTGCCGTTCGCGGACGAAACTATAACGAAAAAAGCTTTAAGTGAATTAGTTTATTATCTATATTAATTATAGCAATATTTCTCAAGAGGAAAATTTTGTTTGTCGCGGGTAATTTCAAGAACTACTGAATCGATTTGAAAGAAATGTTCACTCTTCAAAAGCCTACTTCTTCTTGAGTAACATAGACATCTATAATTACGCTACAAAAATACGAAAAATGGCGGGATGACCAGTGAGGTGAAAATGTAAAGCAAGTTGGGGATCCCGCACGCGACTTCTGAACTAAATTAATGTACGCTGGCTAAACAATAAGAAATATACAGTAAATTGGTATAAATGAGAGATTTGTTGCTCTTGATTATTTCGTTACCAAACCAAAAATCTACACGAACGAATCCCGGTTGAAAGCTTAGTAATAGTATAAAGCTGTAGGTTAGAATTTATTTACTTCATTAAAAAGAGAGGTACGAAAGTATGATGCAATTCTCCGCGAGACGCCATGATATTATGAAAGCTTCTTTATGCAGCATCAGGTGCACAAACTTGTTTACATAATATATGTACATTATTTATCAAAAGCGACGAATAAAACTATAAGCAAAATTAATTAATTATTCAACTATTTCTCAAAACGTATAACTTAAAACAGTAAAAATATTCTAGTACCTGCACGTAAATAATATCATAGTTTTGGAAATGTCTAAGTATAATAACATTTTTATTTCCATATCCATTTTAAAAAAACAAAAATTGAGTAAATAAAAAATAATAATTGGTAGGTACTAGGTCCAAATAATGCTCACTATTGGTGGCTTTAAAAAAACAAAATATTTGAGTAATTTGTGGATAACAATAATAATTTATATGTTTAAAATAATAAATTGTTCCGCTAATGGCAACATTGTTGTCTGAAAACAGTTATTCGCTATTAAAAGTGAAATCGCATTATGGACACAGACTTTTACATAAGCATTTTATTATTTTACGAGCGGCTACCCGTGGATACGCTCACGTCTATTTAGTATATTGTTAATTTATTATCCCCCTCGCGAGAAAATCTTCCCCTGCGAAGCGAAGTCATGCTTAAAATCACTTGGAAATAGTTTGCATTAACGGTGCCACAAAAATAAACAGTCAACCCTACCTCGTTTTAACATTTGCATTAACAGTGTCACAACGCGCGCGAGACGCACTTTAAAATTGACATAATATCTGTTTTATTTGTCAGTCGATTTAAATGTAACAAACACTAAATGTTAGCCCAAGCTTATCTCAATACATCACTGAAAACCACATCCAAATTGGTTCAGCCATACAGAGAAACAGACAAAAAAAGCGTTTACGATTTTATTATATGTATATACAGTATGTAAACAGGTAAGCTGCACATAGGGAAATTAGCATTGGGAAAAAATGAATGGATCAGAGTCAGCCATGACTCATAATGCACGTATTTATATAGAGTTGCTATGGTTTTGTCAGTGTTTTTATTTTAGTTTCAATTATTTTTATTTTACTTGAAATTTAAACGGCAATTAAAATAAAAATAATTGAAATTAAAATAATAACACTAAAATAACCATAGCAACTCTATATAAATACGTGCATTATGAGTCATGGCTCACTCTGATCCATTCATTTTTTCCCAATGCTAATTTCCCTATGTGCAGCTTACCTGTTTACATACTGTATAGATGTTTATACATTTATTTAGTGACAATATACAATTTATTTAATTTCCTTAAATGCGAATCGTAACCATTTTTTCTACGTTCAAAAAGATCTTATATCAAGGCATATAAATATATTTTGCATTATATAAAATGGGTGTGTCTGTATCGCAGGTACAGATAGGTGACGAGAATACAGTTAAACACAAATAATTGTATTCGTTGTCGTCGAAAGAAATACTTCCACTTTTATTTATCTTATAAAATCAAATGTTGTAACATACAAATAAATAAAATATTTATCATTTTATGTTTTTATATTTTAAATTTTTATCCATTAATTATATATTTTCATTATTAAAAAAATAAAAATAAAATAAAATAAAATATTAAAAGCCTTCGGGATTCGAATCTGGGGTTTGCGTTTGTACCTACCTGTCGGTAGACTCATACTTTTCGGCACGTCCACCTGGCTTACCTACTTTGTTTGAGACCTTAACATAGTTATACAAGCTGTGTTTTGTTTCACATGTCAACCACTTCCGACAATTTCCGTGTCATCTAATATTTCTAAAATTCTACTCCAGTATGAGACATTAGACGTTATTCACGTCAAAATACTGGAAGAAAATATTTTGATTGACAAAGGTGTATTAAATACTCATAATCCTTTGTAAGTAGATCTACATTTCTACGCAGAAGTGTTTTATAAATAATATTCTTAACTCAGTTGGTACGTCTACCTGTAACAGTTGGCAGTACTATACAATCTTTAAAACCTCATCTCGATAATTCTAGAAAATGGGGGAGAAATCTCTTGTTTACTGACGTCACCACACCAATATCCCCCGACATAATAATCAATAAGTCGTATTTCCGTTCACTATAGTTACTAAATCATTCTCCCATGGTCATCAATCAGTCATTCATCCCTTCATGAATGTATTGCAATGTGGACTGAATCATTGAAATAGATAATGGACTACGCATTCCCTTGCTCAGCAATACGAGACTGAAAATACCAACTATTGTGTAAGAGAGATAAAAAGTGGTTGCCACAGCTATTGGATCAATTCTGAATCTTCGTAAACGCTATTGGCCCAAGTCTGAATTTATGTGAACACTATTGGTTCGAGTTTGAATCTCTGTGAACACTATTGATCCGAGTTTAAATCTTTGTGAACGCTATTGGTCTGAGCCTGAATATCTGTAAATCGATTCTTAATCTCTTTGAAAGCTATTGATCTGAGCCTAAATCTCTCTAAACCGATTCTTAATCTCTTTAAAAGCTATTGGTCTGAGCCTAAATCTTTCTAAACCGATTCTTAATCTCTGTAAACGCTATTGGTCTGAGCCTAAATGATTAAATCTCTGTAAACCGATTTATTGTCTCTTAAATAGTCCTGCAGTCATTTTAGATTTCCACTGCGAATTAATTTCCAGTTAGCTCAATTTTTGTATACCACCTTCGCTATGGTGTTTTAAAAAAAACGTCTAAAAATTCCTATTGATATTGTGCCGGCGTTGTCAGATATTCGAATTTCAAGTTCAAGGAAAACGGGTTTTTGCGTATTTCTCGGTTCCGTTCCATTTTTAATAAAAAATGGTTATTATCAATCTTGTAGAGAACAAAATTCTTTACAACTTTTGTATAAACATTTTTTGTCTACGATTCATACTTTTACTTTTTTAAGTACCCGCTGCTTCCACCACCTCGATTTTACATAGGCAACCACCAGCCTCTTTATACTGAACCACACGTAGTTGTGCAGTCCATTCTTTATGTCATTGGAATAAACAGGGGTTTGGAAATGACCCTCCTTTCACAAAATATAACGTCGACGCAGTATTCAATAAATTTATACCAATTAGTTTAACAATTCATCAATATATTCGTTTTATATTTCAGAAATAACTCACAAAAAACATAACGTAGACATAACGACGACGATAAACCAAGAAAATCCAGTTTTCTATCAAAAATGATGCTATTGTAAAAATTCGTCCCGGGGGTTGATTAATTATCATTTATCATATTTCAACAGTAGTAGGCTGGGCTATAATTATTAATTTAATAGTTATACCATAATATAAAGGGTTTTTCAATAAGGACATAACAATTTTGTATTTAAATAAAACACATAATAATTGAGATATCGGGCTGAAATTTATTCCAGGTGTAGTACACATGTTACAATTATGTATGGAATTCGACGTCGTTCATATGACCACCACGAGCACGACGTCAGCGATCGATTCTTTGGATCCAATTTTCAATCACTCTTTCACACATATCAGCTGGAATGTTGGCAATTTCGCGTTCAATATTGTTCCTGAGCTCCTCTAACGTTGTTGGAATGTTGGCATAAACCTTCGACTTAAGGTAACCCCATAAGAAAAAATCCAACGGCGTCAAATCGCATGAGCGAGGTGGCCATTCGACTGGACCATTTCTCGAGATTAAAACGATTACCAAAGTTGCGACTACCGACTTAGAATTTCGGTAGTAAGTTTTAACGATTTCCAAACGTTGCTCGTCCGTGAACTTCACCATGATAAAAATGTAAGCCTTGACTGACGTTTTGACTTTGACAGATCATAAAAAAGTTTGTAGGTTATGTTCCGTATTATAAAACAAAATTGTTATGTCCCTATTGAAAAACCTTTTATTAATTACATTAGTAGGTACATGAATAATTAGTTAATGGTTTTACTTACTTATTCATCAATATTGATGAAGTGTCAAGCGGTATTTCTTTTTCTCTAGAACAAATAATTTTTATTCAATTGGGTTCTGACAAATGAACTGCCGTACAAAATTTACACTATATAGACCTTTTCATCGACGAACATTTTTTTTGCGCATGCGCCCAATTCCGCCATGTTTTTCGGACACTTTTCATATTAACAGATGGCAAGCGATTGATTTTGAAAAAAATAATTACTAATTAAATAATAAATATAATTAAAGAAGTGGTACAACACCCTAGAAAAATAGTTGAGTACTTTTGAAGATAAACTATTTACGATAAACAATTTACGACAGGTAGAACTCTAGCCTTTCAACCAATTTTGGTTTACCTCTACCAGTTTGCCGGCCGTGACACTTCAAACACAGTCTCAATTTAACACAAGTGTGCGCTTCCACTGTGTTGTGCACTAATTTAGCATCGTCAGTAACATTTTCATCTAAATTAACATGGAAAAACGTTGCGTCAAAAAGTGTCCGAAACGCGATCATAACCATGACGACGACGCTCGCGTGAAAATGATGAAAAGGTCTATAACTGTAGTTTCACTCCAATAATGAAGAAGTTAGCTGTTATTAAAGAGAAGACACAGCCTGATGGCACCTGCAAACAACGGTAGACCACATTGTTTTATGTAGTAAGCAATCAATATATCCGAGTACAACTAAAACCTATACCGCTAATAGCTTATACATTATTCTTGAGCTGAAACCATACCGAATTCTTGCATCATGCATAAAAGATTATTTTTCTACATGAATTTTGCAACAACTTTCGTATAAAATCGATATCGAAACTCGGCTTTCCAATGTGAAAACGATAAATGGATATGGCCGATATATTCTTAATTTAATGAATTTATTTATAGAGGAAATAATTGATTTCACATTTAAAATCCTCTAATGACCTTAGTTGTCATGCGTTTATAATCAACATTTTCTTTCTAGATTTACCTATTATGCAACCACATCATAATGTGAATAATTCGAATTTTAAATAGTGGTGTGAGAACTAAACTTGTATTGAAAGGTACTATGTTAGAATCCCTTCGGGGACATAATAGTATGTAGCATAGGGCTTTTTTTAACACGCCTATATAATATATTAGTTCCACCTGTATGTATGTATGAATGTAACGGATTCTTTGAACGCGATTTTCACCCACTTCAAAACTTCAGATTGAACTGAAACTTTGCACACTTATCAAGGACTGATGACAATACAATAATTCAATAAGTTTTTTAGTCCTGGAGATCCTGGATCTCCAGGACTAAAAGAAAGCAAAAAACTTCAGATTGAACTGAAACTTTGCACACTTATCAAGGACCGATGACAATACAATAATTCAATAAGTTTGTCCCATTATCCTGACCAGGATCTCCAGGACTAAAAAGCAAAAATAAATTATAATTTAAAAAAGCTGAAAAACACGCTTTAATGAACTAAAAAGTAAAAAATAATTAATTTTATTGTAAAAAAGCGTGGGATGCTTTGTACCATATTTTAATACTACCCCGCGCTTTTTTACAATAAAATTAAATATTTTTTACTTTTTAGTTCATTAAAGCGTGTTTTTTAGTTTTTTTAAAATATAATTTATTCTATTGCCTCTTGCTACGAGAAACGTTAATGAGGAAAGGGCATCTAATTTTGTTTTTGTACTATATTAACAGAGCAGTAAATTCTGAACAAAATGGTACCTAAACCTTTTCATTCTGATTTGAAATAAGTTCAAAAAAAATGTTTTTGACGTATTTATGTAAACCCCTCATACTTTGTAAACATAATATTATGTAAGTGCCTATTATAGGTACATTTATTTTTTACTTTTTGACAATAAATCTCATATATAATATAATTCTATCTATCTATCTATCTATCTATCTTTTTTTTTTTTTTTGTTTGCGCGGGTGAGGAAATCCATCATGGACACCCGTTGGTCCTCCAACGGGTAGTGTCAGACTCCTACTGAGTAAAACCTCACCCCCCTCTTCGCCATCTCACACCGGAACCGCTTTCGCATTACCTCGGTGCGAGGGCTGTCTATCTTCTCTTTCTTCTTCACCTCATCTCCTCTCTACCCTTAGCCTCCATTATTGCTCTGACTGCAATGTAAGAGCGGTTCCACGTTTCCTCTGTTCCTAAGAGGTCACTCGAAAAATTTTCCATGTTGAAGGGTAATCCTGTCGCTTCGAGGTATTGCCCTCGAGTTTCATCCCACCTTGGACAGCCAAACAGCGTATGCTCCGCATCATCATCGGCTCCACAATACACGCAGTCGGCTGTTTCCGACCTCTTATAGCGAAACAGGTACTTTCTAAAGCTGCCATGCCCAGTGAGCGCTTGCGTCAGGAAGTAGTCTACTTCCCCATACGCCCTGTCCAGCCAACTCTGTATATTAGGTATTATTCGGTATGTCCACCGCCCATTTACGCAGTTGTCCCATGTATCCTGCCACCTGGTCATGACGTCTGCACGTGCAGTTTTTCCATCCACCCCTAGATATTTACTCCTTCTTTCGAGTACTTGGAGTTCAATTGGAGGAACTCCCGCTATGACCCCCGATGCCTCTGTAGATACTGTTCGATATGCACAACATATTCTTAAGTTCATTTTCCTTTGAACGCTGGATAGTTTGGTTATGAGCTTCTTATTATCCGTTACTGTGACCCAAGTAGGAGCCGCATACAGCATCTGGGAATGCACCACGGACGACATTATTTTCCTCTTGGATGCCCTAGGTCCGCCAATGTTTGGCATAATACTAGCCAGTGCTGCTAATGTCTTTTCGGCTTTCAAGACACTTTTATTAACATGTACAGCGAAGGAAAGTTTCGTGTCCAGCCATACTCCCAAATATTTTATGGCCCCTACTGGTGTCACTGGGGTATCTATCTATCTATCTATCTATATAAGCGTTGTTGCTCATGACGTTAAGGGCCATAAAAGGTATATTATAATAAATTGTATAAACGCACAGTTATACAATTTATTATAATGCCATTTAAAAACCAAAAAAATACTTGTTCCTATTAATAATGTGAACTATGTCACTATGAAAATGAACACAGAACAGTCAAGATTGCACATGACATCACATCGCCGTTTGTGATTAAAATGTATTTATATTTAAAGTTATTTCTTTACTTACAGTTAGACACATAATAAATTTCGTATCAGAGACAAAATATGTAGGTCTCTTTGTACATTATTTCTCTGAAAAATGTGTGATTTGAGAATTTTACACTTTTCGACCATCTTGTTACGGTTTTCTATGGCTTCTCTCAATAATTCCATCCCTGGTGCAATGTTTAAAGATTTTAAAACGGCTTAGTTTTCGATAAACCTAGTAACCCGAGTAGAAATTTCAGTTATGTTTTCATTAGCTTCGAACAACCTACTTGGTTTCAAAATAATCAGATGATGAAAGCACATCTTACGAGGAGAAGAGCTTTCTATTGATGTTTCTGTTTATATAATTCTGAATTTGCACGCGGCAGTTGTTTTGTGGCATTATGTGCGAGGCTTTAAACAAGATGAAATTAAAAAGCCCCGTCGCCACAAGCCGTCGGCAGTTGCACATCAAAATAATGATAATAATTCCGACCTCGAGTTATGTAGTACATAATGCAAGTATTGTGTTGTTGACAGTACTAGTACACAGATGGCAGCAGTTGCTCAAACCTAGATTATAAAGCTGAATAGACAAATAACAAAAGAAACGTAGAAATATAGAAAAGTTTGTCAAAAAACTGGGTTTACCACAGTTATCTTTCCTACATAATATAATTATTATTATAGGGACTTTTTACACGTTTTTTTAAAACACTACACGAAGGTGTATACAAAAATTCAGATAACTAGTTATTATCTCCCAGATTGGTCGTTCTTATGTCTAAAATTACTGAGCTATAAGGTTCAAAAGTCTGTCTGAATGCGATAAACTCGGAAACCATTCAACCGATATTTCACGAATATAAAAGTAGAAAAATCGCGTAACAAACATACAAAAAAAAAATTCAGTCAAACAGAGAACCTTCTTTTTTTTTGAAGTCGGTTAAAAATATTTGGAAAAGTGGCTAGCCATTGTTTTATACAAAACAATTGTTATAAAGTTCTTAAGTGTAAATAAATAAAATGTTGTGTTTTATTAATTTAAAAATATGTAAAACAGCTGTTGTTGTTTATTATGAAAAAATAATTCAATTTCTAGTCTACAAATCTAAAATGTCTTTGGTTAAAGTGGATGAATACACCAGTTTTATTCATTTATACAAATAAAGATTTTGGGTTTTAAAAACTGTTATTTACCTACAAAGCGCTAACTCATCTTTTAAACTTAGTTTTCAGCGATTTTGAACGCGTTAATGTCGATTTTGAGTTTTAACGGAAATTCTATCTTAACACGAATGTATTTTTGGGTACCAAGTGTCATCAAAATCGATCAGGTCATTCTCGAGTGATATTAATACAAATATATTATATAGGTATATACAAATTATAAACCATAAAAAGTACGGTCGCCATTTTGAATTCGCAAAAAATATTTTATAGCCTTTGACACTAGATTAAAACAAATCGAGTGACACCTCGATTATAAAAATCGGCCCAGTAAATTTGGCTCTACGAGGTAACAAACTAACATACATAGATACATAGACTGTTAAAATCATAACCCTCCTTTTATTGTAGTCGGGAAAATAACAGACACAAAAATTGTGGAAACATTTTCCTGTCTGGGTGTCACAAAATATCCCGCAAAACCCGCAATTAAACAAAATTACGGATCGATTATGTGTAAAAAAAGAAGGGTGCATGACCGCCACGCGGGTAGGAAGTAAAACTTCTAAGTTAAAAAGCCTCACTTTACTGACGCTTTCAGTTTGCTATGACTGAGAGCCAAACTAACGAAAATTGAAACACCGACTCACCTTTATTTTTTTGACTCAACTGACAAATTCGATCGTAAAATTATCGAAAGTGTATCAGGTCAGGATACTCTGGACCAAAATTTCTCAAAATAACTGCAATGGAACCTCCCCAAATAGCGTTCTCAAGGTTAAAAAATTGTTAAAAATGTGTTTTTTCAACTCTGCACCAAAAACTAGATAATAATTAGGGTACAAACCAAGGGGCACTTTGTGTCGCTGCGTCAGTGGAATAAGTAATAAAAACGTGGGGTGCATAAAAATCTGTATAACGACTGTATAATTATTAAATAAGAACGGCTTGTCTAGAAAAATGTGTTTCCAAGCCCACCAATAGAAATATTTCAAATACGCCCCACGTTTTTATTACTTATTCCGCTGACGCAGCGACATAAAGTGCCCCTTGGTTTGTGTCCTAATTATTTTCTAGTTTTTGGTACAACTGATGATTTAAAATAAAACCGTTAATAGTTTTTTTACCTATTTTTTTAATTGCCGCAGCTTATACTATTGTGACATAAGAAATTTCATTTCAATAACGAATATCTATATCTGCTGGAAAGAATATAAAAAATTTACATAGAGCTTAGCGCTTTTTTATTGAGGTTGAAGAAAGTCCAAATGTAAATAGCGACGTTGTTTTTAGTTAGTTAAAATATTCGACATCTGTACGTTAGCCTGTAGAACACTTTTAGAAATTAAAATGTTATTTTAGTTACTTTATATCATTACGCTGTACAACAAATAATTCGTTCTATTTCATAAAAAACACAATCGACACTGTCCAAGAAATGTAATTTTATACCAACTCCACAAGTGGGGAGGTACTAATTTAGATCAAAAAACACATTTCACAATTTTACAATACTTAAATTCCTACTTGAGGTCCCTGGAATGCCTGTTTGCCTATTCTTCTGTTTGTCTGTCAGCAGGAAACCGGTCAAACGACGGAGCGAATCGAAATCAAATGCTGGTAGGATGTTTGTCACATAAATAAGAAGAACCCTATTGTTTTTGGGGAAAACCGGCGCATGCGAAGGAAAGATATAGGATATATAGCTTTGTTTTTTCTATCATAGATGCACTTTTCATAATGATTTATTATTACCGACCGCGCCTAAAAAAATTTCACTTCAAAACGCTTTGTTTTATTTTATATATTTATTGTAGATTATGATGACAACTAAGGTCATTAGAGTCTAACTACGTCAAATTAAATTAAAACGATTCGGACCCACGACAGTTTGATTCAAAGACCAGCACGCTAACCATTACACCGAACTGTTTTCTGCTTTGTTTTAGTTATTACAAGCTTTTATTTAACTTTACCTGTTATAGTTAGAATATGTTTGGGTCAAATTTTACAAAATCAATTTTGATCGACTTCCACGGATCCGATCGATTTAAAATTTTGTACACATATGTATTCCCGATGACAATACATGAATAAATCGTTTTTAGAACTAAAATCAACCCCTAAGGGGTTTAAAAGTGGCTGTAGGGTGTTTTTCACTAATGAACGCCCAGGCCAAATCGCTATAAAGCTAGACACTTGAAATTTGAACAGTAGGTTCTTTTTCTGACGAAAGCATCAATTAAAAAGGAATTTTTCGAAATTCAACCCCTTCGGGGATAAAAAGAGGGTGGCATTTTGAAAAACTAAAATGAACAAATAAAATGTTAGTAAAAAATCTTTTTAGAGACAAGCTTTTATTGAAATGTCTACTACAAAGAAAAAAATAATATTTACTAATTTAGGTTCATAATTATTAATTATTATAAAAGCGGGGGTTGCGACTAATAAACTATATCATAGAGTTTACAATCCATGCTTTTATAATAATTATGAGCCTATATTATTAAATATTATTTTTTCCTTTTTAGTACTTACATTAAAAGCTTGTCTCTAAAATGTTTTCTTTTATTTTTATTTTATTTTATTTTAATTTGTAAATCTGGCAGGCTAACAGGCAAATAATGTCCAGTAACAAGCCTGCACACAGTATTACAACAAATTCAAATTTGCAGCACAGTAGCTACATTACAAAACATATGACAAAAAAAAATTTACATAATTAAATAATATAAATAAAAGAACTCACTATTACTTCAAAAAAACAGAAATTTGTCTTTTAAAACGGCAGAGAGTGTCCCCAAAAATATCAATATCAGTTTTATTATTCATAACGTTGAAAATGTGCGCCATCCTGAAAAGTGGAGAGTTAAAGGCATAATTGGTCGTGACTGGGGGTAAATAAAATAGATCTCTATTCCTGGTATGGTAGACGGGAGCAGACAGGTAAAATCTCACTAGTAAGTCGGGTGAATTAATTGTTCCGTTTATAATTTTATGTAAACAACATAAATCGGAAATTTTTCTTCTAACTTCAAGAGTTACTAATAATAAGTATTTTACATTTTTTTTTTTTGTGAAATTGAACGGACTCTGTGAATGTCGTTTATGTTTAACCAACTTTAATGTACATTATTTTCATTCTCTTCCACAGGGGAAAGATATTCGCTTTACTTTGTAAGATTTAAAACCGAGATGAAAATGCGTTCCTCGTACATGAGGAAGAGGCAAGGTATTTTCTGATATTAAAAACACTCGAGGGAATATTTAACGAGTTATTCCTTGCAATTTTTGCTTTATCTACATGTCGAGGAATTTGAATTTTTCTTAGAATTAACTAATTTTAAAATGAAATGAAATAAGCATTTATGTTTTCTTTTTATAACAGCGATATACATAAGTACTTGTATATACGGGTTGGTATACTTGTTGTTTTTTAGTGTATTTGCCATATGGCACATACACTATTGGCGTCGGTCGGATGGCGGGACCTAGGGGTCGGAACAAAATTTCTCGACGTTTCATAGCCTCCTGAACACTTTGGCACCATTTTTAAAAATGTTTATATATATATATGTATGTATATATTTATATATTTATATATATATATATATATATTATATATATATATATATATATATATATATATATATATATATGTGTACACGATAACTCTCGACAGACTTAATCGATTGAAACGAAATTTGGTACACACATTGGAACCCATCACCGCAAGAAGCCTATTTAAAATGGGCCCGATCGGACCATTTTCAGGGTTGTATTTAGGGGTTCCAAAAAGTTTTTGGGCCCAAAAATACCGAAAAATTTGTCAGAATCGTTTCAAAATTGAAATTTAACTCTTTAGTAAAGATTAAAATGTGCTGCTAAAATTTTAATAAAATCAGCCCGACAGGACCGGACTTTCAAATTTTATGAAAACACTAGTTTGTTGATACGGATTTACTTATGGAAGGGTGTTTTTAATTGGGTGTACTGATAAAATCCATGTCTAATATTGAAATTTAGAAAAATTTATTTATTTTAAGAGATGTATTAAGGGGTTAAATTTTTTATTTTGTCAAAAAACAAACTTAAGTTCACATAATAATGCCACAATGCCTGTATTAGCAAATACACTATATTGTCGGCAGGGTTTGGCACTGCGACCCGAGTTTTTTTATTTTATCAATACAAATAAACAAAATCGCAACTTTGTCAATAAATGTAATTTATTTACCCAGTACATTATCACGAAACAAATATTATTGACTTCCACTGCACTTTTACTTTTTAGACAAAATACTTTTTGCCATACTCACTATAAAATAGCTACTTTACATGCGTGTATGTATACATGGATTGCGTCAGATAACAAGCAGGTATGTTGAAAGTGTTTTCAAAACACACTAGTGTGGTAAGTAAACATTTTCCATAATGTTTGAATAGGTTGACGGGAATGAAGCCAGTGTGATACTTTTTTTTAAAAAATGTTCTTTATTAGAAAGTCGACAGTTTCGTAAGAATTTCTTACATCCTCAGGACCCTTAATGTGAACAGAATTAAGATTATGAACAAATACATTGTTGTTACAAATTAATTATAATATTAAAATTGATACAATGGTACATACAATGGTCTCATCTATTATTATTTTTTTTTTTTTATCTGAGGACTGTTCAATATATCACTATAGATGAGACCATTGTATGTACCATTGTATCAATTTTAACATTATAATTAATTTGTAACAACAATGTATTTGTTCATAATCTTAATTCTGTTCACATTAAGGGTCCTGAGGATGTAAGAAATTCTTACGAAACTGTCGACTTTCTAATAAAGAACATTTTTTAAAAAAAAGTATCACACTGGCTTCATTCCAATCAACCTATTCAAACATTAATCAAAACAAGCCGTCATCTTAAACATGGATATTTTCCATAATGATTTATGTTTATTTACTGTGCGGGCGTACTGCGACAGCTCAGGGACTACTAATAGAAGTGAAGTTGGCGACTCAAATGAACTGTCAACATTTTTTGAAAATACTGAAAATGAAGTGAAAAGTCACTATTTTATAGTGGGTATGGAAAAAAATACCATATACCTATATCTCGTGACTAATGATATTATGACTCGTGTGACTGTTAAATCTCGCTATCGCTTGTTTTTACATACTGTCATTACAGTAATATGCCTCATTACGCATCTAGATATACAATCTACTATTAAATAAAATATAGATATCTACTCATTAAACATTTTCAAAAAAATGTCGACTTATATACATTTTGTATGATATACCAAGACCGAATTAGCCATTTTCAGAATTTTTAGTTAAACAGGGGGCTGAACAGTAGCCAAATTAACGTGAGCGAAGCCGCTAGAAAATTAACTATGACATCTAGCAACAATTGACATGTAATAATAAAGAATGTTTCGGTCAGTGGTTGCTAGATATCAGGAATAATTTAACGTTTAGATCTTTGTATTATTTATAGACTACTTTAAAAACCGTCTACTAGATGCAAACGCTGCGATCAGTTATTAAAAGGTTTCTATCTTTCTTTAAATTCTTTTTCAAGACTATTTGGGCCTAGGACTAATTCATGTTTTTAATTTGTTATTACTCTTGAAAATATCCAATTGATACCACTTTTACCAGTTCTCGGATTAGAACCTGGGAACTGGGGGCTTTTAATAGAGGAGCGATGGAAATGCCAACGGCATCGATACACGCGTGGCTATTCTTTCAGGTCGCAGGTAAAGGCTAGTACGATATAAATATTTGAACAGTATAATTTCTTTGGCATATCTAATTATTTATAAGGTTTCTTTCCAAAGCATGTAATTACGTCGAAATCCATTAATAAATAAGATAGTAAGTTCTATTTGTCGATAGTTATGCCGAGGGATGTTTTGCATATTTTATAAAATAATCAACTGACCGTTCTGTTTCAAAGCACGCGATATATACAATGTTATTGACGTTAACAATCACATATCAACCTTGCGATCACAGAAAATCTACCGTTTATATTATAAGAATGTATACGAAATGGTATCAAGAGATGGACATTAAAATCTGCTAGACCGAAATACGATGGAGTGGCGATTTTTGGAAAAGTGCCTATCTGGAACCCATACACTACGATAAAATATATTGGTATTTTCATCGTCATCGTGATGTAAAATCGTGTCGTGCGTCTGTTTCTGTTTAGAAAATTTGTTTAGTTTTTTGTGCGCTATGAATTCGACGGAAATGATAGCAGTGGCAGTGGCAACTTCTGTTTTGTCAAAAAAGAAGGTTAGGAAGAAGCATGTATGGACTAAAGAGTGGTTGTTAAAAGGAAAAAAAAATATCTCATATTAATTTATTGAACGAGCTGAACCGTCGTGTTTTAAATCAAGATGCGGCAGATATAAAAACTGTCGTGTTTCGTCGTCAGTTTTTGCCCATACACTTCGGTTTTGACCGACTTGTTTTATCGTGACGATGAAAACCGACAATCGACATATTTCATCGTAGTGTATGGGTGCCTCTAGAAATAGAAAAAAATAATTGTAATTATTAGTGTATTTGCCATATGGCACATACACTATTGGCGTCGGTCGGATGGCGGGACCTAGGGGTCGCACCAAAATTTCTCGACGTTTCATACCCCCCTGAACAGTTTGCCACCATTTTTAAAAATGTATATATATATATATGTGTGTGTGTGTGTGTGTGTGTGTGTGTGTGTGTGTGTACACGATAACTCTCGACAGACTTAACCGATTTAAACGAAATTTGGTACACACATTGGAACCCATCACCGCACGAAGCCTATTTAAAATGGGCCCGATCGGACCATTTTCAGGGTTGTATTTAAGGGTTCCAAAAAGTTTTTGGGCCCAAAAATACCGAAAAAATTGTCAGAATCGTTTCAAAATTGAAATTTAAGTCTTTAGTAAAGATTAAAATGTGCTACTAAGATTTTAATAAAATCGCCCTGACAGAACCGGACTTAAAATTTTATGAAAACACTAGTTTGCGGATAGTGCTTTACTTACTGATGGGTGTATTTAATTTGGTACAGAGGTTGCATTGATAATAATATTATAATAATAATATAATAATAATAATAACATTTATTAATCATTTTGACTACACAGTAGGTATATGACAAGTCAGAGAGAAGCAGATTATATAATAATAAATTCGGATACTTTATATTGAAATTAAGAAAAAAAATATTATCTTAAGGGATGTATTAAGGGGTTAAATTTTTTATTTTGTCCAAAAACAAACCTAAGTTCACGTATTAAAGCCACAAGGCCTGTATTAGCAAATACACTATATTGTCGGCAGGGTTTTGGCACTGCGACCCGAGTTTTTTATATCATTATAACGAAATAATTCTCAGCATTCTTTAACATTGTTGTAGTCATGTTCATAGTAAATTATAATAATAAATTATAATTCACGTCACAGGTAGGTATTAGGTATTAACACAATACAATCAATTTCTATTTTCTAATTTTGTTTTCCAATTACCTGTAACGTCTCAGATTATAATTGTTCCTTTTTAACATGCTTGGTTACTTGTTTCCGGCTTCGCCGAGAAATTATAAATAAAACCTGATTCACATATATAATATGTATGTTTGAATGCTCGCTTTGGATATCTCCGAGCAGTTTCCATTTCATGCGCGAGCGTGTTAAAAAGCAGCAAACAAAATTGTTTCTTTATAATAATAAAAAGAAAAATAATGATGACACGTGGACAAAAAGCTTCAATTAAAAAAAAAATTAAGAAGGCTTGAGAATAGCCTAGCCAATAGCGATGCCGTTGTTTATATGACGTTTCCACGGATCCTCTATTACCAGCCCTAAGTTCCCAGGTTCTAATCCAAGAACTGGTAAAAGTATCAATTGGATATTCAATTTATTATAAAAAAAATAACATATTGAAAATGTAAATTTGTGCTAGGCCCAAATAACTCTGACTGTTGGTGACCTTAAAAACATTTATTTGAATTGGTTGAGTAGAAAAGAAAACGGTTTGTATATTTTAAATATATAGATTTGTTATGTATTTTTTTGCCATACCCACTATAAAATAGCTGCTTTACATACATGTATGTATTTGTAATCAAATATATCAAATTCTGCAAAATATGTCTCGAACCCTCGTACCTTATGTAGTAAGTTATAGCCGTAACGCTTTAGCCCACACGGCTACTGATCGGCTTGCAGACACACCATAGCACATGTGCACGTTAAATGGCTAACGCACATAATTATATTATAAACTACGGACGACTACAATATATACGTGCCTATAACAAGTGAAGTTGTCTACTGTGTGATGTGATTGTAAATTAAAAAAATTCGACTGATGACCAGTTCTATACTTCCCACCTAGTAAATATTTGCAAAAAATAAACACCCTTTTTTTTTATTCTTTGACTAGGCCCAAATAACCTTAGCTGTTGGTGGTCTTTAAAACACAATTTAATTTTCATTCTTTGAAAAAAGCATGGCCCTCTTTTTTGTTTGCTGATCTACTGATGGCTAGCTTAATATAGCAAAAATCATGGTTACCTTGATTTACGTACAATTTTTATTTTTTTGTAGTAAAATATTTTTTTTCTCGAAAACTATACATTTTAGAGAAAAAAAATATTTACATTTTTTTCATATTATAACATCTAGAATTCATTTATATTTTTTTTTACTTATGTTAATACGTGACATTGAGAACGTTTTTTTGAATATCTCAGGATCCACTAAACCGATTTGACTCAAAATCTAATCAGATCTAAGTTAAAGGCTGATAAACACAATAGAATAATCTGCATGCCCGTATGTTGTTCCGTTCTTAAGATATCGAAGGCAAAAAATTGACCACACACATACACACACATACACACATACAGACATCAGTCAGAAAATGATCTTAAACGATTGCTAGGGTCTCAAAACGTGAAGATCTGTTAAAATCTCGAAATATTTTTTTCGGACTAAATCCATTACTTCCCTACCATAGTAGAGGTGGGAAGTAAAAATTTGACAATACTGAAAATGAAGTAAAAAATAACTATTTTATAGTGTGTATGACAAAAATACCATACATATATCTCGTGCGTAATGATATTATGACTCGTGTGACTGTTAAAACTCGTTATTTCTCGTTTTAACATACTGTCACTAACTCGTTAGTATATACCACATTACGACACTAGAAATACAATCTGCTATTTCTATATCTTCACCTGAAAAATACAATATTCTGTATCCTGAAAAAAAAGTTTCAACCCTATCTGGAACTCCATTTTCGTCAAACACACTGTATTTGATGCGTTGCAGATGCCTACAAAAGTATCATTATATACAGCATGGGTGTTTAAATTGTATGAATGTTAAATAACGGTGTACCTACATATAGGCTGTACCTAGTAGGTAATAGTAGGTGAAAAACCGAACGCTAATGTATTCGCAATGGATGCAAACAAAAGCGCTAGTTAATTGGTTGTCACTCCGAACTACACGTTTGACATGTTTCATTAACACGTCCTTTGAACATTCCACTCGTACCAACCAAAAACAGAGTTCTATATTATCAGAGTCATTGGACTGACTGAACGATGCGTTGGTAACACTGTCAGAAATTCGCATCATAATACGTGTAATGGATTTCATTAACTAAAGTCATCATTGACTTATTTGAGGTGGGGGCTTGACAATAGTCGATCGTGTAGCAAAGCTAATGCTGTTGTAGTTGTTTATATGGAGTTTGCGTACTTTCCTGTAACAAGTTCCCAGGTTTTAATCCGAGAACTGGTAGAAGTAGGTACCTATCAATTGGAATTTCAATTCATTATAAAAAGTTAATCAATTGTATAATGACAAATGTTTTGGGAACAAATAAATATTCTTTATTCTTATAAAATATGAATAACTAGCGGTCCCGTTCGGCTTCGCCCTGGTGCTAAGAATTTATGATTTATTATCCTCTCCCCTCCGCGAGAAATTTTTCCCCTGCGAAACGATGTCGGGCTGGTGGTGTTTATAATATTAGTAGGATTTCATCTATACGCTAAAATGCAAAAGAATTTCGGAGTTCCGTTTTGTTACTATCCCACAGGAATTATTCCCCTCCGGGAGGAATTTATCAAAATAAATTTTCGATTATATCACTCAGAGATAGTGTAGCTTTCTATTAGTGGAAGAATTTTTAGAATCGGTTCAGTAGTTCCACAGATAAGAATTTATGATTTATTAGCCCCCGCCCGCTAGAAATTCTCCCTCTGCGAAGCGAAGTCGCCTGTCGTTGTTCTCGCTTCGCGTACTTGCCTACAGTTTATAATATTAGTATAGATAGTCAAAATCTCCTAAACCCCCGTTTTATTCCCTTTGGGGTTGAATTTAAAAAAACTCGAATAGCCTATAGCCTTTCTCAATAAACGGGCTATCCCAGCAATAATTCTAAACAATTGCAAGAATAGTTTTGTCGAGCATCTATAATTTATAGTCAATCAAAGATAATTCATGAAACTTATCTATCACTTTACGATTGTCACTTTCCATAAACCTAGTTTAATATTTTAATATAAGTCACATAAATTCTTTTCAAATTCAGTTTTTAGAAACTGTAAGAGCGAAATTACACGGGCGGATATTCCGCGCCGTTTGTAACGCGGCGGATCGCACGTCCAAATCGAAACCGTGCCTACAAACGAGTGAAACTAGACAAACGGAATATACGTCGCGTTTTTTTTAAATTCCGTCAGCGTGAGCGTGTTCAACGCTTCTGATTGCGTTGATATCGTCACCGCCACAACACGCTAGAAACAAAAAACACTGTTTAGTGCGGGGCAAACTAGACGAGGCGACGGATCACCGACGGATGTACAGTCTGGGTAAAAAAATTGTGTGGAAATACCCTGTTGGTAGTCTGTCTCTTAATATTGGATGAACCCACCAACGGCGTCTTTTCCTTCTGTTATTTAAAAATAAATTTGCACATACAACAGCAGCGCAACCGATTAACACAATGGGGTTCATTTTGTAACTAGCAAAAAGTTGTAATGTTTTGCGTGAACGTACTCGGCAGAAAAAACACTTTCTGTTTTGATACGTAAAACTCTGCGGAAATCTCGTCGCGACAAACACGCCGCGGAAAATCCGCCTGCATAGTTTCTTCCAAGAGAAGTTTCATATACGACCAAATATTTAATATTTCTCAGAAATCAGAAAGAGCTCTATTTTTTTCATTTGAAATAATATGAAGTATATCAAAAGAAAAGGAACTGTGTTATCATATAAACAGAAGTACAATTGAAAAGCGAAAATCTTACAGTTTTTATTTTCCTTTGAGCTCGTAGTTCCTCGTAGGCATAGGCAGTAAACTGTCAACTGAAATTGCTGAAATTCACTGCTTTACTACAGTATATTCCTGGTATATAGCATTCTATTATTGTTCATTAAATCTTAAAATGGAATCCGTTGTTTGCGTCATTATGTTTGCTACCATCTCATATGTGGTAAAGAAAGAGATTACATCATACATCCGGTTTTACAATATCGGAAATTTATCCTCAAAATAACGGGTTTTTTGTAGTGACTTAAATAATACTTTCTAGTTATCACGGCTTTTATAGTATGGTTCGAAAATTATAGAGAGTGAGTCATGCATAGTTAATGGAGCAGACAATGTAAAACATACGCGTCCCATGCATAAAAACTTCCGCTTATATGAGTAGTGAAGTATGAGCGCATGACTCACGCTCCATTATTTCCGAACCGTACTATAAGTGTTTTATACTAATTAAGTCAGTTCGCAAACCCCTATAATCGATCGTAAAATTGGATAAAAAAATACGAGTGAAATCAAGTCGTTCGTTTTGTGATTACCTACTCACAGACAATGAAATTTAGTTTCAATCGATCTACCAACACCAAAATTTTTTCAAAGGAAAATGTTTGGAAAAACATTATTGTTAGAAGTTATACTTCTTTATGCGACTCCGGGTGAGTTTACGCAAAGCGTTAAATGATGAACTGCAGGTTATAGTTGTTGGACCAAAAGGTTTTATAAAAACTACGTGAGATCCTGTTAGATGTCACGCCAAGAACACTTTGTACCTCGATATACCTCGATTCATAGATGTCGCTGCCGTTCCAGTCGCGGGGTATACAGGGTGTCCAAGTTGACGTTGGCTAACATGGGTAACTTTGTTATTAGTGGAGATAGAAAGTCGGTTAAATGGGCAAAGTAGTGCAGAATTATGTGCTCATTAAGGTTCCGTCGAAAAAACAATTGAATTTTGACACACTATGGATTTATTTAGAAAATAGTGAAAATTGCCGTTTTTGAAAACTGGCCATAACTTTTTTATTTATGAAAATATCTGAAAATTTCTTTAACCATTATTTGATAACTTTTTATGATCTTTTCAGTGGCGTAGGTTTAATTTTTTTATATCCACTACATAATGAGATATTGACATGAACTTTGGTTTTTCTTATGGACGCCATTTTGGATTTTTAGATATTCGAATTCTGGTTATTTTTCTGATTAATTTGGTGCATCACATGCCACATTTAAAAAAAATGCAATGAACGTCCCATATAAGAGACATTAAAAACAACTGACAATCAAGTTATAATTAAGTAGTGCGAACATGTTAAGTGTAAAATTAATAATAAATCGTAGTCTGGCAGAACTGAAATATAATTTGACTGTCAGTTGTTTTTATAGTGCTTCTAATATGGGACGTTAATTGCATTTTTTTTAAATGTGGCATGTGATACACCAAATTAATCAGAAAAATAAGCAGAATTCGAATATCTAAAAATCCAAAATGGCGTCCATAAGAAAAACCAAAGTTCATGTCAATATCTCATTATGTAGTGGATATAAAAAAATTAAACCTACGCCACTGAAAAGATCATAAAAAGTTATCAAAAATGGTTAAAGAAATTTTCAGATATTTTCATAAATAAAAAAGTTATGGCCAGTTTTCAAAAACGGCAATTTTCACTATTTTCTAAATAAATCCATAGTGTGTCAAAATTCAATTGTTTTTTCGACGGAACCTTAATGAGCACATAATTCTGCACTACTTTGCCCATTTAACCGACTTTCTATCTCCACTAATAACAAAGTTACCCATGTTAGCCAACGTCAACTTGGATACCCTGTATAACTTCCTCCGTGTGTAAATCACACACATGACATTTTCTTATTTAGGTCAGTCTCCACATCTAGGTAAATAGAAATGCACGTTAATTTATACCACGCCAATTATTGGATAAATGGACTCGTTCCGGCTATTTTGTGACCTTGGATTCCGAGCAGAAGGAAAATCACGAATAGGTACGATTTTTTCACGTTTTGCGCTCTATATCCTTGACCCTAGAGGCCCTATAAGTAGTGAAAATATTTGGGACGTTTTTAGGCTGTAGGTATTATGCTATAGTAGAGAGGAATCAATGAACGAAAGGGGAACAGTGGGCAAATACGGCTAGTTTAATATAAAGCAAAAAATTTGTTTGTGTCCTGAAATTTTAAACTACTTTCAAATGGGCTAGAAAATTGGAATTTTGCAAAAGGATTAATATTTTTTCTCTTAGACTTCTTACTAACTCTTCCTATAAACACGATGTTATTGGAACGCGCAGTAAACCACATTTCGAATCGTTGCTGACATAGCTAAACTGAAAACGCAAAAGTATTGTCACTTGAAGTTACGAACATAAATCGAAATTCGAAAGACTTGTTGTGTCGCAATACCTTAACGATGACAGTATAATATCGGCTGAATGGAATCGGGAAGAGAAAAAAAACAACTGAGAAAGTAGAAGTTGTTGGAGCTAGGCATTTTATTTCCCAATATACACAATTCCTAGCCTCCATTCTCTCAACGGCTTTCTTTCACTCACGGGATTCAATTTCTTCGCGATGATGGGTATTTCGCCTTGATCTATTGCAATATATCTCTGCTACTGCCAGCAACAGTCTTGTTCTTCTGCACTCCTCTTACAGACGGAAGCAGTCTGTTATCGCGCGTTATGTTCGGAAAATAATATCGACTCATAAATGATGTAACGGGGAAATCAATTACGTCAATATTTGGCAATGGTTATTATCGAACTTTGAACACGTTTTAAATCGGTTTTTACACAAAATGAGCTGACAGCATCGCGTTCATTGTGGCAGAAATAAGAACTGAGCGACAACCGTTAGGACTTAGGTAATGATTTTATTAGTTACGTACAATGTATAATATACCTTTACACAACTGCACGGAGGGTGACGGAACGCATTTATATTCTCCGATCAGACACGGTGCGGGAACGTAGCGTTTCCGGCAAGACAAACATTTTAACATGCATTTGAAATACGAATATTTATATTTAGCGGTTCCCGTTCGTTCAGACACGTATCAGCACTCGTATTTGAAATGCATGTAAAAATGTTTGTCTTGCCGGAAACATTACGTTCCCGCGCCATGTCTGACCGGATAATATAAATCGACCTTATAGCGAACAATGACTTATTTTTGGTTTTAACTCGGCAACTCAAACGAAAACTAATTTATCGATTAGTGCGAATAGTGACCGCGTTGTGTCACTACGCGCAGCCTTGCACAATATAATCTTATATAGTATCCTTTTAAAAACCAACATAGACAAGCAATACACATAACCTTCTCCAAGTTTCCAAAATGTGGAAAACTTTTAATCAAAAATTCATTAATTACTTGAGTCTAAAAATTTATAATCTTTAGTCACCTAAGCTTAAAACTGAAAATCTCCCTGAAATAATTCAGCAATGTGTTTTTCTTTTTTTTGTTTTTCTTTTCTGTTTCCGTTCTTCAACATTTTTTAAATTTTGCTTTTTTCTTACATCAATAGTTATAAACAATGTTCGATCAATACTGTCATATTGATATTCTACCCTAGCACTGACGGTGCTAAGTTGGAAGGGGGGTGTATCAAATTTAAATAATTCTGATTTGTATTTCCTTCGTCTAAAGAATAATAAAAGATAAAAAATCCCATGATAGTATCTTTTATAGTCATTTATTATAACATTTATATTTTATATAAATTAAAATATATGACAAAAAATATTGTCATTACCAAGGCTTAAACCCGAAACTTGAAATCTAGGTCCAAATAACCCTGGTTGCGTGCGTGTAAATTGGTGTAAATATCACACGTCCGAAATGAAACTTCATGGATAAACAATTAAATATTTATAACCAAGTAAACACTAAGCAGAAAGGGGCGTGTCGATCGAATTTCCCCCTCAACGTAGGCTACACTACCCGCCAGCTAATCGGTTCTCCGCTAGTAGCTCATTCCCCCATTCCTGACGCTGTCATTTTCGCCAGTTTTTTTTCGTTAAGCTGTTGAACAAAATTACTTTCATCGCGGCTAAAGAAAAAAAAAACACGGTCTATTGTATTTATATAGTGAACGTATAGTATAATAGGATCTGCAGACATATCAAATGTGAAAAAGGGATTTGATATGTGTTACACAGCTAGCGCAGCTGTCAGTGATATTCAGTATAAAGCTGCGAAAACTGAAAAGTATCGGTAATATATCAATATGATGATAATGACATCACCGTGAGGTATAAGCTCACACAGTACAGACCTACTCTGTAATGTTATACGGGGAATCCCCACTAACGCGGAAACAATAAACCCAGATTCGCATGGTTGGTCCTGTATGCCGGGTGTTCTTGACAACACGTATCACGGTTGGAATAATAATTGTATGAACGGCATTTCAAGTCTGGAAAGAGTCGAAGAGTTGTAAATAATAATTAAAAAAAAGAAATTTAAGCCAACTTCACAAATATACGACGGGTCGATGACGGGGCAAAGTCTAGGATTCAAAAAAATTGTCATCCTACTTCTCCATGTATACGGGAAGCTACCATAAAACACATTTGTATATTATTTCGCACAATGTCGGTCTTTGAGTTGACTAAAAATATACCAGATAGTTACGTCATGGCCGTCCGTTCGTATGTCACAGCCTAGTAATACTTTCATTTTTTTTCTTTTGCGACGAAAGAATTACTAGGCTGTGACATACGAACGGACGGACATGACGTAACTATAAAGGCTTCTAGTTTCTAGGGAACCCTAAAAATGTCAAAACAAAGTTGATCTCTCAACCCTACAAAGATATATTGGCAATTAAATCGAACAATAAATGGCAGCATGCGGGCAATATTCTAATCGGGATGAACTTGTAATTTTAACAAGTCAATGGAGTTCTCCACCTGCTCTGATCTTTGACGATACAACTATGGACTAGCAAAACGCTTCAATCGGGATCCGTGTTTTGAGAGAATCAACAGAACATGACAGATTATATGCATTAAATGATATCGATATATGGAAATACATTGGACTAAGTGAAAGTGACATGCATGAAAAACGTTGAGTGAGGTATATTGAAGAAGGTACTAGAGTACTTGATTCTAGTTGTCCATTTCTGTGTCTATGGTCTAAGGCTCTTATATTCAGCCGCGGTCATATTTGTTTGGAGTTTATCCCGCAATTAGAATTAATTTCAGTTAACGACTGTCGAGATCAGCCACTTTGAATCTAAACGCGAATACGATTAATTAATTTTTTTTATCAAAATCGGTCAAACGGTTGAAATGTTCATGGATTAAAAACTGTGTTTAAAATATATAGGTATTTAATTTCTAAGCATAATTAGTAAGTATTTTAATATCTTCGAAATTTGATTAGAAAAACACTATAAATCGAACTCTTATTTCTTAAAAAAAACAGTCACCGATACTCTCAAGAGATTTGTAAATATTCAGATTCGAAAACGTTGTCAGCTACATATAACCCCAAAAATGTTGAAAGCTTACCAAGGAGGCTAGAATATAGTTATAAGACATAGACTTATATACCTAATATAGACTAGCAAAGCTAACTTCACGGTTGATGTCAAGACCTGTAGCGACACGGGGTTCCAATCCAATGTCGGCCAAGGTAAGAACTTTTAAATGTAAGAGAGCTGCTTGGGAAGCGCCATGTAAACAACGGTTGGTACTTGCAACTTTTTCACTCGTGTTGGCAGATTATTTTTTATTCAGTTTTCGATTATTTGCCTTTGAATATCAGTCTTGTGTCAATCGCGTTCGTTTTCAAATTGAAATAAAACGATGCTATATTATTTTATGCAAAACATCTACATAGGTACTACATTTTACGTTGAAATGTGAAATTTCTGGCTATTTACAAGTATAAGTCATTTGAATTTGCCGCTTTTTTTGAACATTGAGCCACGCCCAAGGTACCAAAAAAACTAAAAGATTTTGGGATCATTTGTTTTATTTTGCTACTCGCCCCAGGGGGGTCATTGGAATGTGGTTGTTATCGCAAATTGCATTCCAATGTTCTTTGGGAATTAGCGCTCCCAGAAACCCGAACTCGTACTAGTCGGTTTGTGTATGCCGACTGGCGGATTCTAATACACACATGGATTATTTGTTGTGTTCGGTTGTGTTGAAGACGCTAATGACCTGAGTTGTCGACGCGTCTATAATCTACAATTAATTAATTAATTACATTGCTACTATGGGAAAAGGACGTGTAAATTTTTTATATAAGTCCAGGATATAAGATCTCGAAACAGTATGAGTCCGGAGTCAAGTATAGTAAACAAAGGAATAACGTTTCAGTTGGCCGCTCAATCTATAAGAATAAAACCGAACTGTTTAGAATAGGTACTAATGCAAGCAGAAATATGTTACCCACATTTTGAAAAACGTTACGACAGTACGAACCTGTCGCCACGATAACTGACTATATTTTTAAAATAGAATCACGTGTCAAGTCGACGACCGAGTCGACAGAAAACACTCCGTCTGTTATGGCCCAAAATTCGCACACATAATAAGATTTACTTTAATTCATTTTATTTCGGTTGTAAAAGTTCAACATTTTATGCGATTTTCAAATGATGTTTTAGTATATCTTATACTGGAAGAAGATGGGGACATTTATTTATATCTCAGCATTAAGCTAGCGTTTAAGATGCTACAATACTTAACAAATCCTAGATGATCACACGTTTTTACAAGAGATATATACAAATTTTGTATTTTACGACCGTTGTTCGATTGTTTTTTTATGGACGGCTATTGAACACACCACTAGCGGTGCTCTATTATCCCTTTCCGCGCTAAAGTTGAGTTTTGCTCATATACCTTATATCTACGTTAATTTCGAAAGGAGTTGATTCAAAATGTAGCTTTTCGAAAAGGGGAGATTCTGTTCTATAAAATTGAGCCATTTTTAGATTAATTTTAGTTCGTAATAAGTCCTAAAATTGTTATTGAAAATCGCGAACAGCAGTTGTCGGTTGGTCTGTACGTACGTACGTCCGAGCTCTCAGATCGCAATTCTTGACGGATTGAGTCTGTTTATTTTTTATTTACTATCAGAATAGAACCCTATTCAATATCATTGAAACGCGCTCAGTAGTTTATTATTGTCTGTTATAAAACAGTTATTTTTAGGGTTCCGTACCTCAATAAGAAAAAACGGAACCCTTATAAGATCACTCGTTTGTCAGTCTGGCTGGCTGGGTGTTCGTCTGTTAAGACCCATTTTCTCAGAAACGGATGGATATATCAAGTTGAAATTAATATGAAAGACTAAGGTCTACGGTCCCTTGGAGGTGTAAAAAATTCAAGCTTCTAAGTCAACGCAATCAAAAGGTACGGCCATTGTGTCACCTATTTTGATACTCGCAAACTAACCCATCAAAAACCTAAAGGGTACGTCCCGTTGACCTAGAATCATGAAATTTGGCAAAAAACAAGATCTCGCACCACAAGTTAAGGGAAAAATCCGAAAATCACAAAAAGTAATAATTAAAGAGGGTCCTATACTTATTTTGATATTCGCAAACCCATTCATCAAAAACCTAAAGGGTACTTCCCGTTGACCTAGAATCATGAAATTTGGCAAAAAGCAAGATCTCGCAGCACAAGTAAAGGAAAAAATCCAAAAATCACAAAAAGTAAAAATTAAAGGGGGTTCCCACACATTAAACGGAAAAACCTTGGAACTGTAACATGTAGCTAGTTGAAATTTTCACAAAATATGTCTACCTAATTTAATTGTTGTAACGGTACGGAACCCTCGTAGCGCGAGTTCCACACGCACCTGACTGCTTTTTTTATCACACAGTCGCAAAATTAGCGGGGTTATGTACTTTTGGCTTCGCCAGCGATTTGTTTACCAGTCGATCAGTTACCAGTAATATTTCCACCAAGCTAAGGATTTAAATATTGTATTTAGTGTTGACCCGTAACGGTCTGACTAACGTGTAATGGTCTAAAAGAGAGACTGTAGGTATTTTATAGACGCAACCAACTGAGGCCATTAACTTCTATAATGTAATGGTCTGACTTGCTCTACCTTGAGAATATAAAACTTAGCTAAAGAAATTTCACGTTAAAAATTGGCATTTGTCTGGGTTTTGGATAATAAATTTGAATTTCATAAATACAGCCCTGTTCGTGAAGCTGTCAACACATATGTCACAAATATAATGCACCGCAGTTCTGACATGATTATAAATGTAAAAATACCGTTTTACATGCAATGTTAACCACACCTATACCTGCGTTCGGTTTTGGCTTTCCTTTTACAGTAATCGATAAATTTTCCAATCGTTCAATTCATTTTCCCCTCACGGAAACACAATGAAATTTCTATTCAAGCTGTTTGCAGGCAACGTTCATTTTTTATATCTATTTGTATTTGTAAAATTGTAACTGTTGAATGTTTATTTTCAGCAAAGTGATTTGACGTAACAGTTATTAAGCAAAAAATGAATATGTCTGTATCGCGGGTGCAGACAGATGGCGTTAATACCGTTAAATACAAATAACTGTATTCGTTGTCATGGAAAAAAATAATCTACTTTTATTTATCTTATAAAATCAAAAGTTGGTAAAATATAATAAATAAAATAATTTTTATTGTATTTTGAGGGTTCCGTAGCCAAATGGCAAAAACGGAACCCTTATAATTTCGTCCTGTCCGTCTGTCGTCCGTCAAAAAATATTTTCTTAATTAGGAAGTTTCCCTTTTTAGTCTAAATCATAGTTCTAAAAATTACAAAATTAATGGCGGAAGAATTTTTGAAATATCTTTAAAACAACAAAGTTATGCTACTTCAAAGTTTGAATTTGACACTTCTCCAAGAAATTCAGTTTTCAGTCCGGGTGACGTCACGTGGCACTATATATTTAAAAGTTTTTTTCAGTTTGTATATGTGGTAATTTAACACGGTAACTTCCGATAAATCTCTTTCTTTAAACTCGTAAATTGTTATGGAAACACTGAAAACAAACTAGTTGATGACGGAAAATATTGACATATCTAAATTTTTGACAGTTAACTTTAATTTAATATAAATAGAAAAGTCTGTATTACAACAACATAGTTACTAAGTAACCTCGGTTACTCACAAAGCTAAAAAACAGCAAACTTGTACCGTGTGACGTCATATTCATAAATCAGTTTCGTTTGCGACCACATGTACAAGAAATTGAATATCTCCGTTAAAATTAAAGATATCAAAATAATTATTTCAGAATTTTTAAAGTTATCTTTATTACAATGATGTGACAGTATCATTATTAGTATTTTCGTCCAATGGAAACTTCCTAGTTACTATTTAATAAAATGACAATAAAATGACAATTCAGTATTTATATTATTGAAAAAAATAATAACACCGCGGGTTAATTCCGTGAAATACAAATATAATAAAAAATGCTTACTTTTCTTTTTTTATTATTAATATTCATTCATAATATTCAATATAATATTATAATACACGACCCGCCTCAGGGCCTGTTTCAAGTTGGTGTTAAATACCGCCTTAACGTGAGCAAATCCGAGGATAAAAGCTAGTATAAAATATAATAACCTGTTTTGTGTATAACCTTATTACATTTTAAATGTAATGTGTAATAAAAAGAACTCGTTTGTCAAAGGATGTACGCTGTCAAAGAGTAATATAGATAGACGATTTCATGAAGAGGCATCTCTTTCAGGTTTTCAGTAATTACATGTTACTTCGTTATTACGACTGTATCCCATGATTACGTACATTCCATCACAAAATTAATTTACATAATGCAGTGTACTAAGGTACCTACTGAATGTAAATATTGTTAGGTACCTTTTATCTTAAGGCTATGCGGCTAACGCACCGATCTATAAAATATTGCGGATGTTATATTTTTATATGCCTATACTGAATGTGTCAAAAAATTAGTACACACGCACGGTGGTACAAATGAACCAAAAATGAGCTTAAAATTATTTTAACGATACTAGCTTTCGCATGGAGGGATAGCCGCAGCTTCCCTCCTTGCATTTTCTAGGGAGGTAGGTACTATGTGATGCCATTTAATACAGATGGTACTAAGGGAGTATCCATGACGTGTGAAATTAAAAATATATTTTCAGTTTTCAACCTGTATTTAGAGGGGCGATTTCTCTCATATTTGAATTGGAACCGATTTTGAGATTTCGCCTCGTCCTGAACATGCATGAAAAATTTGATCACAATCGATCCAAGTGGTTTGCGCTCTAAATGCGATCACAGACATACCTACGACAGACTTTTTTAATTAACAAAAAAAACCTCCTTCAAAAAGCCACTAAAAAGAGGAAAATAATGAAATTTTGAGGTTTGCGCCAATTTAATAAAATATGAAGTCGATTAAAAAGTATAGTATAGTGATTAATATCTTATTTTTAACCAACTTCATATTTTATTAAATTGGCGCAGACCTCAAAATTTCATTATTTTCTTCTTTTTAGTGGCTTTTTGAAGGAAGTTTTTTTTTTGTTAAAAAGTTTTTTATTTTTTACTTTTTAGTGTCAAAAAGTGACATTTACCTTAAAGGAATCACACGCCGTTACTAACTTTTATTAAAATCAGCCGAACTACTGAACCGATTTTGATAAAATTTCTATGGGACCAATCTGAAAGTATATCCTTTCAAATAAAAAAAAATGTTTCCAAATCGGTTTATAAATGGCGGAGTTCTGACTTCTGAGGTAACAAACATAAAAAAAAATACAACCACCTCCTTTTTTCGAAGTCGGTAAAAAACCACTTTTTTCGGCTATTCTCAGGCCCAGAGGATTGATTTTTTGCACGATCACAAGACTTTCCTTATATTCACGAATGAAGTTCCCTACAGACTGCAGAACGTTCCATCCAAGATGGCCGTTTGGGAGATTAGTGTTCGAATGTCAATAGTTTGTTCGCTTGTAAATGGTGTGTAGTGATATATTTTATTTTATTTTATTTTCGAGGACTATAATTACTTTTAATTGGGACTCACAAGTGCGACTCTTGAGGTTCACACGACGAACTTCCCACAGAAAAGTAAGCATTTTAATCATTAAAACATAATTATTATTTATTTTTAACAATATATTAAAACGGCTGGACCGATTTTTATAAAATTTATGTCGGATCATATAGTCACGTTAACATGCTTTGATAGACACCCCAACGAAGTTGATAACATTTTTTTGGGCGAGATTTCGTATAAAATCTACTTTTTGCAGTCGTTTTATTTAAACAAAAAAAAACGGCTTGATCGATTTTGATAAAATTTCTTTCGGATCTTGTTGATGTTAATATGCTTTTATTTGCACCTTAATAAAGTCAATGTCATTTTTTATTCGCGAGATTTCGTGGAAAATCTATTTTTGGCACGGTTGGGCCGATTTTGATAGAATTTCTTTCGGATCAAAATGACTTTAACACGCCTAGATTGACATCCTTAAAAAGTCGATATAATTTTTTATTATTGTGTAAAATCTACTTTTTTGGAGTCTATTTGGGTAAGAAAAAAGAACGGCTGGGGCGATTTTGAAAAAATTTCTTTCAGATCATAATTACATTAATACGCGTCGATTGGCACCCTAACGTAGTCGATATCATTTTTGATTCTCGAAATTTCGTCTTAGAAAGAAATGACCACATACGTACGTACGTACACACACACACATACACACACACAGATATCTTTTCAGAAATAGTGTAAAAATAGTGTCGTGACCTTGAAACATAAAAATTTGTTATACATTTTGATTTCGATTTTCGGACCCATAACAATAACTTCCCAATGTACTGGGAAGTTAACAAGGAAATAATCTGTCAATATCTTGTGTTAGTTCAATCAAGATCAACATCGCGGCGACACATGGTGCACTTTAATCGAGAATACTGAGCATATATGAGAAAGTAAAAATAATTGTTTGCAATGAAGTCTAAAAACCAATTAAATCAACCGTCTGGGGCATAGACCAAGCAGCTACGACTTTTGTACGTAGCTCTACTACAGTCACATCACAACAAATGCATTGTTGAAATAAACAATAGTGTGGTAATCTAGTGGAACCATTCAAGTATTTTCTAGTGGTTTTGATTGCTTATCAGTGACCATTGTTCAGCCTTTACATGACGAGCTTTTGTTTGTTGACTGTCAATTGATTGTTGAACCTACACTGTACAATTGAGTTCCTTTCTATTTATGACACTTGTAATGTATTTTGCTAGAGGCATCGCGACAAAGCAATGAGCGCGACCTAGTCTAACCTATTCAGGGCGAAAATATCGTTTCGATTAAAGACTAGATAATATTTTTATAACTCGGACAAGGAGCGCGGTTTGCGATAGAGATAGACGATTTAGTTAATTTTTTTACATTCTAATATAAGTGCGAAGTATAGGGGAGACCGGGGTTAGTTGACTATATGGGTAGGTTGACTAATTGCCGATAGTTCCACTATTAAGTATTTGAGGGCACTGCTATCGCGATGTTCAAGAACACAGGAATGAAGTTCATCATTGTATGTGCCGCCGTTATAGATATTCGCACGGTGTTTCAAGAAAAAATCAGAAATCTGAAAACATCAGCGATAAGTAATTATTTTTGTTCAAACTATTTGTGTATTATTGTCGAATAAATAATCTTTCACATATTTTCAATAATATTTTGTGAAAATATGGTAAGTTTTAATATGATTTAAGGTGTATTGTTTTTACCGAAGTCTATTAATTTCTGACGTACGGCGCTCAAAATATCAAAATGGCGGATGGGGCTTGTTGACTAAGCGGAGTCGGGGTTAATTGACTAAGGTTAATTGACTAGCTTCAATGCACATGTTGCAATAGATGGGCCCACAACAAATGCACCAAAAACTCCAATTTAACATTTTATGTGTGCATTAACTGTGGCTCAGATGATGATTTGTAAACTTTTTATAATTGTTTTTTATTTTGTAAACTTTTTGTAATTGCTTTCTATGTGAAATTAAACGTTTTTTCAATCATGTTATTGTTTTTACCCCTCAAATACATGGGCGCACATACAGGGGGGGTCAGCTGTCCCCCCCGTCCCTATCTGCCGGCGCCCATAATCAAATATAATATAAAGAAACCTGTATAGTCAACTAACCCAACCATGCAAGTCAACAAACCCCGCTACCGGGGCCAGTTGACTTACTCTGCTTGCCTGTCTAAATACGGTAAAAAGTTTTATCTCGGTTCGATTAAAACGATTTAAAAATTAAAATAGAATACCTGAACAAATTTACAGCCTTGTGGTACATTTTAATTTGAGAAAATATGAACGGTTAATTTATAAAAAAATCTTATGTAAAAATTTAGTCAACTAGCCCCGGTCTCCCCTACTATAATAGGTCGAGAGCTAGTGACAATTTGGTGTTATTGATTCAAGGCCTTATTTTTGTGAAGATGTTGAGGGAGGCATATTATAAAGTGCCTTGTGTAAGAGATTTTGCTAGATAGCGGTATGGGAGGGATGCAGACCGCCCCTAACATGTAACAAAAAAAAATGGTCACAATTATTATTGCTTTAACGCTGAAATTGTTTGTATAGCTTGTTGGTGACCCAATAATGTCATTATAATATAAATATAAACGTGTCATGTACCCGACGAAATTTATATTATTAGTTCACTAGGTTCAAATTAATATGTTGTTACGGCGACTGTTTTAATCGTTTGTTTCAATTTGCAGAACAAAATGTCGGTATTAACCCCCTTGCAGAACGATATAAACACCTAGGCTATTAAGTTTCCCTCTAAGATGGAGGATGCTCCCCTTTTGTATACGTGTCAGTGGTCGATCATCTAAAATTATAATAAAATTATCAAGAATTCTACCTATATATAATCATTGCTTGAGAGAGAAGTTTATCCTAAAGAAGATCAGTCAATTGTAAGTAAACAAAAATTTCAGAAATTTAATAATGCGTCCGGGAAATATCAATAACCTATTCCCAAATCAGATTAGAGGTATCAGTGATTATCTATACACGTTCGCGTTGAAATGCACTAAGGATGAGAAAACTATCCCTTAAAAAATGCGATTTTTAATAACTTTCAAAATCTCTCAGAACTCACAAATCACCATACTTGTAGAAAAAGGCGCGCTAATTCCAATGAGCACAAGCCCACTTCTGTATCTCTTCTGGTTTGGAAAGTTGTATCGATTTAAAATTTTCTAAAATTCACAAAAAAAATCTCTGACCGCTCATAACTTCTAAACTAAAAGAGGTACAGAAGTTTACTTATGCTAATTGGAATCAGCGTATGTTTTTCTATAAAGGTCCTCAATTTGAAAAAAAATGTTAAAGGTTTCGATTGTTGAAGTTATAGTTTTTTACGGTCGTTGTGCGCTCGACAGCAGGGGAGTAAACCGATAAAAAACGTCACCATCACCAACTTCGCTGTGTCTGACAATTTTTTTTATAGGACACAAAAAAAATAAAATGACATCAGATTTTAAAATGGGGGCCATATTGACTTTTTGTGAAAATTATCCGATCCTTTTGACGGCGGCCCGTAGGGTCGCAATTCTGTTGCTGCAGGCCCGTATCAACACCATCGATTTTTAAAGTATAACTTCTCGCGTGTACATAAGTATAAGATACACGCACCCATTTTTTTGTATGTTTGGTTTTGAAAACGGATGTGCATTTTTGTACCTATAAAAATATTGTCTAAGCACTTTCTGGCAAATTCCACTGAAATTTTTCATATTAAAAATACTTTATTTTGAAAAATGATTTTAGAACGTCATCATATCGACATATTTTATGTTTAATTTGGTTAAAATCATTATCAAAAAATATACCTACTGAAATATAAAATTAGTTTTCTCAGTCCTATTGTTTTTACTCGCATGAAACCTTTCACTTACATCCTAATAATTTAATTTCCGTCGCCGAACGAACTCATGATTCTTTGCAGATAGCTTTTGTTGTCTGAACCTACCAGTGGCGTACGGCTTCTTAAATATTCTTCAAAATTATAAAAAAAATATGCTTCCAAACATTTTATCTTAAGACTCTATGTTTTCCCGTAGCTTCCCTCGCCTTAATGTCTGGAATTCTCTCTTAACCTGAACGTAGCTGGATAATAATTATCCCATATTTTAAAATTACGAGCTTATAGAACAGGGGTGTCAACTAATTTTTACATAATATCTACTTTCCCAGTAAAAATCAATTCGCGATCTACTTTTTCAAAAATTGAGACAAACGAAAATTTCGGCTAGTAGGCACAATTTTTCATATTTCTCAAGTTTTTATAATTTTTTGAACTTGTACGGGATCCGGCTGCAGAATTAGTACGTTCATAACGTAGGTAATCAAACTTTAATATCTCAGGATCCAGGGAACCGATTTGACTCAAAATCTAATCAGATCTAAGTTAAAGGCTGATAAACACAATAGAACAATCGACATGGCCGTATGTTGTTCCGTTTTTACGATATACCTAGCATCTTCAACAGCTGGCAACCCCTATTTGCGGGCACTTTTTCATAGGCAGCTTTATAACGTCATGATCAGAAAAAAATTAGCTTTAATGTGGTATAAAAGAAATGAATATATATACGTCATGAACGTATAAATATAACTAAATCATACCTGTTTACACCTGGCTGCGATTAGGTTGCGGCGGAGCAGGTAACGGCACCCATAACTTTTCAAACTCTTTACATACATTGCTGTGAAATGGATGATATTTTATTTGACTAACAAGTGAACGAAATTTTTTGTGAAAAATCAATAAACGCTATTTTAATTAAAATTAGTTGCGGGCACTTTTTGATCGGCACCTTGTGAAAAGTGTCTTATTCTATTCATAAATATGTGTAAAAATTAGAGTTTGATTACCTACGTTATGAACGTACTAATTCTGCAGCCGGATCTTAGTCTATAATTATTAAGTGCTTATTTAAATTTAAGTACGTTTAATAATAATAGCTAAATTTTAATTTATATTATGTATATTTTTTTATGACTTTCGGAAATAAAATAAAATAATGATATATCTAGCGATCGATCCAAAATCATTACTTGATCGACACCCTTGTTATAGTGTGTCAAAAATTTATATACAGGGTGTATCATAGGAATGAGAACATAGGGAAAACACTGTAGTAAAAATCATTAAGGATACATTAGATCAGTATTCAGTGATACTGAGATATTGGAAAACAATTCAGCTCCAATGATGTTTCTAAATTAAGTTTGTCACGTAATAATTCAGATATAGTTTATGATCATCGCGTAGGATGACGTCACTTTCGACACTACAGGTTTTGATCAAAATACGTTATTTTTAAAAGCCACTTTTTTATTGCGTTGAGTTAGAAGCCTAAATTTTTTACAGGACTATGGAGTTGTAGTATACTTATATTGATCTCAACTTGATAGTTACCAGTAGCCGTTCCTAAGAAAAAGGGTCTTGATGGACAGGCAGACAGACGGACAAAGACATAAGTGATCCGTTCTTTCATTCTGATGTACGGAACCTAAAAAATACCCGCTAGTGGAATCTATCTATATGTATATAATATAAGTAAGTTGTGATATCATTATATCACATAGTCTATATTATTGTATATACGTATGTAATATGGTGTGTACCCAAGGATGTGTTCTTTAGATAAGTTATATAACTAAGGAAGATGTATCGTTTTATGAATTAGTCACGTATCTTTGGATTCTTATGGAGTGTTTCGCTCTCGATTTTCTCTTTATTATTATTCTTTTATTTGCACAAGACTATAATCCAATATTATAAGAAAACCAAATAAAACATTATTTTTACGCGAAACTTTATTATTTGTGCGAAGAAAACGCGAAATGTTACTTAAAAATATATAAAAAATATATCCTTCACTTGAAGCTTCCTCCAATACCGAGTTTGATGGGATCCTTGTATTAACCCCAGACTAGCCGGATAAAAAGTATCCTTACCCTATATAATTATTGCAATTTATACATTATTTAAAACACAATTCCACAATTCGCCAGCGATCTCTACTCAATCAATTTACATTTTTTTATCGAGGTTATTTGTCCACAGATTTCATCACTATTTTTCTTTTTATTTATTATTATTTATATTTGTATAAAGAAACAATCTGAACGCACTTTTTAACATGCTACATCGGAACTGCTCGGCACTGCTCGGAGTCAGAGAAGTCCAAAGCGAGCAGTCGAATATACAGGGTGTATCACAGAAAACCGAACATAGGGAAAAGTAAACAGTACAAATTAGTTAAGATCAGAGATTGCTTTGCCCTCTATTCAGAGGTCGTCACCATGGTGTACGTATACAGTAACAAATGCATATTGCTGTTCATTTGACAAAATCTGGATGAACTTAAAGACAAAATCGTCGAAGTATGTTTCAATATGACTCCTGTAATGTTAGATAAAGTGAGACAAAGTTTTTGTAACCGATTAAGCCACTGCTTAATTCAAAATGGAGGTTTATTTGAACATTTGCTTTAATTTTTTATTTTAACTGTTTGTTTCGTTTAATTATTAGTTAAAAAAATATTTTCTGAATAAAAAATTGTTTCATTAATAAAAATAAATTCATTTAATATTGAAGAATTTATTTTAACTGATTTTTCTAATTATTCATTATTAGCTATTATTGTTATTAAATAATGGTTAGTCAGCGTTACCATGGTACCCATTCTCATATGTGGCCAAAGTAATCGTTGATCCTAACTAATTTGCACAATGGAGTTTTCCCTATGTTCGGTTTTCTGTGATAGTACATCCTGTATATGAGTCGGGTTATATCTAACCGTTCGGCGATGCCGAAAGCAAACAACCTAACATGTTAGAAAGGAGCTTACACAATTGTTTATTTATGATAATATAAACAATTACAATTATTTCTATGGTACTTTTCCAAATATCCTCACTCCGTCGAATTTCCACAGGGATTATATAATTACTGGAATTACTGATATACTTAATAATACCTAAATATTATAATACTCTAATAATTATTTGCATGTAATTAAATTGAAATTTCACAAACTATGTTCAATATATTAAATACACAAGTTTACCAAATTGTACCCAGAGGTAATCAGTACGATTTCCATAATTTATTTCATATGTAATTAATTCAAAAAAAAAAGAATGTAATAACAGAGTAATCGCGCTTTGACCTTTTTTTTAGAAAACACTGACAAATATGCCTGTAATTATGATCACTGTGTATTTAATCTTTTAATGTTTGTTGACTTTTAGCAATTTTTCATTTTTGTAATTAATCAACGATCAGTGAAAACTGCTAATTTGTAAATGAAAAATACTGGTAATTGTGAATAAAATAACATCCATAATATAGTTCACCCATATTTCAGATTTATTGAGATCCTCCAGGGCTTGAATATAGTCGAGCTTGTAGGGATGGCGTTGTTTATACGGCATTTCCATGGCCCACCATTGTTTAGGTTCTAAACCGAGAACTGGTGAAAGTTCAAATAGAATTTATCATTCCTGGCAATTCTTTAAACCACGAAAGTTTAAAAAAAAATTTATTATCAGAAATTATTTTTTTTATATTCCTTAGGCTTTTCCAAAAAGAACCCTTATGTTCATTATTGTATCTCTACCCATTACAAAATAGCTACTCTCCATGCATCTGTAATGGGCCATTTAAGAAGCAGGCGTGCCGAAAGGGTTTTCTTTCCGCACTAGTGCGGTAAGTAAACGGTTGCCATAGTAACTTATGTTTATTCGCTCTATCCGCATGCTATTCCATACTCACAGCTGCTCACAGCCTACTGCAGTAAACGTCACAACTCGTCAGTAATAAAGCCCATTACAATACTAGAAATACAATCTACTAGTTTAATATTTTTAAAAAGCGAAAAGTCCATGCATTATAAAATTTCATAACCCCGTTTTTGACATTTTTTTATATATTATTTAAGCAAATTGCAAAACGATGAGCAACCTTATTTTCAAATTGTTAATCCGCCACAAGCCTATTTTTAATAAATAACTATTTTTAAGGCCCTCATTCTGTCTCTCTTTCTGGCCCGTATAAAGCGTGAGAGTGCGAATGATGAGACAATAATTTTGTGGTTTAAACTTTAAACAATTTCCAGGAATGATAACAAAGTTTTATAATCAAAAAAATTTTCTGGAAACGACGACAGAAAAATTGATTATCCTGCGATTTTTGTGAGCGATTGCGCCACTATGTCCTGCACTATACACAATATAGCCAGGGTTATTTTATATTTTCAATTTAATAATTTTTAATAATAAATTGAAAATATTTTTAACGAGGTCGCTAAAAGCTAGCTTTAAATAATTTTAGAACCATTAAAAATTACACGCATCACTGAAAATCACTCTTGAATGCAATTAAAAATGATTTTTAAAGTTGACACTATAAATTACTTTTTATCCCGATAACACAAAAGGTTATCAAATAAAATAATAGTTTGTCAAGACGCTATGTGCACAGTGCACTGTGTTTAATTTTATTTTTAAAATTTGATTTTATATTGCAATAAATAAGTACCTAGTGGAAAAGGAAATCAATTTACTCGCTTAATAAAGATTGTGCAATGCTTCTTTTAAGTGCAAAAGTTAATCATATCCACTTAAATCGAATTACGAGTACACTTTGAAATATCCAATATTAAACAAAAAACAGAGAAGAAATAAAAAGAAGTGCTTTGGCTGGGGAGAAGAAGACATCGATCCCAATACGCAATAGTTCTTTCTTTAACGTCACCATTTTGTTTTGTTTTTTCTTTTGAAAATAGCAAATAATCAACTGATAACATGATATCACTAAATGTGTATCAATTATTTTGTGTGTACCATTACGTAATAAATTCGTATTCATTATAAATCTATATTTATTATTTATATATTATAATAAAATGATAACTGGTGTACGAGTTGTTAGCGTATCACGCAAAAACCACTGGACAGATTTT